>CM077089.1:179646649-180028515 GCA_039513925.1 Platanthera zijinensis | reverse complement strand
TTAGTGGTGTTTTTGTAACCTTACACACATCGATCACGCTGCTGCCATGGTGAAGGGGATTCAGTCCATGCTTCGATTTGGATCATTTTTAGTTCTTTTTCCTGCATTTTACTTATTGTATTTTACCTTTTATGTCGCGCACTTTCAATTCTAATTTAGCTTTACTTTCATGCAATTAAACTCTTCAATTCCTTTTTATAAAAGTGTTATTTTCATTTCAATTATGCGTAGCTATTTTTATATCGTTTGATCAGATGAACTCTTAAGCATTTATTTTGTAATCTCTCTTTCATAGCTTTTGATTTAGAAATTACAATTCACCTTTGATTTTATTATTTTGGTTTCATATTTCTGATGTAAGAAAATCAAGTCTTGATTTGTATTCTAGTTGATCAAGAGATCCGTAATTACGAGTAGATCGCTCATTGGTGGAAGGAGTTGCATGCACTACTCGAGAGAGGATGACATAAATCTTCCGGATTGAAGTCAAATCCATAGTGGGGTTCATCGCTTAAACTAAACTTAGGGGTTTCGACTGGCCGAGAGGTCTTAATCGATCAACCTAAGGTTAGTCGGTAGTTTTCTCTCGAGAGGTTATATCATGATTTGGAAACCTCCACCGTAGAATTATTCTCGATTATTTGTTTACAATTTATTTTACTTAAGAATGATTCCCAATCAAATACTCTTTTTCTTTATTACTCTTTATTATTTCGTTCTCAAAATTATATTTAATTATTTCCGATAAAATAATATTAATTTGTGTGAGTAGAAGTAATAAGCAGACCCGGAAGAATACGCCACTTGATTTTTAAAAAAAAATATCATATACTATGAACGATAGGTGCTCTTGTCAACAGTTTGTAGAATTTGGAGATATTATTTATCCTAAATTTTACCTATCAAGTTTTTGGCGACGTTGTCGGGGAGTTATTATGGTTGGTATTTTGAAATCGTGAATTTTATAATTTTATCATTCTCTTTCCCCCACCCCATTTCTATTTTATTTTTCTTTTTGAATTCAATTTTGATTAAGCGACGATTGTTTTCTCATTTTCAAAAAATATTATCTCATTTGGCCACGAAATTTCCGAGCTCCAAAACAAACTGGATCTTCTGGAAGACAAAAAACGCAAAATTATTTGTAATTCTTATGGCGTGCATCATCGAAGTGAGGAATGTAATTTTTATTTTTATTCTCAAATTTATTTATGAAAATAATTTTTCTCCTTCTTGTAAAAATAATTTTGATAATAATTATGAAAATAATTATTCCAACTTTAATGAAAATAATTGTTCTAATTTTTATGAAAATAATTTTTTCTGATTTTATGAATTTTCTTCTAAATACGATGTAAATATTCTTGGTGGCAAGGTAACCCGGATAGTTTACGGTGCGATAAAGAAAATTCCTCTGATCCGATTTTTATTCCTCTACTTTTGCGCCACAAGGCTCTATCTCTATTTTTGGGAAAATTTCAAAAAATCAATTAGATCTTATCCACAAAATTTAGATACGAGCAATTTTTTGTTCTAATTTATTTCTCCATATTCGTATAATTTTTCTATGGAGAAACGTGAATCTTCATGTACCATCTTAGTTTCTTATACCGAAGATCAAGAGAATCTGTTTTACCAGAATATATTAAATTATGGCACACCGGATGAAATCGAGAGAATATCAAATTTCTTCTCCTACTATGCTAGGCTTTTTAAACAATTTGTCATGATTTTCTCAAAATTCTACTATTTATTTTGAAAGGAATTTCATGAAAATTGTGTCCAAAGAAACTATTCCACTTGGTTCCAATAGAATTTTCAAAAGAAAATTTTATTTTAGAAATGAACAGCTGGAGCTTGATCATATATTTTGTGTCCAAAGGATGAACAATCACCTAATGTCTTTTATAGGCTAAGAAATAACCTAATATTCCCTTGCAAGCAAAGAATACTAAATCCTTTTCTAATGCTCAATATCAAGTATAGTCTTAGTTATGAGTGAGGACTACTAAATCTTACAAACAATAAACACCTGAATAACTATTGCAGACAAATAAAAGTTTGATAAAAGATAGTAAAAGGAAATTTTGATATTAAATAACATGGTTCAATGAACACTTGAACACAAAATTGGAACTTCATTATACAAATCAACACAATAATATATCACATGACAATACACATTCTTCTGTTGGAAAAAATGTCATATGGGCATTAAACAAGAATCGAAATAAGAACCCTAAATTGTATTCTAGCATTGAAGCAAGAACCAATATGACAACACACACAAAATATCGAAATTAACGAAAACATGACTAGGATTTAAAGCAATGAGAACCTAAAATGTTATCCCCTCTTCGGTAATGCAAGTCAAATGCAGCAAGGAAGCCTACATATACAAAAAATGAAAAATCTATATTATAAGCTAGGAAAGAAGAAGAAGAGGAAGAAGAAGAAGAAGAAGAAGAAGAAGAAGAAGAAGAAGAGAAAGAGGAAGAAGAAGAAGAGGAGGAGGAGGAGGAAGAAGAAAAAGAAGAAGAGGAAGAAGAAGAGAAAGAAGTAGAAGAAGAGGAGGAGGAAAAAGAAGAAGAGGAGAAAGAAGAAAAAGAAGAATTTAGGAAGAAGAAGAGGAGAAGAGGAGGAAGAGGAGGAAGAAGAAAAATAAGAAGAGGAAGAAAAAAGAGAAGAATAGGAGGCAGAAAAGAAGAAGAGAAGGCGGAAAAGAAGAAGAGGAGGCGGAGGGGGAGGAAGAAGAAGACGAGAGGAAGGGCTTACCAGCGACACGCCGACAACAACGTATCCTTGAGCGGCAACAGCAGGGAGAGAAAGGGTTGGGAGTGATGCGGGAGTGAGTAAGCCTAATCGAGCAAACTCTCATCAATCTCTCCTCTCGCTCAGAAAATTGATCCACCATTGACATAAACAATCTTGTAGGATCTATTGCTCAATGACAACAATCAGACGACGATCCTGTTGAACCCTCTACTCAACGATGTTCTACGACTAGTCAAAGACTCCATGTTGATCTCGTTGGGTAACGACAAACGACAACTAGTTGAACAGTCTCCAATCTCTAAGGCTGACGATAACACTCTAGTTGTTAGGTCATCTCAATAATCTGTTGGATATAATATAGTTGAAAAATGCCCCAGACGTAGCATGGTAGACACAATCTCAATTGCATCTCTTAGCAGATGACTCTAGCACGTTGTTGAGCTCTTGTACTTGATCTTTTAGCATTTTTCTCATGGGATGAAAATCTACACTAAACCCTTCTCACGATAAATTCAAGATGGATTTGCGTCTCGCTAACATCTTCCTTATCAAAGCCACACAACTATTTGGTCCAATGATGTGAAAATCCTCGATAGCATTGTACTCCATTACAGCTTCATAGAGTCACCTCCTGATTAAAAGGATGCCCTCTTCCAATACATGGTTTAAGGAAGACACCAAAGTGATAATTTTGGTTGCCTAACTTTATGGCACCATGTGATGCACCTTAGTTATGTACTTGGAGACAACTAAGCAAGTTTGGTCTCATCTTCGATCTTTGTATTCCTCCGAAGACAAACTCCAAAACTCGATGACATTTTTCAAATGTTCACATCAACCTCTCCCAGTGAATATCTCTATAGCAGATACACAGTATTATAGTTGCATATTTGTTTTAAGGCTCCGTTTGGCACGGTGGTGGTTGTAAACGCATGGGTTAAACAGTCATTCGTTAAGTATCACCTAATAAATATCATCCGTTTGAACATAAAAGTGGATGAAGTTTCTTAGATGGACGTTAACGAATGACAATTTAACCCCGATGTTCATGACCGTCACCGCCGTGCCAAACGAAGCCTTAGTCTCAAATTGTATACGGAGAAGTTTATGACTATCCACCCATTTAAATATTGTAGTCTACTCATGTTATTGCAAGTGAATTAGATTAAAATCTTCTCACATGGTGTCTGATAGGGTTTAGGATTTCTCAACATCTTCTCCTAGCCTCATTGAAATCAGTATTTACTTGGTCAATCAAAACCGATGATCCTGTTTGTTGGGATCGACGAGCCCTTTTGTTCGCTTCATCAAAGCCTTCCTTTGTGACTATGCTCTTTGGGATCGACGTCAAATGCAGGGATCTCTGAAGTCTTCGATCTTTATACTCATTCGGTCGAAATCGTCGACCCTTTCTGTTGGGATTGTCGAACCTTTGTTGCTTCATTGAATCCTTCCTTAGTGATGTTGCTCGTTAAGGTCGTGTCGACTGTGGGGACCCACGAAACCTTCCGCTGGGACAGTCGAGAATAAGCCTTCCACTGGAACATTTGAGGCACGACAAACCCTTCCAATGAAACTGTCAAGACACGTTGATGCCTTCCGCTGGAACTGTGACAATAAGATTGTAGCATACCATTCAAAAGTGGCATCTGTTTTAGGAGGTGGGTTTTTTGACATATTGATATACTCAGGTTTTCTTTGGCTTTAAAGGAACAACTTCATTTATTATTCCCCAAGTAAATAGTTTTTTCAATTAAGTTTAATATTGGTAACCCCAATATCCGATAATCACCACTAGGCATAGACATGAGAAATGTTTTCTTTGTACATTGACATATCAGACTCCATATAAAAGATAGAAAAACAATCTTCTGTTGTGCCAGAGAAAGCCCAAACGACAGAAATCATAGAAACTTGTGTTGCAAGGAGTTGTCGCCTCTATGAGTGCAAGGTAACTGCTTGCTGGACCTGGAAGAGTTTGGGGGAGAACCTCAAAATACGGCGGGCAGGATTGAATTAGAAGAGGATGGTAGACTGGATTAAAGTTGAAGACAAAAGTCACGGGCACGTGTCGTCTACAAGGTTTTTGGTTGGCACGTTTCCAATAACCGGAGGTAGCAAAATTGGAACAGTCTGTAGGAGTCAGGCTCGACGAAGCAGGTAGAAAAGGTAAAGAAAGGACAATAGTTTCAATTTTTGGTACAATATTGAATCTTGTATTCCAAAAGAGGACAAAAAATATTAAAATAAATTGTCATTTTATCGGAGAAAAGGTAAATAAAGGAAAACAGTCCAACATATACCATCATCAATGTAATTTTGGGATATTCCTACTGTTGGACGGTGTTATATGCTTGTACACACACATATATCTTAATATTGAATGGAGGCACACCATTTATGTTGTTACATGAGGGGATTTGGAGAGAGAGAGAAGAGGGAGAGGGAGAGAGAGAGTGGGAGAGAGAAGGAGAGAAAGGGTGGAGTGATAAAGAGAGAGGGAGAGAGAAGTTATAAATTATTTTTATAGATTAAAATATGCAAACTTTTATAAAATAAAAATGTTATTTTTTTGCGGCGTGTGGTAGTGTGTGCGCAGCCCCGTATAGGCGGGCGCAACCGCAGCAACGCATCGAGCACGGGCATGTACAACACACACACACGAAGAACGTATATATATATATATATATATATATATATATATATATATATATATATATATATAATGAGAGCCTAGTGTTAATTGAATAAATCATTCTATTTTCATCAACATGGTATCAGAGGTCCCTTAGGGTTTTTCCGATCCCGCTGCTCCCGCACAGCCCCGTCTCTCCCGCTCCCGTTCAATCCCGTCTCCAGATCCCGCTGCTGTCGGAGCTCAACCCCGTCCGGCACAGCTCCGGCCGCGCCTCCTGTTGCGTAACCCGCACGTCTTCTCCGTCGCGTCCCGCGCCTCCTGTCGCGTCCCGCGCCTCCTGTCGCGTCCCGCGCTTCTTCTCCATCGAACCCGTTTCTTCTTCTTCTCTCGTGCTCTAGGGACGCCGGCTCCATGGAGTCTTGATTTCCTCGATGTCAGCGGTCCCTTCGTCTCTTCCCCTCTTTCTATGAGGGTTGTTTTTCCTTCAACATCCTTGTGATTATTCGGTGCGTCCTCAATTTCTATTTGGGGTTTCCTTCTGGCGGGAAGTGAATCCTCTACCACCATGTCTTCTGGTGGGGTGGCCTCTCCTACTCCGGTTTCCGTTGGACCTTACCGCGTCCCCTCAAACCATGGTAATTCTCAGATCACCACTATGAAACTGGATGGTTCTGTTAGATATTGTGTGTATGTATACAGCCTTATCTGTATTTACCTGTATATGTTCGGGTCTTGTATATATAACCCCAAGATGGGTCATTATTGATATGCAATATACTATTCTAAGATGGTATCAGAGGCTAGGGTTTAACTCTCCCGATCCCTCTCCCGCTCGTTTGCGCCGATTGATCCGGACTGCTGCGTCGATCGACTGCTCGTCTGCGTCGATCGATCCCGCTCGTCTGCGCCGATCGATCCTGGTACCTCTCCCGCTCATCGATCGATCTCGATCAATCCCGGTCCCTCTCCCGCTCGTCGATCGATCGATCCCTCTCCTGCTCGTCGATCGACCGCTGTGTCGATCCCGTCTGTTCCGGCTGCTTCCTCTGGTTGTCTACTTCCTCCGATCGACTGCGTCGATCCGCTCGATCCCGTCCCTGTTTCAGCGCCGATTCATCCTGCTCCAGATCTCGGTGTCGGCCTTCAATGGATCCCGCCTCGACTCACAGTGGCTATCTTCCTAAGCCTGATGTGCTGCTCAACGGGCAGAACTACAAGGCTTGGTCTTCCACCATGCGCATGCATCTCCGAGGCCTACGCCTTTGGGGCCATTTAGATGGATCCTGCCCAGCACCGTTGCTCCCTGCCGCCTCTTCAACTGAGTCTTCTGTTTCCACAGCCAGCACCGGTGTTTCCTCCGCTCAGGCGTTGGCCAAGTGGCAGTACGATGACTCCAGGGCTATTGTTATCCTTGGCCAGTCTTGTGAGGTACCCATCCGCCTGGCCATCTGTGAGTTCCCTACTGCCAAGGCGATCTGGGATCATCTTTCTGATCTCTATCAGCCTTCCAGCCAGGCACTTCAGTATTCATTGTTACAGACTCTTGCAGCTACCTACCAGCGCGACCGCTCAGTTCAGGAGTTTTTTGCTGAGATCACTTCCCTCTGGCGTCAGTGTGACGAGATGGCGCCGCCCCATTGCTTGTCCTGCTGTCATTGCGTTGCCACCGCTCAGTACAGATGCTTGTCGTGTCTTCGATTTCTTGATGCGCCTGCGCCCGGAGTTTGAGTCTGCTCGCTCACAGTTTCTCTATCGGGGTACTCCACCCACACTCCGTGACACTCTGTCCACGATTCTGGCGGAGGAGACTCGTCTTCGTACCATGGAGGGGACGCAGCACACTACCTCCCCCCATGTTGTCTTGGTTGCTCCTCAGTTTGCTCCGCAGCCTCCGCTGTCACCTTCTCCAGGGCTCAGTACTCCTGTGCGGCCGTCTGCTCTGTTTCCTACCCAGGGACCCTCTTCCCAGGATCCCAATGTTGTTCAGCGGCGGTCTGTTCGCTGTCATTATTGTCATGCACCGGGCCACAGAGTGTCTGAGTGTCGCAAGCTTAAGTGCTCCCAGCAGAACATCCAGTCTTGTGACACCTAGCAGCGTGCAGCTCCAGTTCTACTTGTGCCTCCTCCGACAGCCTCCTTCTCTGAGCAGTTCATACAGCTGGCTCAACAGCTGTCTTCAGGCACCTTCCCGAGTACATCTGCAGCCACAGTTGGTCATACCTCTACCTCTATTGATCCCTCAACGGCTTCTACCTCTATTGATCCCTCAACGACCTCTACCCCGTCAGGTATCTCTGTCCTCGTGGTTACTTGACTCTGGAGCCTCTTTTCATATGACTTATGATGCCACCCATCTTCATGCCTGCCAGCTTGTTTCCTCCGACCTACGTGTTATTATTGCTGATGGCACCACCCTTCCTATTACAAGTCATGGCCTTCTCCACACCCCTCAGTTCCACATTCCTGATGTTGCCTACATCCCTCAGCTCTCCATGAACCTCATCTCCGCCAGTCAGCTTGCCTCTAGTGGTTACCTTGTTGTTTTTGATGAGTTTATTTGTCATGTGCAGGATCGTCTTACAGGGACCCTCATTGGAGCTGGTTGTCGCCATAGTGGGGTATATCTCCTTGAGTACCTTCGTCTGCCATCAGTCACACCGTCCCCAGCTGCTCCTCTTTTATGTCTTCCCGTTGTTTCCTTTCGTCAGTGGCACCATCGTTTTGGTCATCCCAGTGGCGCCCGTCTTTCAACTCTTGTTCGTCAGGGTGTTTTGGGTCGTATATATGTTGACACTAGTCACTCTTGTACGGGTTGTAAGCTTGGAAAACAGCTACAACTCCCCTATCAGTCAAGTATGTCTAGGTCTTCTGCTACGTTTGAGTTAGTCCATTCTGATGTATGGGGGCCTGCTCTTTTTGTATCCAAGGGTGGACACCGCTATTATGTCTTGTTTATTGATGATTTTTCTCGTTTCACTTCGATATATATGGTGCGTTCTCGTGCTGAGTTTTTTCAGGTTTATGTTACTTTCTCCACCATGGTTCGTACTCAGTTCTCCGCCTCTATTCGTATTTTTCGCTCCGACTCAGGGGGGAGTACCTATCGCATGAGTTCTGTGACCGTCTCGCCTCTCATGGCACGCTACCGCAGCTCTCCTGTCCTGGTGCTCATTCCCAGAATGGCACTGCGGAAAGGAAACATCGCCACATCATTGAGACCGCTCGCACTCTTCTTTTGGCTTCCCATGTTCCCCCACATTTTTGGGCTGAGGCTGTCTCCATCGCTGTCCATCTCATCAACCTTCAGTCATCCACTTTCCTTCAGGGTCGGTGTCCCAGTGAGTGTTTGTTCACTCATCCTCCTCGATACACTCATCTTCGTGTGTTCGGATGTCTGTGTTATGTCCTATTACCACCACGTGAGCGGACTAAGCTCTTTGCTCAGTCTGCTGCATGTGTTTTTCTAGGCTACAGCTCAGAGCACAAGGGTTACCGCTGTTATGACC
The DNA here is from genome assembly GCA_039513925.1 of Platanthera zijinensis. Taxonomy (NCBI): domain Eukaryota; kingdom Viridiplantae; phylum Streptophyta; class Magnoliopsida; order Asparagales; family Orchidaceae; genus Platanthera; species Platanthera zijinensis. The sequence goes on along the minus strand of CM077089.1, from coordinate 180,019,596 downwards.
CTGTTGCGCGCCGTCTTCGCATTTCTCGTGATGTCACCTTCGTTGAGGACCAACCTTTCTTCCTTTCTTCATCCTCCTCTGCTTCACCCTCATCCACTACCCCGGTTGATATTCAGTTCCTTATTTTTCCTACCGTACCACCACCTGTTTTGCCACCACCGTCAGACCAGTCACCAGCAGAGCTACCGCCATCATCGTCATCTCCCTCTTTTGAGTCCTATCCACCTCCTCATGTTCTGCCATCTCTCGGCCCTCTACCTCCTATTCTCCACCACTACACTCGTCGTGCTCCGACTACCCCACAGGTGCCCCCAGTCTTCAGTGAGAGTCCCGTGGATGATCCTCCTGCCAAACGTTACCCCCTTCGAGATCGACATCCACCAGATCGCCTCGGTTTTACCACCCAGCCACTCGACCTCACTGCTCTTCCTGCTACCTCCACCAGTACTCCAGCGGCTAGTTCCTACCGCGAGGCTGCTCAGGTTCCTGAGTGGCAGGCCGCTATGTTTGATGAGTTGGCTGCTCTTGAGTGTACCTCTACTTGGGATCTTGTGTCTCTTCCTCCTGGTGTTGTTCCCATCACTTGCAAGTAGGTCTATAAGATCAAGACTCACTCTGATGGCTCTATTGAGCGGTACAAGGCTCGCTTGGTTGCTTGGGGTTTTCAACAGGAGCATGGTCGAGACTATGATGAGACTTTTGCTCCTGTGGCACACATGACCACGATCAGGACACTTGTTACTGTTGCTGCTGTCCATCATTAGTCCCTGTTTCAGCTGGATGTGAATAATGCGTTTCTTCACGGTGACCTACAGCAGGAGGTCTACATGATTCCTCCTCCCGGTTTTGCTGCTCCTCCTGGCATGGTTTGTCGGTTGCGTTGTGCTCTCTATGGTCTCAAACAGGCTCCTCGAGCCTGGTTCGAGCGCTTCAGCTCTGTCGTTACAGCCGCTGGTTTTCAGCCCAGCCAGCACGACCCGGCCCTGTTTGTTCACACCTCTTCCCGAGGCTGGACTCTTCTTCTGCTCTATGTGGATGATATGATCATCACTGGTGATGAGCCGGCTTTCATTGACTTTGTCAAGCATCACTTGCAGCAGCAATTTCAGATGATAGATTTGGGACCTTTGAGCTATTTTATGGGCATTGAGTTCTCTTCCACCTCTGCAGGGTTCCAGCTCTCTCAGCAGCGGTATACTACTGATCTTCTAGCTCGGGATGCTCTTTCCGACACCCGCACTGTTGCCACACCGATGGAGCTTCACCTGCAGCTTCAGGCTGATGAGGGGATCCCTCTTGCTGACCCCACTCGTTATCGTCATTTGGTCGGCAGCCTGGTCTATCTCACCATCACTCGGCCAGATATTGCTCATGCAGTCCATGTGTTAAGACAGTTTGTCAGCACTCCTACATCAGTCCATTATGCTCACTTGTAGCGTGTACTGCGTTACCTTCGTGCGACTCCTGGCCGTGGCCTGCTCTTCTCCAGCAGCAGTTCCCTCCAGCTTTCTGCTTTCTCTGATGCTACTTGGGCTAGTGATCCTTCTGATCGTCGCTCTGTCACTGGTTTTTGTCTATTTTTGGGATCCTCCTTGCTTGCCTGGAAGTCCAAAAAACAGTCTGGTGTTTCCCGCTCTAGTACTGAGGTTGAGCTACGCGCCATGACGTCTACGGCCAAGGAGAATATCTGGCTTCGTTGGTTTCTTTCAGATTTTGGCATTGTCTCCTTAGGACCGACCACTCTTTTGTGACAATACTGGTGCCATTCAGCTCACTCTGAATCCAGTGAAGTTTTCCCTCTCCAAGCATATTGGAGTCAACGTCTTCTTCCTTCGTGAGCAGTACAGCCGACGTGCATTGGTTCCCCAGTATGTTCCCACCGAGCATCAGATTGCGGACTTGTTCACCAAGCCCCAGACGAGGGCTCAGCATGACTACCTTATGTCCAAACTCTCGATGTATGATCCCTCGTGAGTTTGAGGGGGGGGGGGGGGTGTTAGATATTGTGTGTATGTATAGGAGCTTATCTGTATTTACCTGTATATGTTCGGGTCTTGTATATATAACCCCAAGATGGGTCATTATTGATATGCAATATACTATTCTAAGAGGTTCCAACTACCTCCTGTGGGCTCGCTCAATCAATCTTGCCCTCAAAAGCCGCCGATTATTTGGCCATGTCAGTGGCACGGTGAAGGCCCCTGCGTTTGGCTCTCCTGAGTGGCTTCAGTCGAAGTCAGACAACTCCCTGTTAATGTATTGGCTACTTAACTCTATGACGGAGTCCATCTCTCGGAACTATCTGTTTTTGTATACAACAACGGATATTTGGAAGCATACAGAGACTACTTATTCTGGTCAAGGCAATGCTACTCAGATCTACCAACTTCGTCGTCGATTGTTCCTCCTACGACAGGGTGATCGACCTCCATCAGCCTATTACTCGGAGTTCACCAAACTCTATCAGGAGTATGATCATTTTGATTCTCTGACCCTGGTATCTCCTGAAGATGAGGTGCTTGTCCAGGCAAGAGAAGAACGCAATCACACCTTTGAGTTCCTCCATGGCTTACATCGGGATTTTGATCCGATCAGCATTCAGATTCTTGACCGCTCTCCTCTACCTTCTTTGCCTGAGGTGTACAACCATGTCCAACAGGAATTCGATCACCGCCTAACTCTGCTTCCAGACTCTGTCACCGAGGGATCTGTCCTTGTCTCTCTTTCTCATCCTGGGGTTCGACATGCTCGCGACACTAGATTGAGGACTACGAAGAAAGATCACCTAGTCTGTGATTATTGCGGGAAGACCCTCCATACAAGAGACACCTGCTTCAAGCTTCATGGGTTTCCACCTCAAGGCGGCCCTGCCGCTCGTGGAGGCCGAGGAGGTGGTCATTCTCATCACAGGCCTCATCTGTCTCGATCGACCCACTTGTCAGATGTTGGGGAGGATTCTACTGCGCCTCATTCTCTGGATTCCAATATGGCCCCCTTGGTTCTTTCGGCTGAAGAAATTCTAGCGTTTCGCCGGATAATGCTCGGACCTCCAGCGGAGCCGTCTAGTTCTGCCTCCTCTTCCTATGCTCATAAAGGACCTGCAGGTGCTCACTCGGCTTCCTCCCACCTTTCCACTCAATAGATCATTGATTCCGGGGCCACAGACCACATGACCGGCTCGGCCACAGGTTTTATGTCATACACACCTCTGTCTGGCAAAGACAAAGTGAGCATTGTTGATGAATCGTTATCTCGCATTGCTGAGAAAGGATCCATTACATTCTCCTCTCTTACTCTCTCCTCTGTTCTTCATGTTCCTGCTTTTACCCGCAATCTCCTCTTTATTAGTCATATAACTAACTCTATGAATTGCTCGGTGATCTTTTTTCCTACCTCTTGTGTTTTTCAGGACCTGAAGACGGGGACGGTGATTGGCTCTGGTAGACTATGCAACGGGCCCTACATGTTTGACCCCTCTGCTTCCACTCCCTCCAGCATCGCTCGTCATCCTAAAGACCTTCTTGTTGCTCGTCCCTCTGAGTTGGATTCCTGGCATTGTCGGCTAGGACATCCTCCTGTCGCTATTATGAAGATTTTGGTACCTAATATGTCACCTACTTCGTTTAATGTTTTTCATTGTGATGTGTGTGATCTGACTAAACATCATCGTAGTATTCTTCCTCTTATGTCTCCTCGTAGCTCTGTTCCTTTTGCAGCTATTTATATTGATGTTTAGGGCCCTAGCCCCGCTGACTCTATTTTTGGTTGCTCTTGGTTTGTTTCTTTTATTGATTGTTACTCTCGTTGTACATGGGTTTACTTAATGAAGCATAAAAGTGAGGTGTTCTCTATTTTTCAACGTTTTCACAAGATGGTCACTACTCAATATGATGCTATTGTTAAAATTGCAGTGATAATAGTTGTGAATATATAAACGCTCGTCTTGACAGCTATCTGAGTGACCTAGGTATCATTCATCAAACCTCCGGTGTGTACACCCCTGCTCAGAATGGGGTGGCTGAGCGTAAGAATCGGCACCTCCGTGAGGTGGCTAGGTGCCTCCTCCTTCGGATGCATCTCCCGAAGTATTTCTGGGGTGATGCATTTCTCACCGCGGCCTACCTTATCAATCGTATTTCTACGCGGGTCCTTGAGTTTCACTCCTCTCACCACTCTAGGGGTTCGTCCTACCTCTCTCTCTCCCCGTGTATTTGGATGTGTATGCTTTTGTCCACACCCAGCCTAAAACCAAACTTGATCCCCGCGTCCTGATTCCTGAAGTGTGTGTTTATTGGCTACTCACCAACTCAGAAGAGCTATAGGTGCTTCCATCATGTTACCAAGCAGATATTTGTTACTATGGATGTCACCTTCCGAGAATCTGAATCTTATTATGGGAACTCTCTTCAGGGGGAGATTACAGCTACGGAAGTGAGTTCCCCTCCCTCTATTCCTCTGCCTATACATCTGTTTATGATGTCACCTCCTGTTCCTACTACTCCTGTTCTTTCGGTGCCCCCACCTACTTCTGGGAACCCGGTGATTCCTCTTCCTCCACTTTTGTAGGTCTACATGCGACGTAGAAGGAGCATGAACACTTAGGCTCTTGCTATTCAACCGGTGTCGTCATCCGACCCAACATCAGGTACTAACAAAGGTAGTTCTACTTCTACCCTGCATCCTATTTTCCACTTTGTGACTTGTGACTCCCTGTCACCTACACATAGAGCATTTGTCACCTCCTCGGCCTCCATTTCTCTTCCTCAGTCTTGGCAGGAAGCTAAGGAACATAATGACTGGAAGGCAACCATGTATGAAGAAATGGGCGCTCTTGACAAGAACAGTACTTGGGAGCTGGTCCAACTCCCTAAAGGGAAAACTGTGGTTGGATGCAAGTGGGTTTTCTCTGTGAAGTAAAACTCCCAAGACTTTGTGGAACGATACAAAGTCAGGCTGGTGGCGAGAGGATATACGCAGACAACATGCATCGACTATCAGGAGACATTTGCTCCAGTTGCAAAAATAAACTCCATCAGGATCTTGCTTTCAGTTGTTGTGTAAACGGTGGAATCTCCTTCAGTTGGATGTGAATAACGCTTTTCTCCACGGTGATCTTGAGGAGGAAGTTTACATGTCCTTACCTCCTAGTGTTAGTCAAGAAGGATCGGCAAGGAAAGTGTGCATGTAGAAGAAAGTTTTGTATGGCTTGAAGCAATCTCCACAGGCGTGGTTCGGGAGATTTCACCGGGCTATGATCACTTTCGGGTACAAACAGAACAATCTTGATCACACTTTGTTTGTGAAACATTGCGAGGGCAAGGTGGCTGCTCTCATTGTCTAAGTGGATGATATAGTAATAACTGGTAACTTCTAAATTCCAGATTGTCTAAGGAATTTGAAGTGAAGGATCTTGGTCCCCTCAAATTTTTTCTGGGCATTGAGGTGGTCAGATCCAAGCATGAGATCTTTATATCTTAAAGAAAGTATGGTCAATCACAAACTTGGAAGAGATGGAGGAGAAGTTGTTGATGACGTATCTGCCTTCCAATGACTGGTGAGAAAGCTTATCTATCTATCTCACACTCGATCGGACATATCATATGTTGTGGGGGTCCTTAGTCAGCACATGCATTCACCTAGATCACATCACATGGATGTCGCATATAGAGTTCTGAGGTATCTCAAATCCACTCCTAGCAAGAGAATTTTGTTCTCACCCAATGAGGCATTGACCGTGGAGGTCTATACGGACGCGGACTGGGCAGGTTCAGTTGATGACCGGAGGTCAACATCCAGGTATTGTTCTCTTGTTGGGAGAAACTTGTCAACCTGGAGAAGCAAGAAACAACATGTTATAGCCAGATCCAACACAGAGGCGGAATTCTGTGTTATAGCTTAGGGGTTATGTGAAGGGCTGTGGATCCAGTCGATCATGAAGGACCTTGGCGTGAAGTGTGGCAGTCCAATCAGGATCTATTGCGATAATAAAGCTGCAATCAGCATTGCCCACAATCTAGTGGAACACAATCGTACCAAACACGTGGAGATCGACTGACACTTCATCAAGGAAAATATTGTTAGGGGGATTGTAAGTACTCTGTTTGTTCCATCAAACCAGCAGCTTGCAGATGTGTTTACCAAAGGGCTGAGTCTGAACTTGTTTGACAAAATATTGGGCAAGTTGGGCATGACAAACATCACACGCCCAACTTGAGGGGAAGTGCTGTAATATGCTTGAATATTGAATTTTATGTTGTTACAGTGTTAGCTTGTGTGGTAGTGTGTGTATCATCATGTACACCTTTTTATATATATATATATGTGTGTGTGTGTGTGTGTGAGTGTATGGGAGCCTAGTGTCAATTGAATAAATCATTCTATTTTCCTCAACACTTTATTTATATGCAAGTTGCGTTAGATCTAACATACACAATACATCATTTCATTTCCCTATACTTGTAATCTATTTAGTCTTTTTTTTCTTCTAAACGCTACGATGTATGGTACATTATCTAAGTAATAGTAGATTGGAAGGCAATGCAGAACTCCATTGACTCATATAAAATAGACATGCATCTAGTTTGCAATTTTCAACCTCAGGGCCTCTTTACATAATGTTAGTGTTGAAACCGGAAACCGGCTTCTGTGGAGTTTGGACCCTAAGAAGGGGTGACCGCACACCTACTTCTCCAAATGAGCTCACTCAACCGGAAACTTAGGACTAGAGAATGACCTACGACAGAAGCACAGAGGTCCCACCACACACCTGAAAGATCTTAGAGTGCTTCCTCTCCTTAGTCAATGTTGAGCTAAGGGTACCTAAGAAAGTGCTACAAAACTAGAGAAAAGAGAGGTCTGCCTCTGAGGTACCCATGTGGGTTTATTTATAGATTTTTGAGTCGGGCCTGCAAATAGCGTAACTCCGTCTTTTGTTTTACTATACGCAGCCCGAAGTGGGTCTGCCAACAACGAAACTCCGCTGTTTGAAGAAGCTACTAGCAGACCAAATTACACTAAATACATGTTATTAGCACACTACATACGGGGGTGAGCTCGAGCCAGCTCGCCAGTCCACTGGGCGGGTGCGGCCCTGCTCCCGTGACTCGTCTGCCTCGTCGGCGGGTGCAAGCCGGGTTCCTGTGGCTCGCTCGCCTGCTTGGCGAATGCGGGTCGGCTCATCTCGGCTCGCCCGCCTGCCGGGCTGAAGAGGGTCGGCTCCCCCAGCTCGCCCGCCTGTTTGGCGGATGCGGGCCGGCTGCCCCGGCTCGCCCGCCTGCTTCGCGGATGCGGGCCAGCTGCCCCGGCTCGCCCGCCTGCTTCGCGGATGCGGGCTGGCTGCCCCGGCTCACCCGCCTGCTTGGCGGATGCAGATCGGCTGCCCTGGCTCGCCTTCAGGCCAAAGAAGGTCAAGATGATCAAGCGACCTTATTGGGTCCACTCGGAGAACACGGGGTTGTACACAATCCCCGCTCTTTATGAGGTTTTACAAAGCTCAAAAAGAATCATCCAACCCCAAGTGTTCGGTGAGTGCTTGCTAAGCTGGAAAGAATCTTTTGATGGGCCCCACCTTCACGCTCTATATATATCACTGGCCTTAAAGGAATTCACCCACTTCCTCCTTCCTTTTCTGTGTGTTACTGTAGCGGTGTAAATGATGCTTATCTCGGAGGAGATGCGTGCTCTCCTGGAGGCCGCGAGGGAGGGCATACGGTCGCAGGTCGTCGCCCCCTGGCTGGCTCGGAGGTCGCCCGACTCTTCCTTCAGGCCAAAGAAGGACAAGATGATCAAGCGGCCTTCTCCGGGTGACGCCCCCCTTCTAGTCTGGTGGCCGGTTTTGAGGCCATCCACCAGGTACGCGGGCCAGACACTTTTATTCCATGTTGTGCTGATTCTGATATAACTCCTCTTCAGCAGGAGACACCTCGCGAGGATAGAGGTGGGGGCGCAGACCCAGGACATCTTTCCCCGCGCTTGTCCAAGCGGGCCGTCAGCCCCTCGGTTGCAGGATCCACCCTTCTCGCGATCCCGAGCATTCCCCCCCCCCCCCCCCCGGGCCGGTGAGTTCTCGACTTCTCTTTTTCGCCTTTCGCCCAATCATCCCTCATTTCTTATTACCCTTATTTTTGCAGCTTCCACCCCAGGGGCCGCCGACCTGGCTCCACAATTGTCGGTCTGCCCCGGGTTGGGAAAAACCTCTGCGGCTCTGGATGGCGAGTCCTTCCAAGGCCAACTAAGTACCTCCCGTCGGCATGTCATCGCGGGAGATGTGCCGACCCCGGGTAAGTTCATATTCCTGCTTGCTCGTCGTTGTCCGCCTGCCCTACTAACCTCTCTTCCTTCTTTCAGGCTTTCACGCGGTCTCTTCATCTGACCTGGATTTAAGCGAGGAGTACTCGCCTCCCCCTTCCCCGGACACGATCGCAGACTCCCTGGGCGACCCTCGGGATGCTGAGGGGATGAAGACACGAGTGGCCGAACTGTTCCGGAAGCACTCCCTGATGCTACGAGAGATCTTCGGCAGGGTGGACGAGGACAAGGCGGAGACGGAGGCGCGCTTTGGGGGCTTGGACGGGAGGCGCCAAGAAGACGGCGACGGGACGACCTCACCCGGAGTGCATCTCGTGCGGGCTGAGGAACAACTGCACCAGGCTACGGAGCAGGTCAGCCTGGACCAGCAAGAACTCATGGCGGTTCGCGAGCACTACTACCCTCGCCTACCGCCTCGTTCCAGGGCGCGAGGCCGGGGGAGGTGGAAATGGATCCAATACTGAATCCACCGCGCTCTTGCTGCCAGCCCGCGAACCTAGGTCGTGCTAGCCTCCTGGGCCTCAGCTCGCGTCGCGTGGTTATGAAGTTTTTTGTTCTTTTCTTCTTCTCTCTTACGGGGTGTCCACCCCCTCCCTTTTTAACATTCCAGACTATATTCGCTCGCCGATGGGCCTGTGTTTATGTACATATATATAAGGACCGCTCTCGCTTGCCTCTTGTCTCTTTGCAACTTAGCATTTACTGTACAAGAACCGTGGCGAGCCGATATAAGGAATTAGGGGGGTAGGCTCGGGTATCGAAGCGTCAAACCATATTTTTGCTATCCGCACACCTCCCGCCAAAAAGGGAGTTTTCCCGCCTTTTTTACTTCTATAAATACCCCCCCCCCCCTCTACCTACCGCATTAACTCTCCCCTTCTTGGTCCCTTCGTTCTCGAGTGCTTGACCCGTGCGGTTCGCGTCATTTCCAGCTCGCCACCACTTGCGAGGATTCCAGTACACGACCCGCACACCAGCTCGCGAGATAGGAGGAGATGGTGGTGAGGCTGAGGGGCGAGCCAAATGCGCATGGACCTTCTCCGACTACACCTTCCGCCCCGCCAACCTTACTGAAAACGAGCACCTCTCGATGGTCGCCAACATCATCTCACCCGGGTTTGAGGCGAGACGCCCGGGGGAGTTCGAGTAGGTCAACGACCTCTACGACGCCGAGCTCGCGCTCACTATTGCCCACTTCGACGTGGGGCTGCGACTTCCCCTGTGGCCAGAGGTGCGACAGGTGTTGAAATACTTCGGGGTTGTTCCGGGCCAGCTAACCCCGAACTCCGTCGTCGTGGCGGTCGCGTTCGTCTGCTTCCTGCGAGAGGAGCGGATCGAGTTCAGCCTCGCAGTCTTCCGCAAGCTATTCTCCTTCTGGGCGAACAAGGACGGCACCGCCTACTTCTCCGGCAAGCACGTAAAGGTATGGGAGACGGTGAACAAGAGCCATAATTGGCTAAGAAAGTTTGTCTTCGTGAAGGGTGACTTCGGCAACGTCCCTTTCTCGTCGGTGCAGCTCAGCGAGCCGAGCTACCATCCTCCTAGCCCGGGGGGCCACGAAGCCAACCTCTTTGGGTTCTTCCTCGGGAAGAACTTCGAGGGCGCGTTCCTTCGAATGAACGTCGACACCTTGGCCCCCGTTCCTCCCAGGGAAGGTAAGGATACTCGCACTCGCCTTCCCCTTTCCTCTCGTTTCACTTTAAGTTCTGACCCCAGACTGTTGTAGCGAGACCTTCCCCTACACCTGCCATATGAGAGAGCTCGGATCGCTCCTGCCGAGCTCGCCCTCGCGGAAGCGGCTGCTGCCGCGCATCGCGAGGTCCCGGCCCTCCTCGTGCCTCAAAAACGGGTCGCTCGCGAGCAGTCTCCCCCACAGCCTACGTCAAAGAAATTGAAGACCCGGGGCGGCGTACCTCCCGCACCCCGGGAAAAGGGGAAAGCACCAGCGGGCCCTCTCCCTGAGAAGGCCGCCACTTCTAGAGCTCCCGCCAGCGGAGCCCCTGGCGAGGCGGCCGGCACCTCCAAGGCGCGAGAACAGGAGCTCGCCGACAAGCCCGTGTCGAGGGGGCACCGAAACTTCGGCTATGGCGAGAAGCAACTCGACGAGCTCGGCAACCCCTCCTGCTGTGGGACAAGGAGGCGAATAAGGCCTCGGTCTCGACCCTCCTACTGTCCTGGCTGTAGCAGGAAACATCCGGCGGGGAGGCCTTCGCCTTCTCCTTTGGTCTCTACTCGCGGGAGGACGCCCTGATCTTCGACGAGGAGTCCACACGAATACTGGTGCACGAGAGCGCGCGAGCCCAGCTCCGCGCCCTGGAGCTGGCCCACATGGTGGGTCGCCGGTGCATGCAGGGGGAAAGGAACTCCGTCGCACACCTGAAGAATGCCACTGAGAAGGAGCAAGCCTACCGTCTCGCACTCGAAGAGGCGGAGCTCCATAAGAAGAGAGCTGACTCCTCCGACGCCATCCTCGCCGAGTACCTGGGAGGAGTGGTGAGTCCCGAAACTCTTTCACACCTTTTTTCAAAGTGTCTTCTTGCGCGCAAACATCCTTTCGCTGCCTTTCGCAGGACGCGGCGACGGCCAAGCGCCACAACTCCCGAATCGCCGACTTGGAGAAGGAGAACGAGGAGCTGAAGGCTCGAGTTCATGAGTTGGAATGCACAGCTCTCCCTCCTCCCTCCAGCAGCCGCGACAAGCTCGCGCGGTACTCTGAGCACGAGGTTGACGAGCTGCTGCAGCTGAACTCGACCAAGGCGGCGAAGTTCACCCTCCAGACGATGCAACGGGCGGGCCTGGTGACGAGCGAGGGCGCGAGGCTTACGGCGAGAGACGTGGTCCCGGAGCTGTTCATCCCGGTCCCGAAGCCGAGAAACAACTCCTATCTCCCCATGCGGGATAGCGCGTCGCCCGAGGGCTCGCCCTAAAGAGTCTGCGAGATGCATTTCTTTCTGTTCGCCGGACATGTATATTTATTTTGTCATTATTTTGTAATATTGGACACGCAGGCTGAACCCGTACTTTTTGTTTTTTGATGTAATTACTGGTTATCAATGTATATGCTCTTTTCTCGATGAGATGATGGTTGACCTCGCTATTTTTACTGCTATTTGCAATCTAACTTTCTTTTTCTTTATTCGCGACCTGGCTCGGTCTTCTTGCTCGCCGCGTCTGATCCCATGCCTCAACAGTGAGATCGCGCGATTCTTAAGGACTTAGCGTAGCGAGTGACAAGACCTCCGGTCAATCGGCCTGTGAGGGACGCGGTGCCCGCGAGATCTAGGTCTAGGTACCTTCCGCCCTGCGCCATAGGTGTTCGGCTTGCGCGAGCCGTGCCTCGTTCGGTTGAGATGCGATCTGAAGGACTCGCGAGCGTCCCGCATGATTGAGCCCTTGCGACTTGGGTCGCCTCGCGGGTACCTGGGGGGTACTCGCCGAACGGGCGCCTGAGAGGGGAGGCCCAGCTCGCCTAGAGTGCTCGCTCTTGGCAGCTCTCATTCCTCTGATTCTCCCTTTGGCGGGCCACTGAGAGTCTTCACCCCACCTATCAGCTAGCAGGAGCCTGATGATGGGTGTTTATCATCAACTGGACTTTTCTCTTGCTCAGTCATCGGGCGCTTCCACCGGCCCAATCAGCTAGCAGAAGCCTGACGGCGGGTGTTGAACATCAACCGGACTTTTCTCTTGGCCAGTCACCGGCGCTTCCACCGACTCAATCACCTAGTACGAGCTTGACGGTGGGTGTTGAGCATCAACCAGACTTTTCTCTTGGCCATCCACCGGGGGCTTCCACCGGCCCAATCAACTAGTAGGAGTCTGACGGCGGGTGTTGAGCATCAACCAGACTTTTTTCTTGGCCAGCCACCGTGTGCTTCCACCGGCCCAATCAGCTAGCAGGAGCCTGACGGCGAGTGTTGAGCATCAACCAGAATTTTCTCTTGGTCAGCCACAAGGCGCTTCCACCGACCCAATCAGCTAGCAGTAGCCTGACGGCGGGTGTTGAGCATCAACCGGACTTTTCTCTTGGCTAGCTACCGGGCGCTTCCACCGATCCAATCAGCTAGTAGGAGTCTGACGGCGGGTGTTGAGCATCAACCGGACTTTTCTCTTGGCCAGCCACCGGGTGCTTCCACCGGCACAATCAGCTAGCAGGAGCCTGACGGCGGGTGTTGAGCATCAACTAGACTTTTCTCTTGGCCAGCCACCGGGCACTTCCACCGGCCCAATCAGCTAGTAGAAGCCTGACGGCGGGTGTTGAGCAACAACCAGACTTTTCTCTTGGCTAGCCATCAGGCGCTTCCATCGGCTCAATCAGCTAGTAGGAGCCTGACGACGGATGTTGAGCGTCAACCAGACTTTTCTCTTGGCCAGCCACCGGACGCTTCCACCGTCCTAATCAGCTAGCAGGAGCCTGATGGCGGGTGTTGAGCGTCAACCGGATTTTTCTCTTGGCTAGCCACCGGGCGCTTCCACCTGCCCAATCAGCTAGCAGGAGCCTGACGGCAGGTGTTGAGCATCAACCGGACTTTTCTCTTGGCCGACCATTCTTCACATTCCTTATACCGAGCAGGTGGACCATCAAAGACAGACAAGAGTGCGGGAAAGTACTGTTTTATTATTCAATTTCATGGATAGAAGCGCTTCAAGTCATCGCCACTCCAAGTATGACTGAGGGGCTCCCCCTCCACATTATGGAGGTGGTATCCCCCCGACGTCAAGGCTTCTTTGATTACATAGGGACCCTCCCAATTAGGATTCAACTTGTCGACGGCCGACGACCTTCTGGCAGCGTCGACCTTTTTCAAGACCAAGTCCCCCTTTACGAATTGCTTGACCCTGACATGCTTGTCGAAGTACTTGGCAATCCGTCACGTGACTTATACCTGCTGAATCGATGTCAGGTCGCACAGCTCCTCCACCAGATCTAGGGAGAGCCGTAACTCGTTCTCAACCCTCCATTCCTCATTACCTTCCCCTGCCTCCACTATACACGGTGTCTGAATCTCGAATTCTATTGGGAGTACTACCTCACAGCTGTGGGAGAGCTTGAATGGAGTCTCCTCCGAGACCGTATTGGGCGTGGTTCTCAGGGCCCAAAGAACCAAAGGGAGTTGCTCCACCCAGCTCCCCTTCAAATTTTCCACCTTCTTTAACAAGTTCACAATGATTTTGTTCGCCGTCTCTACTTACTCATTGCTCCGAGAGTGATGGACCGACGCAAACCTGAGGTCTATCCTGAGTTGGCCACAAAAGCTGATGAACTCTGCACTGGCGAACTGTGGTCCATTATCCGTGACAATGGCCTGAGGCAACCCATGCTGACAAATGATCTCCCTTCATACAAAGTTGCGAACTACCTGAGAGATCAGCTTGGTCAGCGCCTTGACCTCAAACCATTTAGAGAAATAACCGATCATAACTAACATGAACCTTCTATGTCCGCTGGCCTGGGGGAAGGGCCCCACGAGATCCATTCCTCAAATACTGAAGGGCCAGGGCGCAGTGATGCTTCTGAGCCTCTGAGTCGGCATCAGTTGGAGAGGAGCGAACAACTGACACTTCTGACATTTCCTTACGAATTTGGCGGCATCCCGGCCCAGGGTCGGCCAAAAATACCCTTGCCTCACTATCCTTCCTTCCAGAGTCCTGCTTCCCGAGTGACTCTCGCACTCATCAGAATGGACTTTCTCCAAGATTCTCGGGACCTCCTCCTCAGCCACGCAACATGCCAGAAAACCTGAGAGGGTCTTCCTGTATAGCTTCCCATCGCGCATCAGGTAGTACGTCGACTTATACTTGAAACGCTTCTTGTCCAGGCCCTCCGGGAATTCTCCCGTGAATAAGAAAACTGTAAAGGGGTCCATCCATGAGGGACGCTGGTTCCCCTCCATCAGCTCCCCCTCTTCAATAGAAGGATGGAACAGGTCGGTTATGGTTCCTCCCGCACGGGGTCCAAACTTGGCCAATTGATCCACCTGTACACTTTCTTCCCGCGGTATATGTCGGATGGAAAACGTTTGGAACATGTCAATGATGCCCTTCACCTTTGCTAGGTATAACTAGAGAGTAGGCTCCCCTGCTTCGATCTTGTCGTCGATTTGAGAGGACACCACCAGGGAGTCTGTTAGCACCTCCACGTCATGCACCCCCAGTTCCCTTGCTAGACGTAACCCCGCAATTACCGCCTCATACTCCGCTTGATTGTTGGTAATAGGAAAGTGAATGACCACCGTTTGCTCTATCCTCGTTCCCCGAAGACTTTCCAGTATTACTCATACTCCGAAAGAATGTTTCCCCGAGGCGCCATCCACCATCACCTTCCAGGGAACCAGATGAGTGAGGTCCGTCTCTGCCACTTACACCACATAGTCGGCCAAGAAGTCGGTCATCGCCAAGGCCTTTATCGAGAGACGAGGGACAAATAATATGTCAAACTCGGTTAGCTCTACCGACCATTTTGCGAGCCTCCCTGAATACTCCACCTCCTCAAAGATGTTGCGGAGGGAATGGTCTGTCACAACCCGGATTGAATGCGCCTTGAAGTACGGCCTGAGCCTCCGAGACGAGACGACCAGAGCGAAAGCCATCTTCTCCATGATCAGGTATCGAAGCTCCACCTTCCTCAGGACCCTGCTCACATAATAGATCGGTAGCTGCTTCTTTCCCTCCTCCCGGACCAGGACGGAGCCTCGGCCCAACCTCCAGGGTATAGGGATAAATCTTCCCCCTCCCCTGGTCCCTGGAGAAGCGGGGCTTGAGTGAGCTGTCTCTTCAGGGCCTGGAAAGCCTCCTCGCACTCCTTGGACCATTCGAACTTATGACCTCGCCTCAGCACTTTGAAGAAGGGTGAGCATTTCTCTCCTGCCCGAGAGAGGAAAATGCTCAGCCCCGCAAACTTCCCTGTCAAGCGTTGGACCTCTTTGGAATTTTGCGGCGACTCTAACTCCATGATCGCCCTCACCTTGTCAGGATTGGGTTCCACCCCCGCAGGAGTAAGGAGATGACCCAGAAACTTTCCCTTGTTTACCTCGAAAACGTACTTTAGGGGGTTCAACCTCATCTTATACTTTCACAAGGTGTTGAAGGTCTCCTCCAGATCATGGAGATGAGATCTCGCATCCCGACTCTTCACCATGAGGTCATCCACGTACACCTCCAAATTCCTTCCCTTTTGCTCTCAGAAGACCTGGTCCATCATTCTTTGATACGTTGCCCCTGCATTCTTCAGTCCAAAGGGCATCATCTTGTAACAGTAGCACTTGTCCCCTGTAATGAAGGAAACATCCTTTATGTCTGGCGGGTGCATCCTGATCTGGTGATATCATGAAAAAACATCTAGAAAACTCATTAGAGAAAAACCGACGGCTGAGTCAACTAGCGCGTCGATTCGAGACAGAGGATAACACTCCTTAGGACAGACTTTATTTAAAAGTGAAAAATCAATACACATTCTCCAGCGCTCGTCTCCCTTCTTGACCATCACCACGTTAGAGATCCAGCCTGGGTACTGGATCTCCGATACAAAACCCATTTTGAGAAGCTTGCGCACTTTTTCCCGGACGGGCTCGGCCAACTTGTCGGCGATGGACATCTTCTTCTGTCGGATGGGGAGAGCACCAGGATCAAGGTTGAGGCGGTGGCAAGCCACATCCGCATCAATCCTCGGCATGTCCGCCACGCTCCATGCGAAGATATCCACGTTTTTTTAGATGCACTCCAACATCTTCTCCTGATTAGGGGTGGGGAGCGAAAACCGAAAACCGACTAAACCAACCGAACCGACCAAACCGTACCGATTGTGACACTGAACCGCCCGGTCCGGTGTCGGTTTGATCTAGAGCTTTTGAAAACCGAAGAACTATCGGTTCGGGTCAGTTTTCAAATTGTGAAAACCGATCAAACCGAACCGAGTAAATGAGTAATGTTATAAATTTTTTAAATTATGTATAGTTCTATTACTTGTATACTACATTTTAAATCTTAAATAATGTTTAATTTAAAGAGGGGTCAAGTATGTTGTATTGTTGTGTGCACAACGAAATATGAAATATCTTAATCGGCGGCCCGTCACGGAACATTAAAGCGGCTCTCAAAGTGTTTATTTGCGGTGGATGATGTTATAAAAGCAAGGAAAATAATTGGAATGGCTGAAAGTACAATCTATCGATTGTTTGATCACTACAATAATGTTGACAATCCATCTTTAAGTCAAGCTCTAAGTTCTCAAGCAACAACCTCAGGTACTTATAAGGACGACCTAGGAGATGTGGAATATACTTTTGCAGCTTATCAAAAAAATATGTTTCAAGATGATAATGAAGATGAAGATTCAAGTTCAAAAATTCGCAAGTCTGAAATATTGCAATACATAGAGGAGGATGCATTGAAGATACAACCGAACTTTGATATCTTAAATTGGTGGAAAATCAGCTCTTCGAGGTTTCCGATTATATCAAAAATAGCTAAAGATATTCTTGCAATTCCAATATCGACGGTAGCATCCGAGTCGGCTTTTAGCACCGATGGACGAATCCTTGATCCATTCAGAAGTTCATTACTACCAAAGACCGTTGAAGGACTTATTTGTACTAGTGATTGGTTGCGTTGCAAGCCATATAGTAATGACATGGATGAAATACTCGTGGATGTTGAAAAATACGAAGATTTAGACAGAGGTAACAATATTACAATATCGATAAGCCAATTTTGTGCGATCGATTAGTTTTTTATTTTTATGATTTTATCTAGATAAGTAACTAACACATATATTGTTCTTCTTCTGTAGATATTACTAGCTGAAATGAGCACTCCTTTACTTACAATATATTTCAATATGATATATTTTCTGCCCATGATATTGTTATTCAATTGTCTTGAGTTCAACTATTAGTAGTTTCAATCTCTTTACTTATTAAACTTGATTCTATGGTATGATATAAAACACTTCCTTTAGAGATTTCATAGCATAACTGTATCCTACATGGGCAAAAAAATTCAAACAAATAAAAAAGGTGGGTTTAATATTAACTATTATATGTTTGTTGACAAAAAACCGACACCGAACCGAAAAAAACCGATTGAAAACCGAACCGACTTTGAACCGAACCGACTTTGAACCGAACCGACCGGATTCGGTTCGGGTCGGTTTGGACAAGCCAAAAACCGAGGCATGTCGGTTCGGTTTCGGTTTGGGTCCAAACCGAACCGCTCGCAGGCCTACTCCTGATCCTCCGGGCTCAGCCCCTCACTGACTCGCACCTTCTCCACCATTCCCCCCTGGGTGAGGACTTCCAGCTCCACCACTTCTTCCGCCACTTCCAGTCAGGACTGTTCTTCCCACTCGTCTGTTGTCCTCTCACCTGGGGCGAGGGCTTCCTCCTCCTCGACTTCCTCCACTGTCATTACCTTGGACTGCTTCTTCGGAACTTCCTCTGTTCCCTCCACACGGGCGTGGATCTCCACCTCCTCCACCTCCATCTCCTCTTCAGCTGATACGGCCTCCTTCCTGGACACGTCCATTCTTTTCTCCATCTCCTCAGCTCCCTCCTACCACGAGATGGTGTTGACCGCGGTGACGTAACATTGCCTCGCCACCTTGAGGTCTCCCCGGACCCGGACTTGAACTCCTTCGGCGTTGAACTTGAGGCATTAGTGGAAGGACGAGGGTACGCAGCGAAAGACGCTGATGAGGGGCCGACCGAATATCGCATTATAGCTGCTAGGAGCGCCCACGATAACGAACCTGCAGTTCCTGGATTGACCCCCCAAGGTGATATGGAGCCCCACTCCCCCTTCCACCTCCTTTCTCTCTCTGGAGAACCCGAACAAAGGTCCATCCGAGGCCAGTACCCTCTTAGCCTCCACCTTCATCGCGTCAAACGCATTCTTGAAAACGACGTTGACGGAACTCCCGTTGTCGATGAGGATCCGGGAGACAGTGAAATTTTTGATGGAGGCTTGGATTACCAGCGCATCGCAAAATGGATCCTCATGATCCGGCATATCCTTCTGGGAGAAGGTAATCTTCTCATCTGGGGGCGGGGCTTGGGACATCGAGGCAACGCTCTGACGGTACATAGTGTGGAGACTCGCCTTTACGGTGGCCTCGACTCCCCCCCCCCCCATGGATCACTATGATCCCTCCTCGGCCTCCTACGTCGGCACGATCCTCGCACCTGTCCTCGTCCTCCGCTCCTGACAGAACTTTTATCCGCACCTCCTGACGGGGTCGCTGCTGCTGCGGGGCCTGCTCCCTTGCTCCCCTCATCTCCAAAAACTTCAGGTAGGTGGTCGTCGTGTGGCCTTCCTCCTGGTGGAAATCGCAGTAGGGCAGCTCCGCCCTGCCTTCCGGCCTTCTCCTCTGAACACCTCTCCTCCTTCTCCCCAGAGCTATCGTCATAGCCTGGTACTGCTCGGAGAGAGGGGGTCTCTAGCCTTACCTCCAGCCCGGGGGGTTGAACCGGCCTCGCCCCCCTTGATAGTTTCCCCCTCCGTGGAAACCTCTTCCCTGGCCCCGGTCGTGCCACTCCTGCTGCCTCCAGCCCAGCTGGTTATTCGGCTCCTGACGACCCCACCTCGGCTGTTGCTGCTGCTGCTCCCTTTGTCTGGGTTCTCTCCTTCTCACCTCCTGGCTCTCTCTCCTCCTCTGCTGCCAACTTGGCTAATCTCCTGGCAAACGCCGGATTCAATGCTGCTTCCTCGATCTCCTTTGGCATCCTCTCCATCAGCTCCTCGAAGGACAATGGAGGCACCCGCTTTAGCTCCATTCTGAAGAACCCTTGTTGCAGCCCCAGAGTGAAGGCTACCATAAGGGTATGCCCAGGCATCTCCTGAACTTGGAGAACCTCCTCCTGAAACCTGTCGACGTAACTCCCCAGCGTCTCCTCTACGCCCTGCTTGATGAGAAACAGGGACTCCGACTCCTTCCTCTTCTTTGAAGTTGAAAACCTCAGCAGGAACCCTCGACGCAGGTCCTCAAAACAGTATATGGAGCTGGCGGGAAGCTGATGAAACCAATCCTTGCCTTCTCCTTGAAGGTTATGACGAAGAGCCGACACTTAAAAGCATCTGACATCTGCCGGATTGAGACCACATCCTCGAACTACTGGACGTGCTGGACCGGATCATCCCTACCAGTGTAGGACATCTCCGGCTCACAGAACCCCTCTGGGACTAGGGCGGATGCGACCAGCTCGCTAAAAGGACTCCCCTCCCCTGCAGGAAAAGCTGGATGGTCTCGCGCCTCCACCTCGCCGACCCTACCCGCACTCGCCGAGCCGGGGAACAGTGTTCGCCCTGAGAGGTCTCGCTCGCTGCCTTCCCCCTCGACCTCCTTCCCAGGTCGCTTGACGGGGCGCTTTCGCCCAGAGACGGGACAACGACTACTGGGATAGAGGACGTCGAGCACTCGCGCGAGCCGCGAGTGTGAAGAGTACTAGATCTCTGACTGCCTTCTTGAATTCCTCGAACATTCTGAGGGTGGCCAGGGGAGCATGAGGCGGCGAGTCAGCCGGATCAGCTCTTTTTCCTTCGCCTCCAGTCATTGAACTCACTAAGGATTTTCTGTGTTGGTCACGCTCAACGCTCACCGCACCAAAATGTTGAAACCGGAAACCGGCTTCTGTGGAGTTCAAACCCTAAGAAGGGGTGACCGCACAACTACTTATCTAAATGAGCCCACTCAACCGGAAACTTAGGACTATAGAATGGCCCACGGCTGCAACACGGAGGTCCCACCACACACCCAGAAGATCTTAGAGCGTTTCCCCTCCTTAGTCAATGCTGAGTTAAGGGTACCTCAGAAAACGCTACAAGACCAGAGAAAAGAGTGGTCTGCCTCTGAAGTACCCATGTGGGTCTATTTATAGATTTCTGAGTCGGACCTGCAAATAGCGTAACTCTGTCTTTTTGTTTTACTACACGCAGCCCGAAGTGGGTCTGCCAACAGCGAAACTCCGTTGTTTGAAAAAGCTACTGGCAGACCAAATTACATTAACTACATGCTATTAGCACACCACATATGGGGGCAAGCTCGAGCCAGCACGCCAGTCCCCTGGGCGGGTGCGGCCCTGCTCTCGCGACTCAGTTGCCTCTTAGGCGAGTGCGAGTCGGGTTCCAGCGACTCGCCCGCCTGCCTGGCGAATGCGGGTCGGCTCCTCTCGGCTCGCCCGCCTGCCGGGCTGAAGCGGGTCGGCTCCCCCGGCCCGCCCGCCTGCTTGGCGGATACGGGCCGGCTCCCACAGCTCGCCAGCCTGCTTGGAGGATGCGGGTCGGCTGCTCCGGCTCGCCCGCCTGCTTGGCGGATGCGGGTCGGCTGCTCCGGCTCGCCCACCTACTTGGCGGATGCGGGTCGGCTTCCCCGGCTCGCCTTCAAGCCAAAGAAGGTCAAGATGATCAAGCGATCATATTGGGTCCACTCGGCGAACACAGGGTTGAACATTTAGAGAATATGTACTCAAATAAAAACCAGCTTGTTATAGGTGAAGAGACCTCAAATCTATCTTAGGTAAACAAAGCCATATGAATTTCTCGATGAGGGATTATATTCTCAACATGACCCCCTCCCATGTGTATCCATGTAGGCTCTTTGTCCTCAAACAAGTGGAATATTGTAATTGAGCAACATGAGGGTGGGTAATTGAATCTAACTTGCTTTGATACTATGTTAGAACCGCCCAATCTAAAACCATATGATTATAGATAGAGGGGCCTAGAATCTATACTAGGTGCACAAGATTATATGAATTTCTTGACGTGAGATTATATTCTCAGCAAAAAAACCTGCTAAATTAGAACTATAACTTGGATTTATAGGAAATTGAAATAACGTTCTTACCATGATAGGATTTTTGTGAGCATTTCCATAGCTAATTTGTTCAAGTGTCATAGTTTTCTCAACACCAGAACGATCATATGCCTGTGAAAAAAAATTACACATTTATAATATGTTAAAAGGTAGTATGCAGAAACAATGGGAAGTAATGATGTCATTCTATGTCAAATAATCCATATTTCAACTAACCAGCTCTGATAATAATGATTTACCCTTCCTTTCAGTATCAGAATATAGTGGAAGAGAACAACAGTCAGTACTAGAGGGAAACTCGGTGCTAATGGTCAATGGTTCAGTTGCAGGCAAATCATTAGAGCACAAATCATGAGCACTGGTTGCATTGTGAAAAGCACTTGACGTTGAAACTGAAGATAGTACAACTGATTGCAATGTATCTTCCACACCATGAAATCCATGTGAGGAAGATGAAAACCATGATATCTCATCTTCAGTAACAGTGCTCCCATGTGCAAAGTTGGAACCATGATTTCTCCAAAGACAAATAAAATTAAAGAAGAGAAATTACAACCTAATAAAAGTAAAGGCATTACAAATTATATTTAGATAGGAAGTTGCAAAGTTACCTGAACATTTTCTCAAAATCCTCAAAATGACCAATATTAGGATAGTCGGAGAACAGCAGATCATCCTCTCCACTCATTTGCGCCATTGTCAGTATACCAACAAAAGAATCGACTGAGAAAACACCAACTTTTTTGTTGTGTATATCACCTGTGTTTCCATAATCAGAGCATAATGTATTGTTTCCTGTGTCATTTTCACCCTCTCTATCAGATTTAGTAAAGATTTTATCTCCTTTGCAGTCTAAATTGGCGCCCTCTGTACTGCACTTTATGATGCCTAATGCTGAAGCATCTTTTTCAGATATAAGAGACAATGAAGGATTCGGTATATTGGAACTTCCCTCTTTCAGAGAAGTGGGGGAAAAGTTTGCACCTAACTTTGTTAAAGCAGTCTCAGTCACAGAACCTTCATGGCGTACATTTGTTCTACCATCATTTGCTCCCTCAAATCGGAGCTCCTTATGAGAATCATTAAAAGTTACAGATTCGAGAACCTCTTCACCATCTTGAATAGGAAGCAAATGATTAACTCTGTCAGCTTCATTACCGAAAATATCCCGAGTCTGGAACATGATATTAATTTTATTAGGAGCACAGCTTTTACTAATTTGTAGGAAAACTGGTGGCAATACTTGATACTATATGAGGTGTCTTGTAGGAATGCATTACAAGGTCTTCTAGAATAATGAAGAGCAAAGACTTGGCCATCAGAGAAAATGAAAAGGAAAGAGAAAAGTGTCCAAGAGGGACGAAGTAAATTTTGAGTCGTCAAGTTCGTCGAATGATGACCTTATTCTATCTACATTTTTGATTGTTGATTACGAAACAAATCAAGAATAAGGTATATTTGAAATTTAATTTTTATTATTTTGATGTTATAGTTGCAAACGTAATATTTATTCAGAAATATCGACATCATAAAATTTATTATTTTTAATGTATGTTTGTTCAGTTTTTGCTTATCACATTATACTTTTATCATTCTTAATTGTGTAGCATAGATGTTGTATAGTAGTTTGTAAGATTTATAAGTACAATAGATGTCAACTGTTAAACTGTTAATATATCAATATATATATATTAAAATAATAATATTTATATATAATTAAGTATTAAAATATGATATATGAAATATCCCCCGATATATAAAAACCGACATGAAAAATTCAAACCGGCGTGTCCCCAACGTTCAGCATTTGCAACCTGTTTACAGTAAAACAAAATGCTGAAAGGATAATGGAACTTTATAAAACACGATTGACGGCAAAAGGATGTACTAAAGTTCATGAGAATGATTGTCAAGAGACATCCACCCCTGTGACTGAGATAAACTCGATATGGGTTTTATTATCATGTGATGCATGTAAAGAGTGAAATCTCCAACGTTGAATGATGTGTTATGAAAGGCGCGCCTGAAGCGTTGGGCGCACCGAGCCTCTCCTCTACAAGGTAGAGGCGAGTGAGGTGCCCCAAGGGCGCCTCATGCGTGCCAAATGTACGCCTCAGTGCGCCTCAGCGCGCCTCAGTGCGCCTCAGTGCGCCTCAGTGCGCCTCAGCGCGCCTCAGTGTGCCTTGCTTCATCACAGCGAATAGAGCAGTTACAATTTCATTGTCATTTGCTTTTTCATGCAATACAAGGAACCTTCCAACCCAAAGTTGTAAAGAAGAAGAACATATGGCAAGTTCATATGAAAATCCAATTCCAAGGCACCTTCCAACCAAAATTTATTATCAAAATCATATTATCTAGTAGAAAGACATACGAAAATAATCTTTTAAGAGTTTATCATTATTTTGATAGAGACCAGATAGTGGATAATGCAGCTGATGCTCTGTGGTATGTGCATGTAGTAGTTGAATAAATATGGGTACCTTGATAGTACACGCAAGTTAAGTTTTCCAAAATACTAATGATAAGATGCAAAAATGAATGCAAAATTCTATAAAAAAACAAGATTTAAGAGTATGCAGCTCATTTTATAATGTCAAACAAAAGAATGTAAAAAGAGGGGGAAAAGGTAATACATGTTCAGCTAGGCTTGCAGCTTCAGAATATGAGTCTTGGATGTTCTTAGCAAGTCTATAAAGAAATATGTTTGATATACCACCGGTACTAGGTTATGAAAGGCGCGCCCGAGGCCCAATTATTCCTTATTTAATATCCAATTTGAATAAGAGAAATTGTGCAATTTGTCTCTTTCTTAAGCTATCTAGTTCACTAAATTGGGGGGCCTGGTTATTTTTGAAATCTTATTTTGTAATGCCAATTATGTTTGGGGTTGTGATATATGCAATTCTAGTGTGTTAATATGATGAAAGATTTATTTTGTGTTTTTTCAATTTTTGCGCATCACATGCCTCAAGTGCACGTCTGTGTCTTGCGCCTTTAACAACTTATGTTGAATGTAAAAAAACATGTTCCTCCATGGTGAACTGAAAGAGGAGGATTATATGTCTATACCTCGTGGAATTGTCCCAAGTGGTTATGAAGGAAAAGTATGCAAACTAAATAAGAGTCTATGTGAATTGAAATAGTCCGAGAGAGTATGGTTGGGTAGATTCCACAAGGCGATGATCTCTTTTGGGTATACTCAGAGTAATTTCAATCACACTCTATTTATCAAAGCAAAACAGGGAAAGCTGACAGCTCTTATCGTATATGTGGTTAATATTGTGATAACTGAGAATGATACTGAAGATATTATTATCCTCAAAGGGAGGCTAGCAAAGGAATTTGAGATAAAAGATCTTGAAAAAACTAAAATATTTTTTGGGCATTAAGGTTTCAAGGTCAAGAAATTGCATATTTATTTCGCAGAGGAAATATGTATCAGATCTACTAGAAAAGTCAGGTATGAGTGGGTGCAAACCTATCATTACACTGATTGAAGGCAACTATAGACTTGGATAGGATGATGGAGAGCTTATAGAAGATGTGATTGGCTACCAAGGATTTTTTGGATGTTGTTCTATCACATAATCGTCCCAATATGGCATAGGTTGTGGGAGTGGTTAGCCAGTATATGCACTTATTGAGAACTAAACACTTTGATCTTGTACAAAAAATCTTGTGTTATCTCAAGATGCTGCCAGGAAAAGGTATCATATTAACTCATGATGACAAGTTGAAGATTGAGTTCTATACTTATACTTACTGTGCTGGATCAGTTTATGATAAACGATCTATGTGAGGATACATTTCATTTATTAGAGAAAACCTTATCACGTGGAGAAGCAATGAGCAACCTGTGGGGCTCGATCTAGAGGTGAGGTTGCGTTCAGAACTATAGCAAGGGAAATACGAGAAGAAATGTGCCTTTGCACATTACTGTTAGAGATCGGAGTTCTTGAATACAATTTGATAAACCTATATTGTGACAACAAGGCAACTATCAGTATTGCTCATAATCATGTCCAACATGATCGCACAAAACATGTCGAAGTGGATTGACACTTTATCAAAGAGAATATTGTGAAGAAACTTATTTTTATTTTGTTCATTTGATCAAAAGGACAACTTGTCGACATGTTTACCAAAGGCTTAATTGAAAGTATTTTTTTAATTTAATTAGCAAGTTGAGTACGAATTGTATAACATACCCATCTTGAGGGAGAGTGTTATTATTATTGTATACACTCTTCTATTATATATAGAGGAGTGACCTACTTTTTATCAAAAATAATAATGAATTTCAGTTTTAACAAACTTCAATGATGAAACATAATGTTTCACTTATGACATAAACGTTGATCATGTTTCACTGAAACGCCATGGTAGAAAGGCGGACAGATGGGACAACAGTAGCAGAAAAGAATAGTAAATTAAGCAAAAATGCCGACAGTGCCAATTCCAACGAGCTAGCCTTGCAATCACGAGAAGGATTATAAGATTCAAGCACAAATGGAAGAAATATGCTGGAAATATGTCATTCATGATGTCGCAAATGCTTGCCTTTGATTACAAGCAGTCTGGGAACGTCAGATGGGTTTTGAAACTAGTGTCTCAATAATTTTGAAGTGCTGAAGCTGGATTTGTCGCTTATCTTCTCTACATATGTGCTCTTAGAGCATCTCCAACCGTTTGGCATTCTCTAGGAATGCCGAACGGTTTGGCTCCAACCGTTCTGCATTTGCATCTACATTTATGCAGATGTTCTCTCTCCTCCTCTAAATTTAGAGGAGGGAGAGAGAAAATGCAGGCGGGATTTATTTTTTTTAATTTTAAATTTTTTATTGTTTTTCTAATTAAACCTCAATATTAATTTATAATCTTTATAGACATTAATATAATTTTTCAATTATGTTCTATAATATATCAAAAAAATTATCTTGTCGAGAGTCTAATATTGAATACCTTTTAATAATTATTTATCATATTATTATTAAAATATTATTTTATTTGGTATATATTTTTATATACATATACTATGATTATTATATATATAATTATACATACATATTCATATACATATATGTGTGTGTACATACACATACATATGTTAAAAATACATATAAAATACATGATTACATCATGTTCTCTAAATATAGAGAACATGGTTGGAGTTGCTCTAACCATATTCTCTATATTTAGAGAACATGGTACAATGAGGATCTCTAAATATAGAGATCCCCATTGGAGTTGCTCTTAATTCGAAGTAATTCAATCAGCATCCAGCACTTCAGCTGTCCGATCAAGTGAACATAAAAATAATAAATAAGACATGCGTTCTTTATCAACCTAAATGATAGGAAGACGCAATTCTTTAGACCAGCTCTCCCAGAAAGATGCGGGGTCTCCCTTGCCCCAAAATTCAATTTGAGATCAATCCTGAGAATAGTTGGAGAATTAAATCTCAAATTCAGATCATTTATCTTGGTTTTCTTCTAAATTGCTCCACAAACAATGACAAAATGTGATTGTTTCCTCCCCCCATGCAATTATTACTGTTTTCAAAAAGAAAATTGATGAATTGATGGGAAGATATGCATGGAGAAGAACAAAACCCCGGCCACCGCTTCACACATATCAAGCTTTCTTTCACTATTACAAAAGCAGAAATCTGCAAATGGTGTCCATCGTCCATGCCATCACATCATATGCAGAAAGCGAAAAAAAGGGAAGGTGAAGCCCAGCGGAGGAAGAATCGACCAATTCAAATTAACCAAAATAGAAGACAAAATCTAAAAAAGCAAAAATACCTGGTATCCCTTCCAATGTGACATGCCTCTCCCACTCTCTATCCCGGGCAAAAACCATACCAGTCGATCGTATCCAGCATCATATTTGACTTCAAAAGCTTCAGCTGCAACAGAAGCAGAAAAATCCAGATCAAACCCAACAAAACCTATCGAAGTACAAAACCAGCGCGAAATCAACTCAAATAAATCACAGGGCAGAGAGGCCCTCAGCTCCTATTCATAAGTCGGCCCCCCGGCGGCGGTCGCATGAATTAGACGGCATCGCCACGGAGCTTCCGCCCTTTCTCTCTCGTTTCGCCCTCCCCCAACTCTCTCTCTCTCTCTCTCTCTCTCTCTCTCTCTCCGGCGGGCCGAACTCCTTTTCAAAAAATCTTGTGGGGTAAGGACGCATGCCGGACGCAGGGAGTGGTGGGGCACGTGGGCCCGTCCTGGGTGATGCTTAATAGGCCTCCCATGGGCCCCGCTCTGCCGTGGGCGGGCTCAAACATGCACTATTATTATCTGGTTTGACCCAGCCTGTAGTTCAAATGCGGTCAATCCGACCCGCCCACTAGCAGAGTTTGTGCGCCGCATTGCGCCCGTGCCAGCCTTCCACTTTCACAAGATTTCAACAATAATAATCAGGAATTTTTTTGTAATTAATCAACAATTATTTCAAACTAACAAAAACTAGAAATGATGATTTCAAATTTTATAGTCTCAACATATTGGATGCATGAACCGGCAGCATTAACCAACCTGCATTAATTATGATTAGAATTCTAAGCATCATGGTTTCTTGAATGTAATTTGCAATGAATGAAAAAAAAAACCCCTTTGGTATTTTGATTGCTATAAATCCATGCATCTGTAACTGTTTTCTGCAATGAACTAGTGAATGAATTTCCTCTTCTAATATCTCTATCTCTTTTGTCTGTTTTTGTTTCCTTCGTAGTATAAAGAAGATGAGTGTTTGGATTTTATCCATCAGTGATATTAGAGCTTGAGTTTCTGCATTCTTGTTGCATTGGAGGCAATGGGCTCATCATCTACCACTCCGACTAATCCATCTCAACATTCGGCTCCCATCTTCAATCGAGAGATGTATGAGCATTGGGCCATAAAAATGGAAACCTTCTTCGATTCTCGGGAACTATGGGAGGTCATGTCAAAGGGCTCTACAATCGACGGGAAGGAGAAAGGGACAGCAGGAGGAGAAGCAAGTATATCCAAGGGAGATAAAAAAAAAACTCTCTAACACTGCACATCATCCAAAATGTCGTCACCAGCAACATTTTCCCAGGCATTATGGGCGCCAAGGCCGCAAAGGCTGCTTGGGATATCCTCAAGGAGTGACATCAAGGAGATAAGAAGGTGATCTCCATACGTCGCTAAAATTTGTGGCAGCAATTAGATGACCTAAACATGAAAGAAGGTGAGAAAATTTTTGATTACCTGCCAAGAGTTACAAACCTAACAAACCAACTCAACAATCTAGGAGCACCAAATCCAGATCCTGAGATTGTCTAAAAATTCTAAGAAGCTCGCCAAAGGCTTATGAGCATGTTGCGGCAGACATTGAAGAGAGCAATGATGTTAAAGCTCTTTCCATTGCAATTAGATGACCACTAACAACCCTCCAGTGGGCTGGAGAGGGGTTGGGATGCTTGGTCTGCAGCCCGGTAGCGTCGCCTAGAGCGGCGCCGTGACATTGTCACGTTGGATCGGCTAGGGTCGTTACAATAAAAAGTGAGCTGGATACAATCAACGACATCATGTAAAATTCTGCCTAAGTGTAAAAATGTTGAGTGCGTTGAGTGCACTCAATGCGGCGTTGAGTGAGCTGAATACACTCAACGCCATCCTGTAAAATTCTGCCTAAGTGTGAAAGCGTTGAGTGAGTGGTATACACTCAACGCGGCGTTGAGTGAAGCTAGTTTTTGCTGAGCAGTCTGGTCGGCGTCAAGTGCGTTGACTGTACTCGACGCCTTTCCCGTAAACTTGGGAAATTTCTCCAATTCGACGTATTTCCTCTAATAGCCTAGTTTTGCTAAGTTAGAATCGTCGTGTTTCGGTTGAATCCGTCCAGTGTGTGTTATATGGGTGTTTGCATATAAGGTTGGGTTTGGTTGGCTTGTTTTCGTGAATCATTGCACTTGGGTATGTTTTGGTCTGTTTTTGGGCTGTTGGGTTGTGTTGGACCAGATGGTCACCACCGCAGCATCGTTTTTAGACGTTTGGGTCTGTTAGTTCAGTTTGGACAGTTTGGTCCCGACTCTGACCCGGTTGTTTTACCAGTGTTAATGATTCACGTGTTGGTGAGAGTTTAGTCTCATTTTCTTTCTCTTATGGTTAGGCTTATGCTGTATTTGCCTACTCTCGCAGATGTTCTCGGAGCATGACTCCGTTCGCACTTGGTGCAAATTTGTTTACCTTTGAATATTATAAGTTAACTCTTTCTTTATTGGATTCTAGTTAGTTTGTTGTGTTTTGACAGCTATTCTGGGTTGGGTTGATAATCTTATACCCATTTTTGTTTACTGACAAGTTTATTGCCACTTGTTTATTTTCTTGTTGAGGTATTCTTTTCTTGTGAATGCATCAGGTTCAGGGCAGTAGCCCGTTGAGCGGCTAGGTTTAGAGTTTGCTAATGGACTGCTGTTTTGCAGAGGTTTTTCTCACAGTAGTGAGGTAGTGTTTTGTTGCTTTCATGTTAGTACAGACATACATGCTCTCTAGTGGGTTCATGTCAGGTTGTTGACGCCCACTGGGGGTTTTCTTTTGAAATGCTAAATACTTTACTAAGCTGTCTAGTTGGCCTTTTGTGATTGTTTTACTTGTTCTCTGAGAATGTTTTATGCTAGTTTGTATGTTATGTATTTTAAACTATAAAGGTATTACTTTTATTCAACTCATTCATATCATCTTTCAAAACTAAAGTCACTATCTTTTAACTAACGTAAAAATTATTTCTATACTTATAATAAATCTAGAGTTTTGTATGCCACGAGTTGTCCTTCAGGGATGTTTATGCTCGTGTAGGATGTTAATCCAACATAATTAAAGTATTTCTGCAATGTATAACTATACTTTTACTCGTGGACTACACTACAAGAAAAACATCATTTAGCAACAAAAATTAGAAAGGCTAAAAATTTGTTGCTAATTAGCACCGAATTTAACTAGGTATGTAATATTTTTTTTACCTACAAAAATAGCAATGAAAATTTTCGTTGCAAAATTAGCAACGAATTGTTTTGTTGCAAAATACTTGTTGGTAAATAGAAACGAAAAATTTCCTTTCAAAATTTTCATACTAACTATTTTAGATTAAAATATTTATGAAAGAAAAAATTAACTCTCTCCAAATATTTTTATCTCACTTTTAATTAAAAAATGTATTTGTAAGTTCTTAAAAAAAAGAATCCTATGCTACCCCAATCCCATCCCGATATTTGCTCTCTGTCATGATCGTCACTCTCCTGCACGATTTTTTGCCCCGCCAAGCTCGTCACTCTCCCGTGCAATCTCTCCGCCCTGCTTTTGCAAAAAATAAATAAATATATACATATAAAATATGTAAATAATATATATATACAAAAATATATAAATTAATATGTATATAATATATACAAAAATATATAAATATATATATATATAATATACAAAAAATATATGCAGAAGTATATATATATATATATATAATATATACAAATATATATATATATATATAATATACGAAATATAAAAATATATATATAAATTATATACAGAAATATATATATTTATAAAAATCTATATATGTATATATAAATATAGTACCGTTTAGATACAACATAAAAGTGAATTGGTGGAGTGGATAAATATTGTGAGTTATCAAAGTAAGGTCAGTGGTTCAAATCCTCTATAGCCCTAAATTTTTAATTTAATTTTTTATTATATATGCAATTTTTTTTAATTTAACATAAAATATTAAAAAAACTATAAAAAATAATCACAAATGAAATACCTTGTAAATTAGAAAGGATAAATTAACTTGCTAAAAATATTCTGCAAAATAGAAACGAAATATTTCCTTCCTAAAATTAGCTAGGCCTATATTAGCTAGAAAAAAAAATTGTTGCTAAATTCCTCGCTAATTAAAATTAGCAAGGATTTTATTGAACTAGCAAAGAATTTAACTCCTTGCTAATTTAAGTTTTTCTTGTAGTGCTAGTTGATCCACTGTACCGAGGGATACAACCATCTAAACTTAACTGGTTTTACTTAATAACTTATGGATTTCATATAAACTGTAGAGTTTAGAGTCTTGCCTGAGCGCCTACAGTTATCTCCTGCACGGCGTGGCATCACGGCGCATATTTTCTCTTACTCTAATATAACTTAAATGTTGAGAAAATACGGGTTGTGATAATGGTAAGTGCAAAGAAATTGAAGGCAATTGTAATATAATAATCAGCAATTTCGATGGGAAATAATATACGCTTCAGGATGTGCATTTTGTTCACTTACTGGCTCATAACTTATTAAGTGTTTGGCAGATGGTGACCAATGATAACTTCCTAAAAAGAAATTATCTAACACTTTATTCTGATTCAGTATTTATCATAATGAGGAAAAAAATGATTTAAATAAGTAAAAATATAAATAAATTCATATTTATTTTATTTGTGGTTTATATAGCTAATTTTCCTATATTTTCTTGCTATAAATGTCGAAGAATTTGATCTGAAGAAGTAAATGTGGACTTATATTTTGGCTTGAGCATGTTGTTGCAATAACCTGTTTTAGTTGTTGCAACAAGTCTGGATCAGAATTTTAAATTTAAAAATTCAAATTGCGTCAATTTCAAATATGTAAATGTGGGACCTTGGCTCAGTTTTGGAAAGCAATAAATGGGCAAAATTATCATCTAGAAGAGCTTGAAATTCTACAAAATTTGATTAAAAGAAATTTTCATTAAAATGACAATTTTAAATAAATAGAAAAAGATCTTTTTAAGATCTTTGATTCGAGCAAATTGAGGGGTTGATAAAGAGGTGGTTGTCCAGCAATATAAAGGAGGATGAAGGGAAAATCCAGTCAAGCTATTGAGGATAATATAGGGAGAAGGTCGACCATCATCTTGCAAGAGGAGAAGGCTAGGGAGCGAAATCTGAGATAAAATTCCTGCAGCATTTTAAATTTTTTCATCATGTCCAGTAAGATTTTTCTTATTGTGTGGTTTGATTCTTCCATCATGAAATAAATTTCTATATCTTGTATGTTGAGAGTACTTTGTCATGTTTTGATGTTGAGATTCGAGAGATGTGTCACATAAATCTTTAGCAAAATTTTATTTTTATACTGCGTTGCAAGGTTCGAGAGAGGAGTGGCGTAAGTGTAACATAAATATCAATATATCATAAAGAGAGAAAAAGATTTCATCTTGTGTTAGCAACATTGATTGTGCGTCTTATGTTATTCTTTTTTTACCTAAGTTAAAGATAACTAGGGGAATTAGGGTAAACAGATTTCAGAGATCGAGAGATAATGATTTTCTCTTTCAAATCGTTACAGGATAGTAATCGATCATTTCATAAAGAATCATTGTAAACTCATCACAGTAAGCAAAGAAAATCAACGTACAAGACAATTTCTATAACTTGATAAATGTATTTTTAAATTAGTGTTATTTAATGTTGTTATTGTTCCCTTTTAATTGTCATTAATTTAAATTCATTTTTAATCAATCCGCTTGAATTTAAAGAAAATGTAGAGCTAGTACTTGTAAGTACTAGATTAGTCACTTCTCCGAGAGAATGATCTTTTCTCACTTTATATTATTTGATCTGACATGTACACTTGCGTATAATATGTAAATCTATTTTGGACATATCAAGTTTTTGGTGTCGTTTTAGAGGAGGTGCTACTAATTTAGTGATTATTTTTTGCAATATTAATAAATCCCAAGTATTTATAGATCACGTTTTTGTTTTTATTTTACTTTTATTTGGAATTTTGTTTAGTACATGTCCAGATTTCGAAACATTGAACTATGAAGTTTAAATTCTAAAATTGAGCATACTTGCAGACAAAATAGAAAAGCTTTTAGAATGCTCAATATTATTCATCATGAGATGGATAATAACGCACATGATAACATAAATGATAATGGGGATCAAGTTGATCAAGATGGTCAACCTGCTGCACCACGAATGATATGTTGTGACTATAATACACCACTAAGAGGAGGCTTGCACTTCATCATAGCTCGACCCGCAATTACAGCTAATAATTTTAAAATAGACACGACAGGCATGCAACTAATACAACATAGTAAGTTTGGAGATTTAAGTATTGAAGATGCAAACTCACATTTAAGAACCTTTACAAAAATTTGTGATATGTTTAAAATTAATGGAGCATCTGATGACGCAATCCTATTAAGGCTATTTCCATTTTCATTAGAGAGAAAAGCAAAAGATTTGTTAGACTCACTACTGAATGACTCTATCACTACATGAGAGCAACTACTAGATAAATTCTTAAATAAATATTTTCAACCTTCTAAGACTGTTAAATTGATTAGGGTTATAACTATATTTATGCAAAATTATAGGAAAACTCTTTATGATGCATAGAAGCATTTTAAAAAGTTGTTAAGGAAATATGCACATCATGGGTTGATTCAACACCAACAAGTTTTTATTTTTTATAATGAATTATAAACCACAACTATGATTTTAGTTGACGGAGCTGCGGGAGGTTTCTTAATGAAAAAATATCCTGAAGACGATTATGCTATATTATAAGATCTCACATCTAATAACTATCAAGCTTATGAAAGACAATGGAATAGTAATCTAGTGGGAGTCCATCAAGTGGATCAAATCACATCTTTGATCGCTTAAATGTCATCTCAATTTAACTTGATTAATAAGATGTTAGATTATTTATCTACCCCTACACCTAGTGTCCACTCACCGTAAAACAACTTAATCAAATCACCGAGGAAGCAAATTATGTGGGGGGACAACAAAGACAAGTACCATCGGGCTTTGCAAATCCTTATCATCCTGAGTGGTGAAATCATCTTAATTTCTCATAGAAAAATAATCAAGAAATGAATCAACCACCGGGATTCAATCAAAATCTGAACCTAATTCAAAATAATCCTCCAAATAACCAAGGAAATTCTAGGAAATTGGCTGCTGAATTTATTTCAGGAATATTTCAAAAGAACAATTCTAGAATGGTAGGTATTGATTCTTCACTAAGATCTTTAGAAACTACCTTAAGTCAACTAGCAAATTCATTTAGTCAAAGACCAATGAGATCATTACCTTCTGACACTACAAGTCTACAACTAATCCAACAAGAGATGAAAAAAATAACCATTGCAAGACTATAGCTTTAACGAGTGGGGTATAAATTTCAAGTGGGGATGGGCTATTAGAAAAGGTTAGAGAGGAGGAGAAAAGAGAAAAAGTTATTAAATCAAGTGAATCGCAAGAAGAAAAGCTTTTAGAAAGAATAAGGAATCGGAGGTAGTTGAAATTGAACAACCAAATAATAAAAATAAAAAAATTATTTATCATCCACCATCATTTCCATCTAAGCTAGCAAAAACAAAGCTTGATAAACAATTTCAGAAATTCATGGATATTTTTAAGAATTTAACTATAAACATTCCATTCGTCGAAGTGCAAGAACAAATGTCTAGTTATATTAAGTTTATGAAAGATATATCTTATTAAAGAAAAAAAAAGATTTGTAGACAAGGAAATAGTTACGTTAACGAAAGAATGTAGCGCAATTTTACAAAAGAAACTACCACCAAAATTAAAAGATCTCGTAAGTTTTACAATACCATGTTCGATAGGAGTGAAATTTTTCAAAAGAGCAATTTGTGATTTGGAGGCTAGTATTAATGTAATGTCATTAGCTATTTATACAAAATTAGGTCTTAGAGAGATTGCACCAACATCTCTTACTCTTCAACTGGCTGTTAGATTTTTAGTGTTTCCTAAGGGAATTATTGGAGTTGTGTTGGTTAAGGTAGAGAGAAATTCATCTTTTTGATCGATTTTGTAGTATTCTAGGAAGACCATTTTTAGCCATGGATAGAATGCTTATAGACATCCAAAAGTGAGAGTTAACAATGAGATTTAACGATGAAGAAGTAACATTTAAGATTCTTAAAGCTATTAAATTTCCTGACGATAAAGAAGAATATTATTTTATTGAAGAAGTAGAGGTGCCTACCCAAATGATGCATAATATGGTGATCTATAACAAAATATTTTTAACATTTTAACAAATGAAGAATGAGTGGAAGATTTAGAAATGAATGAATGTGTCAAGGCTCTTGATTCTTATGGAAGGTTACTATTTGATAAAAAAATTTGAACCAATGAGTAGGTCAAGTGAACCTAAAGTCATTAAACCATCTATTTTTGATCCTCCAATATTATAATTAAAACTTTTACTCGAACATTTAAAATATGTTTTTATTGGGGAATGTAACACTCTACCAGTCAGCAAAAATACCTAGAATTGTTGAAAATCCTGTCATTTCTTAAGGAGATTGTTGAAAATAGGTTGTTGCAACAACCTAATGGTTGTTGCAACTTTTATTTTTCTGCCCGCTTCATCATGAGAATCGTTGTTTTCTTTATAGAGTCGGTTCAATTGAACCGGCCGCGTTCTGAACCTCCAACGATTCAGGGTGTCGAGTGGACATGGCGTCGAGTGGACAAGGCAAGGCGTCGAGTTGACCAGGGCGTGACGTCGAGTATGGCTGGGCCAATTCAACTAAACTGACGTGCGTTCTGAACCTCCATCGGTCTAGGGTGTTATTTAATCAAATCGTTCATGGTCTTAATAGCATTAATTTATAAAATTCATTTCCAAACTCGGGTCAATTTTAATTAAATCTCATAAGCTCTCCAATTAACCGGCTGAATATATATGATATCCCCGTTCGAAATAAAAAGGGAAAAAATTAGCCCGATCCACCATCTAGGTCAAGGGAAACAGGAGAAAGGCAGAGAGAGCGGTGATCGGACGGTGAAACCGGTACCGAGCTGCACCAACGGCACGATTGAATCTATGGAGGAAGGCAGCATCGATGAGAGGTGTGTGTGCAGAGAATTGTGTTAGAAAACAAGTTGAGTGCTTTTTGCAGCCGCAAATTTGGGAGATTTTTGAGGTATAACTCATAACCCCTACATCTATGAAGGAGATCACAACAACAACAACACTTGATCCTTTATCCCACTATAGTGGGGTCGGTTATATGGATCCTTTGTCAATAGCGTGCCCTATCTTTTGTCATAATCTCACTAATGCCTAAGTACATCATGTCTTTCTTTGTAGTTTCATTCCAAGTCTTTATTGGTCTACCCCTCCCTCGTCTAACATGCTTAATGACATCTATGGAGGATATCAAACTTCGAAAATTTTATCATTACAAACTTCATTTCCTATTATTCTATCTGTACTTAATTTAGGGCATGTCTTCAAAGCGTAAAGATAAGAAAGGGAAGGGGAAGGAGATTGCCAGGAAAGTCGTTAGATTTTCGAATTAGAAGGCTTGGTATCGATTCAAATGTTTGAAATCTCTCCCTTTTATTTTTGAAAGAAGATTCAAAATGAAAAATTGAGCTTGGAGTATCAGGTATGCTTAACAAATCGAAGCATCCCAGTGGGATTCGATGCATCTGATCTTTCTTCTTCAATTTCATTGCCTTCTTTACTCGCTACCGCCCCTGCCTTGCTTCTTCCGCTCCGGTGCAAGATCTAAAAAACCCGTCCAGAGGTCACCCCTGCTCCATGCCCTGTTGCTGGATCCACTCCCATCGCGCGAACGGGATCCGGGACTGGAACTAACAAATAGAACTACGCCTGGACTCTCTCTTTCTCCAATTGGGACTAGAACTGTGACTCGATTGACATCTGCGGGCATGACATCTACAACTCGCTCTTCTTATGAAGAAAGTTGGCGCAGGTAGCAATACCAGTTTCCGCTTATCCCTATTCGGACTAGGAACTCGGGGAGTCACCCGATACACAAACAGTCTACGGAAAATTAGTTAAGGCAACGTTGAAGTGGGTGAGGTCTAGCGCTTGTCGCCCTATAGGGCTCTTGGTGGAGTGGTGTCCCACCAATCCTGACGAAACGATTCCTGGCATTGCAAAAGGAATTTCGTAATTTTTGCCGGGGGACGTAGGCCAGATTGTCACGGGGAGTAGTTATCCCACTTTCAGCCATCCCCGAATGGAAGTAGCTGGGTGTCTTGGTATTCACCTGGAGTTACTTGGTAGTCACTCCTCAATTCTGTATTGTCTTTTCAATAAACTGACCACCGCCGATTGAATGTCTAAGTTAAAGCGACTGCTTTCTTCAAGCGCGCGTGGGTGCTTCGAGAATAAGAAAATCTTCTTCTTTATTTCATACGCAAGCAATTCCTGCTTAAGCTTGAAGCTATAAGCACCAACAAAAAGGCTGGAGTCATTCTGCCACCTACTGTAATGACCTGAGGAGACAACCCAAAGTCTCCAGCCCATACGGAGCTTGCCTGCATCCGGTGGATCAGTCTTAATACAAAGGCTGCAACCCGTACACCCTAACAAAATCACTGTGTATGTTTCTCAGTAACAATAGGTTATTGGCGCTAGGTTTCGAACCCGCAATCCTTGATAAGAAACACTTGATGAGAACTGTTGAAGGTTTCTTATCAAGGATTGCGGGTTCAAAACTTAGCGCTAACAACTTACTATTGATGAGAAACAAGCATAGTGATTTGGTTGGGGTATATGGGTTGTAGCCCTTGTATTACGGCTGAACCATCGGATGTAGGCAAGCTCTGTATGTGCTGACGACTTTGGGTTGTATCCCTGGGTCATTACACCCAAGTACTGAGACCATCCTCCATATGGTATATGCATTGTATGCTAACACTAAAGGCATAGAGGGAGAGACTGTGATTGTTAGAGGAAAGGAAGTAAACTTTTTAGCGACTAGGATAAGCAATCTGTTCAACTTGGAAGACCAAGGCATTGATGATCACACTAAAATTCTAAATAAAGTAACTCTAAATGAAATGACGAAGGTAGTATGTTGTACACCGACACCGGAATTGGTGAGCAAGGCACAGAAAACCATGAAGACAAATTTTCTGATTAGGGAGGCAAAGGAGTGGCTTCTCTTTATAAATGCAAGTATAATGCCCACCCGACACCCAAACAGTGTGATAGTGGACAAAATGGCCCTAATTTATGGTATCATAGCGTGAATACAATTTGATCTAGGTAAGATCATTGCCTTGCAGCTTTGGGAGAAGATTAGAGAGGAGAAGCCTCGACAACTTTGGTTTCCGACCCTCATCACAGAGTTACATCGTAATGTTGGAGTAGTGGAGGATGAAGAGGACATGATTACGCAGGTAAAAATCTACATCAATAAGACTGTTGTCGAAGTGAATGTCATGGTGGCTGTGGAAGCTCAGGAAAGGCGGGATAGATGAAGGCTAAAGGACGGTGCTTATACCACAAAGTCACAGACCGATAACCCCATATATATTGATATTCCAATAAAGGGTCGTAGAACCGATCCCGATGTTATGATGGAACATATCAAGTACATGAAAGCCTACCAGCGGTGTCAGCACCTATATGTAAAGGAGCAGTTGGATGATATTCATGAATCAAGTTAAGATCATGGAGAAGGTGAAGATTCCAGTGCCAGAGTCAAGCATCAGGATGTTGGGACAATTCGACGATGAGGGCTACTTTCTAACGTCAGACCGGACCAGAGTTGATCCAATGAGGGTTGTTGCAGTTAAGGAAGAGGAAGATGAGGAAGAGGACAAAGAAGAAGATGAGGAAGATGACAAAGAGGAAGAGGATGAAGAGGAAGATGAGGAAGAGGACAAAGAGTATGAGTATTTCCTATCCAATTTTACCTTTTCATATTATATTTACATTTTGTGTGGATTATTTTGATATG
The DNA here is from genome assembly GCA_039513925.1 of Platanthera zijinensis. NCBI lineage: Eukaryota > Viridiplantae > Streptophyta > Magnoliopsida > Asparagales > Orchidaceae > Platanthera > Platanthera zijinensis. The sequence goes on along the minus strand of CM077089.1, from coordinate 179,980,703 downwards.
ATGCTCTGAACTATTGTGGTGATATGTTTTTCGCAGTGACATTTTGAAGGATACATGTTGTGTTTCACTTATATGTATTTTGATGCTTTATGATGATTACTGTACTGTTTTCATATTATGTTTGATCTGACACTAATCGAAAAATGAGTATTATGATTTGTTATATGTACCTTGCGGCGTCTGCTTTATTTTGTTATTGGATGCACTGCTTATGATACCTCTAGATGAATGCTCGTACATTAACATATTGCATGAAGCTGACACTGCACTTTTGTTTGGCTTATCAATTGAGTAGTTAATTCGGAAAATTGTATAGAATTGTGTGTTTATAGGTTTGCAGGAATTTTAATGATGAAGCTCATTAAGAAAAAGAGGAATAAACTCTATGAAACTATGGTTAGGCTGAGAACAATTGTAACACCCCAGAAATCTCAAAAGGTCAAATTGAGGTTCAGGCTGGCTTACACGGCCTGGGACACGGGCGTGTCCCAGGGCGTGTCTAGGGTACACGGCCTGGGAAACGGGCGTGTCCCAGGGCGTGTTCTTCTCTGTCGACGATCGTTGAGTCGACGATCGTTGAGTGGCGACACGGCCTGGGACACGGGCGTGTCCCAGGGCGTGTCCTGCTCGGATGGCGTTGAGTGGCGCTGAGTGAAGTGGCATTGAGTGGCGTTGAGTGGTGACACGGCCGGGGGACACGGGCGTGTCCCAGGGAGTGTCATGCCCAAATATTAGCCAGAATGTCCCGCGAAGGACACGGCCTGGAGGCCCAGACGTTTCGATCTTGATACGGGCGTGTCAAAGTGTCACACGGGCGTGTCTAGTGCCCGTGTGTTTCTCGGGAAAATGGCGATTTCTATCTCGATGGGGGAACAGGCCCTCGACACGGGCGTGTTAGGTGCCGACACGGGCGTGTCTCGGGCGTGTCGACACCTGTGTTCTGGTTTGGCTTAAGTCGGTTGTTGACCGCTTCAGGAACACGGCCTATGACACGGGCATATCACTACCCGTGTTCGGCCCAGAAAATCAATTTCAGGGCTGATCAAAGCCGTTCATTTTCCTTGACCAAGATCCAATGGCCTAGGCTGTTCCCTGGGTTGATAAGGCCGGGATTTGAGTTGAGAAAGCTCATTTGAGTTTGGTATTCTCTTTCTACAAAGAAGAGAGAGGGAGAGCAAGATGAGGAAGAAGAAGGGGAATCCGGCTGCCGGTGGTGCTACGGTGGTCTAAATCGCGAGCCGAGTTCGGATTTGCAAAGGAAAGGCTGCTGCGAAGACTTTCATCCGATTGCTTTCTCTTCATGGCTCCAAAGCGAATTCCTAGGGTAACGATTTCCTTCTTGGACATGTGAAGTCCTTCTTTCCTGCATTTGAATAGGGAAAACCCTTCCCCGCGAGTGTGCGGTGGATTGCGGTGTCCCTTGGGGTAGATATGTGAATTCCCCCTTTTAGAGTCCAGAATTAGAGTACGGACCTAGGCATGCTGTGTGAAGCCCATCTGGACATGTTGGTCTGGATTGGTGATGCTTTGTTTGCATTTCGGAGGAGCCTCCGAGTATTTGATTGTTTGTGTGCAATCTGTGGTGGATACCTGTCGCTTGGCGCAACAGGAAGTAAGTCCAGGAAATTGTGAGAGTTGGGTTCAACTCTTGTGGTGGACGGGCAAGGTGAAGCTGTACCCGCGTCAGTTCAGGATTGAGTCTGACGATTTAAGCAATGGGAAAGGTGGATCTGTACACGCATTATGGTTGTCTAACCTTAGGTGCTTAAGGCCCTGTTAGGATCACATAGCGAGAGTCTACGGCTTGCGTGCCGATCAAGACTAGAATGCTCATTGGTGGGATCCGGTGTTTCCGGTACACCCGAATGTGCCCTGAGTGCACGGAGCGTCGGGTCGTCATTCCGGTGTTTGTGATATGTATTGACAGTGCGGTCGTGCACGTCTTGCGTGGTTTACTATACATACTGTTGGAAAATGATATGCAGGGATGGAATTCCGCTGCCCCGTGCCAGGGGCAGGGTCATTATAATTGGTCAGCTGAATGCTGATCGTTGCCCTGTTTGCCACCTCTTGGTGGATTGGTTCTTGCAGGTGCAGGAGGTGCTGGTCCGAGCGGGACTTAGCGGGTTGAAGCCCAAGCTGCATTGCTGCCCTCGAAGGCTTTGTTTTGTTTCTTCTTGTTCATGTGTGGCCGGCCTGCGTGCCGATGTCTGTAAACCACACCTTTGTTAAGAGAAATTTGTAATGCCTTAAGGCCAAATACTTTGGTTGTATACATTCCTATGTTTTTAGTGGACAGTTCTTGTTTTGCTTGAGTTCAAGGTTTCAACCGTGAAGCTTCCGCTAGAATGCTCTTTGTTAGGATGCGTTGGTTTTGATATTATTTAGTAGCGTCTCCGCCTGTTTGTGGAATATGGTGTGGGGCTCCGGTCGGACCCTCTGTTATATTCTTCTTGACGGGTAGATGTGTTACAATTTGGTATCAGCTTGTTGTCTGATGTCTTCCGAATTCGCGGACGAATTCTTTTGAGGGGTGGCTGACCCGTGTCAGTGCTGTCGTTATAACACTTAACTTGAACTCAAGAATGTCCACTTAGGAATGCAAATACACTTGTTTATGGAACCTGTGTATTCTATTTGTATGTTTGTCATTTTATTTGGTCGCTAAACTGTGTATTTGACACATATAGGTGATCAGAAGTGTTGCGGGTCAATCCGAACCTCAGTATTCTGTAGAAAGTGCGGCACCAGCTGAGGTGCCCACACCTCCTCCATCCGCTGAAACGGTACGTTTCATCACGGAAACGGTACTTGCTATGATGAATGCTCAGCAGGCTGGACAGGCACGTCCTGCAGTGGTGCCAACGCATGCTGGGGTACGGCAAGAACCGGCAGAAGTTGTAGTTGATCCGCGGGTAGCAGATCACAATTGAAGCAATTCATGAGCTTAAATCCTCGCAATTTACTGGGGCTGGTTCGCCGGCCCAAGCAGGGGATTGGCTTGTAAGAATCAAGAGGATCATTAGAGAGATCAAGGTTGAGGAGGGACAGACGGTTATGTTGGCCACTTTCCTACTGGAAGGAGAGGCTCGTTTATGGTGGGATGAGATTGAACTGCATCACTTGGCCGGTAGAACACTTGCAGAGGTATCGATGGACGAATTTTCTCGGTTGTTCTTGGCACAACATCTACCAATGCAGCAAATGATATCGATGGAAATGGAATTTCAACGGTTAACTCAAGGAGATCGTAGTGTGGATGAGTACCTACATGAGTTCACACGTTTGGGAAGATATGCGGGGTACAATCTTCGCCGAAAAAGAGCGTAAGATTAGTAGGTTTTATGCGGGATTGCGAGATGAGCTGCGGTATTTGCTCTCGAGTTCTGTGAGTCAGGGATTTCAAGCCTTAGTCTGTACGGCTCGGTCTTTGGAGACGGACATGAGAAGGGGGCAAGCAAAGGGGACCTTGGCTGTGACAAAGCCAGAGTTCAAGCCGCAGCGTCCGGAGAACTTTGGGTACCAGAAGAGATGGGGAAAGAAGTTTAAGTCTACTGGACAAGCTCCTTCTGCGACCGTGACAGAGACATCTGGGTATGGATCTCACGCTTGTTTTACGTGTGGGAAGTTGGGGCACTTCGCACGTGATTGCCGAGTTGGTCCTCCAAAGGGTGACAAGAAGACAGGAGCGTCTTATGCGGAGAAAGGGAAGACTGTGGTGGAGTCTTCTGCCTCGCACGCGCAGCCCAGGGTCTTCAATCTTGGACAACAGGAGGCCATTAAGCAGGCCGATGTCGTCACAGGTGCGCGCAGTTTTTAATGTTATTTTATACTGTGTGTTGTGCTTGTTTAATTGTGGTGTTATAGGTTTTGTCCTTATACGAGAGTATCCGGCGCGAGCACTGTTTGATACAGGTGCTTCTCATTCGTTTCTGTCTGAAGATTTCGTATTTCGTATCGGGGTACCTATCTGGACCACGACAGACAGTGTAAAGGTGTTGTTACCTAACGGATGTTTGATGTGCGCGGATAAGTCTTGCGGTCTTGAGGTTAAGATAGGGAGTCGGGAGTTCAAGGTGGAAACACCTCTATTATATTCTTCTTGACGGGTAGAGGTGTTATAACAATTGGATAAAGCTGCTAGCATTCCAAATTCAGGGAAGTTATTTACATTTTAATTACTTTCTTCTATGTGATTATGTGTTTATTAGTAAAAACTATTTAGAGTATCTTCATGATAAAAAAAGTATCTTTGTTGGAGATTAGCGAAGGGCTTAAGTGTGGAGGTAGGGTGTTGTAATCCCTACTATTTGGATGAAGAATAATTTATTTAAACATTAATTTAATAATCTTAATTCTTGTTTTAATTAATCAATAAGCTATTCTAGTTATTCAATGATAATTAACTGGTACGGCTTGACAATTCTAAAAGTTCAATTAATGAATTTGAAATTAGTAAAAAAAAATTGTATAAAGCTCTCTTAAACAATTATTTTGTGCATACAATTTTTGTTTACTTCCAATACAATGTTTTGATATTGCCCTCTAAAAATAATTGGAAGAGGTGAGCAAGAACTGAGGCTCTATTTGGTGCAGCTGCAGCAACTGCAGAAGCAGTGGTGGGAAGCAGTGGTGGAATAATCAGCTGTTTTATAGAGTGGTGCCAGAATCTGTTAAACTGTTTGGATGAACAGCTTTTGCAGAGCTGTTTCAAACAGAGAAGCTGTTTAATCTGTTTGGCAGAACAGCTGTACAGTGCACAGTTCAGTTTTTTGGTACTTAACACAATAAACAATAACATAAAAAGTACAATTTAACACACACACATTCCAATCATACACACCCTAACCACACACACACAAACACAATCATACACACCCTAAACACACACACACATAAACATACACTTACACAATCACACACACAAACATACACTTACACAATTACACACGCACACATACACATTGTCACAAAGACAAACAAACATACAAACACACACACACACACACACACACACACACAAAAACATACACACCCTAAACACACACACACAGAAACACAATCATACACACCCTAAACACCACTACACCATATCATGCATATGGTAGCGCTCAAAAACCGCTACTGTATATGAAAAAATCGCTACTGCAGACATACGGTAGCGGTTGCCTGTGTGTTGCATCTGCCGCCGTGGTCGTAGGGTATGGTAGCGGTTACCCAATGTATTGTAACGTTTTTGAAACCGCTACCATAGTTACATTTATCGTAGCGGTTATTGTTTTCAATGGTAGCGATTATTTTATTTTATAGCAACGACTATGATACTCTATGGTAGCGTTTATTCTTGTATTTGACAATATTTATGATTTTCTATGGTAGCAGTTATCCTCATATATAACAAAGGTTTTTATTATCAATGAAAACGATAATGATGATCAATAATAGCGGGTTTTAGCACTACGGTTGCGCTTAGTATTTTCAAAAATGGATGCGTTTTGATCTGATCTATTAATAATTCTTTTGAAAATTCATTTTTTAGCATCAAAACGATAAAAGTGTGCACTTAAGAATTAAACCTTAGCTAGACATGATCCTGCTCAACCAACTGAACACAAATATTATTGTGCATATAGAACACAAATATTCTTACAAAAATTCTTACACATAACACAAATATATGCATATAGCACATATATTCTTACTCCACAAATATTTGCATATAGCACATATATTTTTACACAATTTCACATGCACAGCAGAGACATTACATGTATCACAAATATTCTCATCATTTTATACACCACATAAACTAGAATCACTCATTCAACAAACGGAAAAGGGCAAAGCCACGAGATCCACGTGATCTACTTCCTCTACTGGATGAGATCGAGCTCAATAATAGCAGCTCAGCTCCTGTTCTATTAGACTCATTCAAAGTCTCTTCTGATATGATTGCCTCTTTTCCAATGCCATTGCTGAATAATACATTAATTCATTCACTTGTTAGAACTTATAAGGTATGTTTTCAATAACTAATGTGTAATTTTAGTTAAGATTTGAGTATACTTACGATCCAGAAAGGTAAGGGCAGTTGTGTATATAACAATATTAATGAAGCCAAGAATATATCTCATTAAAGCACCTGCTCCTATCCAAAACCATTTTGACTCAGCAAATAATCCTCTTCCTTCCATAACTTGTACGCCTAATGCTTGGTTGCTTATAGTTGGATCAACCATCTGTTTACTCACACTTTGATCTGCAGCCAAAAAAAAATTTGCATCAACTTTCGCTCGATCTCGCCTAAGATATTTAAAATGGCATAGGAAAATGAAGGGCACTGATTACCTCATTCTTCAGGTAAAATGCAGGGCACTAATTACCTCTTTCACAATGGTCCATTGCATGTTAAGAGGAAGCTGAACAAAAACATCAAACATTGTGCCTATTAAAATTCGAATTCCTGTATGAAAAATATAAAAAATTGCATTAAAAAACCTAAGTTCGTAGAAGTAAATCTAAAACAAACATAATCCACACTATTATACCTCATTCACTCCAGGCTAAAAAATTGCAACTCTTTTCTCCTAAACAGAACATGATCACTACAGAAATATGTAGTATTTCTAAGTTCAAAGTCAATCTCCTTATCTAACAAACAAAATAACAGTAGCTGGGCAAAATACAACCTTCTTCCGTCTTGCAGCTAGCTAGGGAGGAGTCCTGGAAAGATTTCAAAGAGCTCGATCTAAGCGGCCACCCTAGCTTTGCTCTTCTGCCCCATTGGAGCAGCAACTTCCATAGAAGCCAAATAATATGCGCGTCACTAATTGATATGCTTGTATAAAAAATATTTAAGAACTTTCACCTCTAGTGCATTATATTAATGATAGCATCAAAAGCAAAACAGATATCAAACTGAAATGGAAGATTGACTTGTACTCTTAGGAGTTCTGTTAAACCTGGAAAAAAAACACCAATATAAAATCATTATATATTAATGATAGCTTGAGTAATCAATATTAGCCAAAAGATATAAGAGTTACATCAAAAGCAAAACAGAAGATGTAAGTAAGACTGACCTATGCCAAAGACCAAGAGTTATCAACCATAGGATTTCTATTTGCTGAGAACAGAGTTTTGATTTGATGTCAACCATAGGATTTGCTTGTCATTGTGGTGAGCAGAGCAGTTAGGTAAACTAAAACAACTCAAGAGATAAAATTACAAAGAAATAAAATGAGATGGATTGGTGCATACTAAAATTTAAGATAGTCATCAAATTAAGAAATTAGGCTTCTCCTTGCTCAAATGTGTATCGTTAGGGACAACCTCTATATATGTTTTCATAACATTGCATTTGATTCTCCATTGCATTTGACATATCTGGATGAAGATTTCCTGAAGTAGAGCAACCTGGAGCAAATACACTCCCAAATAGAATCTATAAAATTATTGCACTAGTACTTATAATGAATGGAGGTATACAAGAGTAGTTAACTTGATCTATGCGGTAAGCCCTAGCTTTGCTTTTCTGCCCCATTGGAGCAGCAGCTTCCATAGAAGCCAAATGATATGCGCATCACTAATTGATATGCCTGTATAAAAAATGTTTTAAAACTTTCACCTCCAGTGCATTATATTAATAATAGCATGAGTAATCAATATTAGCCAAAACATATAAGAGTTGCATCAAAAGCAAAACAGATATCAAACTGAAATGGAAGATTGACTTGTACTCTTAGGAGTCCTGTTAAACCTGGAAAAAAAACACCAATATAAATTCATTATATATTAATGATAGCATGAGTAATCAATATTAGCCAAAAGATATAAGAATTGCATCAAAAGCAAATACACTAAAATTTAACATAGTCATCAAAGAAATTAGGCTTCTCCTGGTTCAAATTTGTATCGTTTGGGACAACCTCCATATATGTTTTCATAACATTTATTTGATTCTCCATTGTATTTGACATATCTGGATGAAGATTTCCTGAAGTAGAGCAACCTGGAGCAAATACACTCCCAAATAGCCTAGGTTTTTGCCTGTTTAGCCCAGGTTTTTTGCATACATACAAGAATTAGAAGAAAAACTTGATCTATGCATACATACACACTAAAACAGGAGCAAATACACTCCCAATAGCCCAGGTTTTTTCCTGTTTAGCCCAGGTTTTTGCATGCATACAAGAATTAGAAGAAAAACTTGATCTACGTATACATACACACTAAAACTGGAGCAAATACACTCCCAACTACACTAAAATTTGTCAATTAGGTTCAGGAAAGTAAAATTTACCGACCAACGTATCCATAACAAAATTTTCAAGCATAACACTAAAATTTGTAGCAATCAACAACATATATTTCTAAAGCAAACTCTTAGAAATTTTGTAAAGTAAATTTTCATGTTTGTTTTCGAAATAAAAATCTGTCAATTAGGTTCAGGAAAGTAAAAGACGAAAAAATGGAAAAAAGAGGGCGGTTAAGTTGGAGTACCAAGGATCCTGCACAGAAGAGCGGAAGAGGGTTTGGGGAATGCCGGTGATTGAGAGGAAGAACTGCTCTCTCCTCAAAATTCAAGAAAGAATCTTCAGATTATTTCAGCAGCAATACCAACTGAACCATATTTTTGATGATTTCTTGTACTAACTTTTTAGTTTGACTCCATTTGCCTGATCACGAAGAGCCCCATATACTAAGCATATTTGTTAATCAAGAGAAATGTGTTCTAAAAATATAAAACATCTACACAGTCGACACCGGGATTCAATCCCTCCAACAACAAAACTTATACAACACTTTCATCATACAAAATCTGAACAAAAAAACAAGTTTCTCACATTGAAATGCACTCCTACGTACCTCTACGAATTCAAAATTGGGAAACCCTAGCCCCGCTTTTGCGACAGCTCTTCGATTGAGAGGCGCTGCTTGAATGAAGGTGATCTGAGAGAAATCGAGCTTTAAGACATTGCAGTTGCATGCTCTAGTTGATGGAGAGGCGCTGCTTAAAAGGGGATCGAGCGGAGGCAACACGAGCGCTTAGCAAGAGGAGTATACCTTATGGCGCGATCAATATCTGATGGCGCTCTCTTCTTCTAGGAAAGCACCAAGGATCTTGATGGCGGATGCGAGGAAGAGCGGAGGAGAACAGCTAACAGGAAGAGGAGATGAAAGCGCTAGATTGTGAAGATCGAGTCAACACAGAGTAAAAATATATGACGCGGGGCTTAAAAATATATATATAAGCGCACCAATATATATATAATAACATGTTTTTTTTTGCGACGTCGTTCTCTAACAAATTCTGGTGTGGTGGCATTTACAATATATAGTAGCGGTTGTAAATGCGACCTTAAATTTATATTGATAGCGTTTTTGTAACCGCGACAAAATAACTGATACTGTAGATATGATATGTAATAGTAGCGTTTATTTATATATAGTTGCGGTTAGAAACGCTACCATAAATATTGTTTGGTAGCGTTTACTTAATCGCTACAAATTAAGCGCTACCATATGCATGATATGGTGTAGTGCACACACACAAACACAATCATACACACCCTAAACACACACACACACAAACACAATCATACACACACACACATTCCCAAACACCCTAAACACCCTAAACACTCGCCGGAGATGGAGGAAAGGGGCGGCACTTGGATGGATTGCCTGGGCAACTCGTGTAGATGGAAAGGGGGCGGTGATCGGCAGCACCTCTAGAGGAGGATGAGGAGGCTAGAAACGTCACCGGAGTTGAGGAAGAAGAAGATTCCTCGTCGGAGATGGATGCGGTGGAGGAGTTCGGAGTCGGCGGAGCGCGGGTTAGGGCTGAGCAGCGGAGTAGCGATGCCTGACCGGTGATCGGCAACACCTCTGGAGGAAGATGAGAAGGCCAGAAACTTTGCCGGAGTGGAGGAAGAAGAAGATTCCTCGCCATCTCGCCGGAGATGGATGCGCTGGAAGAGTTCAGAATCACCGGAGATGGATGCGATGGAGCGGGTTGGGGTAGCGCAGCATAATCACAAAATTTCTGCGATCTAGAGTCGTGAGAAAATATCGCGACTCCAGATCGCTATTATTTCGTGATTTGTGGGAGGCGGCGACTACAAAATCCGGGCGGCTTTTTCTGTTTGGCGGAGCGACACGATAAGTCGCGGCATACTGAAGTTAAAACGTGGAGCCAAACACAGCCTGAGTTAAAAATGTAAGCCAAGACATGATATTGGATAGTTAATCTTTTTTGATCATCCACTAAAACCTTTGAGTTTGATCCTTTTTCATTTTGATACACATTATTCCATATTTTTTCTGTATTTTCACTAATTATATCTTAGTAAACTGACCATTTATGGGTGCTTAATCTCAATTTTTTAAAAATACAAGTTTGAATTTTATAGTGATATGTGATCTAGGTATATGTATACATACATGAAATAATCTCAACTATGATAATAAAAAAAAGAAAAAAAATATGTGTATCGTAGTGATATGTGGCCTAAATATGCGAATGCATACTTAAAATAATCACAACTATGATATATAAACAAAGGGGGAAAAGAAACATCATATAATGGTATGTGCACTTATACTTGAAATGATCACAACTATGAAACAAAAAGTTCTTTAAAAAATATTGCTTGCGAATTAAACCCTATAATATAGTGAATTATTATGATTTTTAACTAGGAAATGTCATTCTGCTATCAAAGTTTATCCATAATTCCTAACCAAGTCTAAGTCTATCCTATTTTCAACTAAACTACTAACTCTTGTGTTAAATCGTAAGCTTAGCCTATTTTTATTTTTTCCAATAATTGTGGAGGTTCAATAAGAAAAATTGCATGAGAGTAACTTATTTTTTTAAAAAAATACATGCACTGCACTAAGTTTCTTAATTAAGCTTTATCTTTTACCTAACTAATGGATTTGTGAATGTTTGAGCTCTTATTGATTGATAAGCTTATCAGTTGAGTAAAGTGAATTTTTTGAGTAAGCTTTGATTGATTTGTTTTCAAGAAAAAAGAATCATTTGAATTTACATCTTGATATTCTTTCTTCATTCAATCTTTTGTTATGAATTATTTGTGCTATGGACTAACAAAATTTTAATTGTGGAGGTGTGATAACTTCCCCAAAAAAAAGTTATCTAGCCCTTTACTCTGATTTAATATTTATCATAATGAGGAAAAATGATTTAAATGAGTAAAAATATAAATAAATTCATATTTATTTTATTTGTGATTAATATTGTTATTTTTATGTTTTCTTGCTAGAAATGCCGAAGAATTTGATCCGGAGAAGTAGAGATGGACTTATATTTTAGCATGAGCAGGTTGCAACAACCTATTTTAGTTATTACAACAAGTCTGGATCCTAATTTTAAAATTTAAAATTCAAATTGCGTTGATTTCAAATCCAAAAATGTGGGACCTTGACTTAGTTTTGGCAAGCAATAAATGGACAGAATTATCATCTAAAAGAGCTTGAAATTCTACAAAATTTGATTAAAAGAAATTTTCATTAAAAGGGCAATTTTGATAAATAAAAAGGAATCTTTTTGAGATCTTTGACTGGAGCAAATTGAGGCGCTGATAAAGAGGAGGTTGTCCAGCAATATAAAGGAGGGTGAGGGTAAAATTCGGCCAAGCTATTGAGGATAATATAGAGAGGAGGTCGACCATTAACTTGCAAGAGGAGAAGGCTAGGGAGCGAAATCTGAGATAAAATTCATGTAACGTTTTAAATTTCATCGTCATGTCTAATAAGATTTTTCTTGTTGTGTGATTTGATCCTTCCATCATGAATTAAATTACTAAGTCTTGTATGGTGAGAGTACTTAGTCTTGTTTTGATGTTGTAATTTTAATTTTTCTTTTATGATTGTTTGGAGAACTATCTTTATTGAATTTATGATTTTATTTTATGGAAATTTTTGGATTAAGTATTCTTATTCTAAATTACGTCGCGAGATTCAAGAAAGTGGTTACGTTATTTTAGGATTGAATCCTTTATTTTGTGTGGTGAGATTCGAGAGATAATTCGCGTAAATATTTAGCCAAATTTTATTTTTATACTGCGATGCAAGATTTGAGAAAAGAGTGACGTAAGTGTAACATAAATATCAATATAGCATAAAGAGAGAAAGAGATTTTATCTTGTGTTAGCAACAATGATTTGTATGTCTTATGTTATTCTTTTTCTACCTAAGTTAGAGATAACTAGGGGAATTAGAGTAAACAGATTTCAGAGATTGAGAGATAATGATTTCCACTTTTAAATCATTGCAGGATAGTAATCAAGCATTTCATAAAGAATCATTCTAAAACTCATCACAATAAGCAAAGGAAATCAACGTACAAGACTATTTATCCAACTTGATAAACGTATTTTTAAATTAGCACTATTTAGTTTTGTTATTGTTCTCTTTTCATTGTCCTTAATCTAAATTAACTTTTAATCAATCCACTTGAATTTAAAGAAAAGGTAGAGCTAGTACTTGCAAGCGCTAGATTAGTCAATTCTCTGAGTAAATGATCTTTTCGCACTTTATATTACTTGATCTGGCGCGTGCACTTGCGTATAATATGTAAATATATTTCGGGCATATCAACTAATACGTCGGTACAGCTTTGTCTTCAATTCAAATGCATGCACCATTTATGATTCATCACATAAGAATATTTCCTCTGGCCAAATGGCTAAAAATTATATTTTTTGAATAAGCTTGAGTCACTAAATCACGCTACTCTCTCAATTTTGCTTTACAGCCCAGATCAGGCAAGTTTATGGCATCACCGATTAGGCCACCTCAATTACAGCTCTATGAAGCAATTGTTTGAAGATAGTCTAGCTTCAGATCTCCCTCAACTTTAGATTTAAGCACATCATCGCTAGTGTGACATATGTGCGCATGGAAAATCTCACAAGAAACCTTTCCCCCTTCTCTACAGCAAAGTTTACAACGTTTTGAGCACATTTATTGTGATCTTTGGGGGTCGGCATCAACAACATCCCATGGTGGCAAGAAGTATTTTTTCCTTCTAGTTAATGACTATACTAGGTATGCTTCGATTCACTTTTTAGAGAAAAAGTCAAATGCTTTCTCCTTATTTGTAAAATTCAAAAGAGAAATAGAAAAGAAACTAGACAATAGCATAAAAATCTTGAGAAGTGATAATGGTGGAGAATTTACCCCCATGTGTTTCAACATTTTTGCAATATTCATGGGATAAAACATGAGCTCACTGTCCCTAGATCACCACAACAAAATGGTGTTGTAGAAAGAAGGAATAGGACAATAGTAGAAATGACTAGGTCACTTATTCTACATGAAAACCTCCTCAAGCAATTCTAGGAAGAAGATGCTAGTACTGCAGTCTACTTATTGAATAGATGTCCGACCAAAATCCTGAAGAAATCCACCCCCCATGAGAAACTGTTTAGAAAAAAAACCAAGGTTAGGACATCCGAGAACCATTAGTTGTTTAGCCTTTGCGTATATTCTGAAGAAAATATATACAAGTTAGATAACAGTAGCATAAAATATATCTTTACTGCTTACAGTGAAAAGCGAAAAGCATATACACTGTTTGATCCTACAACACAACAATTAATCATATCAAGGGATGTGATATTCCATGAAGATAAGTCTTTGAACTGGATATCAAATAGTGGAGGCAAGATCATCTCCCCTAGTGAATCGATTGTGCCACCTGTGAGCACCTTCTAGAAACTACCAAAGGATCACTTAGATGAAGAACTACAACCTACAACAGGTGTTGATGTGCAAGCTCTACTAGACAATGAAGAACCACTCCTTGACTTATCACCACCAAGGAAAATGAGGTTTGTATTAAAAACAAAAGTGTGATCAAGTCACAACATTCAAACTATAGGAGGGATGACTGTTGAGTGGCCGGTTACTTTGAGTATGATGAAGGTTGCGGTTAGAAAGATGAGGCTACCAGGTCACTTTGACCGCCCAAATTACCCGAGCTTGCGGCTAGGAAAAAGGATGCCTCACAGATCACTTTGAAAAGTTTGCGCGTGTGTAAAGAGGAGAGATCACTCAGGTCCCTATGGTCTCAAAAAACTTAACCGTAAGTCTACCTCACGACTTCTGGCCTGAGCTGGCCCTTCCAAATGAGAGGGTTTAGACCCCTATTTATAGGAATCGGTGGCTACCCGGAAGAGCAGACTCATAAATCCCGGGCAGCCCGAAAAGGGCGGTTATTGTGGTTAGAAAAGTACTAACTGTAGTCACGCTTCTAACCGCGCGGCTAGCACTTCTAACCGCGCGGCTAGCACTTCTTACCTCGCGGTCACCGCGGCCAAGCAAAGGTTGGTCGCGAGCTCTCCCCGGAGTGGGATACCTCGTGGTAACTAGGAGCACCTAAACTGGTCACCTTGGAGGGGATCACCGAAATCTAGGTAAACAGTCCATTGTTGATTTATATGAAAATACTAACCCAGTTCGATTTCATTATACTCCAACATCATTTATAGAGGCAACAACAACTAATGACATGAATGGAAACATTACGGGAGAGACTTTTACCCCAATGACATGAATGGAAACTGTCAGACTAATTCTTGCCAGAAGTTAACCATAAGTTCCCAATTTACCATCTAGATGTCAAATCCGCCATCCTGAACGAAGTTCTAAATGAAGAAATTTATGTTAAATAGCCTGATGGCTAGCTTTAAGAAGAAAGGAAAAAAGAGACTATGTATATCGCCTCCACAAAGCCCTGTATGGACTCAAACAAGCCCTGGCCGGGGGAATGGCACTCCAAACATCTCCTCATTTTTTTATGTAGAAGGTCTCATTGCCAGAAAGCATGAATCATCATTGTTGGATGTCATTTCATACCTTGACAGATTTAGGCCCACTGAAGTTTTTCCATGGCTTGCAGGTGAAACAAAGTCCAGACGACATATATGTATCACAAGAGTCATACGCTATTGCGCTGCTGAAGAAACATAACCCTTATGCCCACTGGTGAGAAATTGAGCACGGCTAAATTAAGAAGCTGGGAAGAGAGGGTTAATGAAGAGCATTATTGAAGTCTTATTGGGTCTCTAATCTATCTCACACTAGACCTGACATAGAGCACGCTGTGAATCAGTGATGGTGAAAATCATGTTCTCCAATCTATACTCGATTAAAGCAAGTGTTCTTATTGAAATATAACATAAGATATAAAAATATCAAGGTCGCATAAAAACTCGGATATGTCGGGTACCATTATTTCGATAAATCAACTATTATTTTACAGATGAAAATTTTAAGATAAATTTATGATGAAAACATTAATGCGAAGTAAGAAAGCTAGCTAATCTTGAACAAAACAAACTTTGAATGAATATGACCAATATTTATAGGAAAAGCGGAGGAAGCTAACATGAATGACATATGAAGGGTTGGAAGTGGAAGCATTCAAAAGGGGGGGAGATTAATGAGGTACGTAGCACATGAATAGTTGGAAATGCATGCATGCATGCATGCATGGAATGAGGTGGGAGTTTAAGTGAAAGGTGACATGGCTGCATTTGAAGAGGAAGGGGAGAAATTATTGCTCCAGGATCCTCTCCATTTCGGATGAAATGGAGGGGCCGGGATCCATTTCACGGTCAGGATTGAGTGCTTTTTGATCCGATGGGTTCATCATTTCCCCTCCTTTTATATTTTTTTAAAGTCAAAAAAATCCTGACCACTTAATATCTTTTGAACTTATCCTCTCCATTAAATAATGAAATGGACCCCCTCCATTTCATCCGAAATGGAGAGGATCCGGATCCGAAATTATTCGGCCACGCTGGAGGAGGAAGGGGCAAAATAAATAATGAAGGGTCATTTTGCATTTACATGGAAATGAATGTACGTGGTTGTAGACTTAAATGGAATTGGAAGTGGGATGCATTTGCATGAATGACGTGAAACAATATTAGAGAGGGGGCTGACCGTATTTAATTGGGAGAAATGAATGGGTCCATATAGGAGGTGAGGCGGCAGAGGTATTTTGAAATTATGCAGCAAACCAGCTTCCAACATGTGAGTTTAAGTGAAAGGTGACATCGGCAGCGTGCGGTATTTTGAAATTAACAATCAAACTTCTCTTGAGCCGTGGAACAACCAAACACTAGAACCAAAAAGAAGGGGACCAGTGTCTAGTTACCGAACTAGCTAGGATTCGACTTTGCGAGCGAATGAGTCGATCTCGATCTTTAGCATGAGGGAACAGGTCGGTGCAGATGATCGAGGGAGATGGATTAACCAAAGAGAGGGTGCGAGCATGGCAGACAAATTGCAGAGGTGGCGTGAAGTTTGTCACTAGGAGAACTCCTAATTAAACTGATATAATTAAGAGTTCTGTTAAAACACGAACAAAGAAAGAGAAGTTCCATCTTGATATATATGCACGGGATCGGAATTCAGCAGAAATTAATTGAATTATACTTGATTTCAATTGTTTTCAATTCAAAGGTAAAACGTGTCCCTCGCTAGTCTTATTTTTTACGTTGAGAATGAGAATGTGGTATTGCCGCTGGCATGTTACTTCAGTTCAAATGGTTGGGCAGAAGACGATGAAACCCTAAGATTTGCGCAACATGAATTTGATTTTATTGTGGGGAGCAGAGAGCAGCTCCAGCAGGATGAGGGAGGCTCGCTCATCTTCTCCAAAAACATGGACGCACCTCTCCGGTCACGACGTTGCTGCTAAATTAACTTTTGGTTTAGGATTTACACAGTTGCCGAAAAATGATGAATTGTGCTCATTCCTCGGTATTTTAGCCCACTATTTCTGAGTTTGGCCGCATAAAAGAAAGTAGAATGGCTCGATAAAAATACATTTAGATTTACAACTATAATTTGAAATGTAATTTTCTGATATATATAGTTGGGAAACAATTTTCGAACTGTAAATTTTGAATTGCAATTTAGAATTGCATTTTTGAGCACACAAAAAAACGATCGAACACGATCCTCATCACACGTTGCGTGTATATAAAAATTTCCAGGGGCATTATTCGACGGGAACAATATTCAGCCGTCAAGGCGGCCACAAACACTGATACAGGCACGCAGTGCACATGGGAACACATTAATTAACGCTGTGCTAATAAATGAACATTTATTAGTGGATATTTTTATTCTATATGTATGTTTTTAATAAATATGTTATACAGTACATAACATTAATAGTTGTTGGAGCAAGTCGGGTCAACAGTTGACAAGTGTAGTCAGGGTTGCTTCATCCAAGTTGGCTCACATTTATTTACTAAGCTCTCACTCAAATTTATTTACTAGTGAGCTCGCGGTGGCTCTGGGTGGTGAGTACACCTTCGGTTCGGGCGCGAATGGTGTATTTAGTAGAACATACACGATTTGTGATGTTTTTACGGTGCGCAAATAGCCATAAATATGCACCTACCCGCTGCATGGAGAATACACCCCCATAGCATAGAATAGTGTGTGATATCTTTCATGAGTCTCAGAGTCGGACATACGGAATTTATACAAGATTCTAAGAATGTCCATCCTTGGAAAGTTCTAGAAGCATATGTTCTTGAAAAGAGAGAATTTTGAAGACCCTCGACACAGTTGCGTAGACTTGACGAGGCCACAAAAAAAAAGATCAATAAAATCACTAAGTAGGGCGTACTACATACATAGATTTGTTATATTCATAATAAACTCAGAAACCAGTATCTCTAACCGAGCACCCAAATAAATCATCACAACCCACTCTTCAATACTAGGTTTTACGACACGCAAGCTGGGGGGGAGGGATCAGAGGGGTCAAACCAGTGCTATGCTGCTCCCGCCACCGGGGGGTTTCCGGACACCGCCAAAGTAGTCACGGGAGGCGGCCTTTCCGTCCGCAAATATATCGCTCCCTGTTATCTCTTTCAGTTTTGCCGAGCTCAGCGGCTTCTCCGCTGATGCCAGTACCGTGTCGCCCTTGAAAATGTCGTTGCCTGTTAACTCCTGGAATTTCTGGGTATGAATCTTCTTGACCGTCTTCGCCACTGCCTCCTCCTCGCTCTGCAATATGCTGCTCTGCACTCCAGCAGGCTATTATGAGGAAAAATGATAATTAGAACACCATGGATTCATTATAGTGGGGTATTTATTAATATTATATAATGGCGGGGTTATTTACCTGGACCCGCCTCAAAGTTTGTGTATTACAGCTTGCACCCCCATAACTTTTGAAATTATAATTACCCCTGCAATGCTTACATTTCATAAGCATGAACAAAAATACCCCACCTGAAGATTTACTCAAGAAGGTACTTTTGTGCATGGATGTTATGAAATATAAACATTGAGGGGGAGATTTTTATAATTTTGAAAGTTAGAGGGGGTCCAAGTTGTAATTACGCAAACATCGAGGGGAGGTCCCCGTAAATAATTTAACAAACATCAAACTGTTAAGTAGTATAGTATATATATCACTAGGACCTTTTGGCTTCAAGTAAAAGGCTTGTGAACAATAATTTAAATCTCAACAATACTATGATTTCCCTAATCTTTTCTGGATTCTTTCGCTATTTTCTTAACAAACATCAATCTGTAAGTAGTATATTATATTATATATCTTCAAATAAATGCCATTAAGACTCCAATGAAGTTGCAGACAGACCCTAGTAATACAGTTAGACTTTGTAGTAATAATGGAATGAAACTAATATTATCCTTTTATTTGCAGAGTTTTGAAAGATTTGCCTTTACATAGACGATCAAACTTATAAGTAGTATTGTTGGTGAAATAACACATTTGGCCGAAGTCAATGCCCAAATTTATAAATATATATATATATTATATATAAGAGAATATACATATTTTTGTGCTCTTACCGTAGTTTCAATTCACACCGTATGATTGTGTGATTCAACAACAGCCACGATTATTCTTCTCAAACAACAGCCACGATTATTCTTCTCAAACAACTCCCACGATTATTCTTCTCAAACAACTCCCACGGATTAAGACCTTTTTTAATTCGGTAACAGCACAAAAAACGTTGTTCGGCCCAAAAAAACGCAGCATCACTCCTCATTTCTGTTCATACCCAATTTTAGGTCTCTGGGCTTCTCCACACCCCCGACTCAGAACTGCCGCCGAGAAATGCTACTCCCCGCTGAAAAACGATCGACCTCCACATGAAGGTACTCACTTCCACACGACGCTACTCCGCTCTTTTTCATTCCCGATTTTGGGTCTCCCGCTCAGTTTCTTCACGCGCCGGCTCAGATCTCCGCCGAAAAACGATCAACCTTTCCTACACTGCATCCACACAACGAAGGTAATCGCCTCCACACGACCCTACTCTGCCATGTTCCTTCTTCTTCTTCTTCTCTTACCAATGAGATGGTTGTGAGCCAACTATGTATTCAAAAGTTTTATTTGATTGCCTACAAAATTCTATTTTCGCAGCAAATCTACTAACTTTTTATCCACTTTCATTTCTATTTTGATGCCTGGCTTTGTCATTGTGTTTTTATGCAATTACTAAGAGACAACAATTTTTCATTTCTATAGCCCAGTACTTGTTTGTTAGAATGTTTCAATGAGAGCCATGGTTTATCTTACATGGTTTCTATCTATTTTCCGCTAATTTAAACATACGTTCAACTGTGAGAACCGTGGTTTATATTATAATTTATGCATGGTATGTGTATTTCTTTCAAACAGGCATTGTTTGTCTGGTTGTCATCGGTCAAGCATATGATTGACTCTAATGACACCAATGTTCAGCATTTTTTTAAGAAATCAGCATAACTACCTATGGTCAATATTGATACATGAGAGTCGAACCTCAAATGGACTGGCTCACTAACAGTTGCTATTAAACCAACTGTTTGACATGGTGGACCAAGATTAAAAAAGAAACATCCCACCTTGAAATATGAAGGATAATGTGTGAAATGTAGTCACTAATCACTCAATACAAAGCAGTCAGAAGAAAAGTAAAGCACGTACAACACCCTGGCTTCCACCTCTTCACGGGTAGAAAATGATAACAAAAATTCAGAGAAGCTTTAATTCAGGAGTAGTTATTTTGAAGCTTTAATTTATTTGATAAATTGGGAGATTTCACATCTAATTACATAAAATATGACCATGAATTACGCCAAAGCCTTCGTTTTCCTTTCTGACTACTCCAAATTACTTTAAAGTACAAATTAAACATGATTAAACATTGTTTAACATTGCTCATCATAACAGCTATTTTAACATTGAAGTCTTCTAACAATTTTAAAGTACAAAGTAAACATTGTTCATCATTACATTCTAAACAGCTATTTTAACATTGAAGTCGTCTAACAAACTTCCTCGAACGATATTCAGTTTTGATATTGTTTGGCCTATCCCCCCCCCCCCCCCCCCCCCCCCGCCTATTCCACGCCAAACTACCATGAACACACGGTTGGTACCAGTCACCGATGAATGTTCTCCGCCCCCGTCTACCCCTGTTAAATGTTCGTTGTCCCCTGCCAAATGTTCACCGCCCCCTCGCCAAATGTTCGTTGTCCCCCACCGAATGTCGCATTTCATGTGCATTTTGAGTTTGTTTATTTGACATTTGAATAAGCATCATTGAGTCTCATATTCCCTAACATCTTGATTGGGAGTTAGTAGAATTTAGGCGTTTGTCCCTTATTGTTTGTTATTTCCACATATATTGTCCTATCTACTTGTGCCCCCTGCATTTGCCCCTTTTTAATATTGTTTGTTAGATAATATTAATTACTTCAGGTATATATATACAAAATGGAACAAATATCAAGCCAAAAATTACTTCAAAATGTACCAACTCCAGGTACTAAATATTACACAAACTGAAAATTACAAGTCTTTCAGTTCTGCATTGAGAATGACATGGTTATAGCATACTTATACATAACAGTAAGTCGTCGTCGATTACTGAATCGCAACTCTGCCTGCATACGAAGTATTAATATGACACCTCAACAACATGATGCACATAATACCAGAAGACGAGAGAAGCGACATTTTCGTGAACACCAGACAGGAACACTGCCTTGCTTTGTGAAAGCACAATCAACTTTTCACCAAGGAGAAAGTTCAACATCAGCGCGTCCTCCGACAATCACACCCGGTACTTTTAACTACCAAATTCATTCAGTTAACTTCTTAAATAATGACTAAATCAACCATATTCCACCTCAGTCGCTGCTCCATTCAACAACAATAGCTCTGGGTCAAAAACAGACAATGAAGATGAGGACGTTGAAGATACCGTTGATGCAACCACTAGGTCATATATTCAGTGTAACTGCGCAAGAAATTTCTACCCAACGCATTTTGAATCGCGCTTTGAATTAACTTCACCAACAAACTGCCCCAATTGTCGTGCTAAATTATTCCAGCACAAAACAAACACAATGTGTTGCAATCAAGGAAAAATATCTCTTGCTGAAATCCAAGCATTGATCAAACCAAGGTCAACATTTCACGAAAAATTTGCGCTCATAAGACCTTGTGCTCGCCTTCACATCATTTGGTGTAAAAATGGATGATCCTGTACCCTCATTCCACCAAGAAATTTATAATTTCCGGACACATGGAGCCATATATCATCGAATTGGAAACCTTACCACTACTGACGACTCAAGACCACGATTTCTTCAATTATTCATCTATGACACTGAACATGAGACATCAAATCGTTTGCAAGAAAATAAAGAGCTGCAAGCTGAGCTACTTCAAAAAATAACACGCATATTGGATTTGTGCAACCCCTGCATTAAAATGTTCCGACAACTGTCACATCGACCAGATATACAAGAACGCAGGTTGGTTATAAAAAAGCGTCTGTCTAATCTACTTCAATACAATTTACCTATCGCGTCTCAAGTTGTCGCTATATTGGTTGGACAAGAAGATGATCAACAAACACAAGAAAGTGATATCATTATTCAAACAACTGGAGGCTAACTTTTGAATATCCCTGAATACTCTGGCTTCTACGACCCACTTCAATATTCATTGTTATTACCATACAGAACATTTGGATGGTCTTGCAACTTACATTCAATGACTAACTCAAAAATCACATGCTGTGATTACTATTTATACATGTTGCACGTAATCACACTTTACTATAATTTTTTAGTGAGTGTCAATTCCACTAATTCTTTGTAATTATTCTAAATATTTAATGAACATTTTCCAGATTTGAGAGGCGTCTAATTCAATATTATTACGTAGCGGAAGATTGCTCCAGCAATATGTCGTCGACAACTACGTTAAAGTCGAAACACAAAAACTACGCTTTATTAGATCACATCAAAGTGACCTACGTGCAGAACTATATTCGGGTTTACAAGATTGCTTCGAGGCCGGCGAAAATAATGTTGGTAGAATTAAACAACTTCTTTAGAATAATAAAAGTATTATATTACTCTCTAATACCATGTCATATCCATTACTCTTTCTGATTAAGTAATGTCGGAAAAAGAACAATACTGTCTTCTTCATTTATGGGCAGCCCAAGAGATATGTATCAACGATACCAAGATGCTATGATAATTGTTCAACACAGCGGCAAGTCAGATTTGTTTATAACAATGACATGTAATCCAGAATGGAAGGAGATTAAGGATCAGCTAATGGAAGGACAAACTTCGTATGAACGTCCAGATCTCTTAACTAGAATATTCCATTCAAAATATGAGGAGTTCAAGAAAGATATATTTAAAAGAGGAGTACTGGGGAAGGTTGTCAGACATGTTCACGTCATTGAATTTCAAAAACGGGAGTTACCACATGTACACATATTAGTATTACTAGATCCAGCTTACAAATTAAGCTCCCGCGACGAATATGATTCAATCGTACGAGCTAAAATACCGTATGCGGACCAAGAACCTACATTATATGAGGCTGTAATAAAGCACATGATTCACGGACCATGTGGACCTTATAATCCAAATGCTAAATGTATAAAAACGGTATCTGTAGCAAGAGTTTTTCTAAACAATACGCAGAGACAATAATACAGGGAAATGATGCTTATCCAGTATACCAAAGAAAAAATGATAACAGATACATTACCTTTTGCAGAAATGCAGATTTCAACATTGACAATAGATGGGTTGTTCTATATAATCTGTGATTACTTTTAAAATATAATTGTCATCTGAATGTAGAGATCTGTATAGGAATCAACAATATAAAATATTTATACAAATATGTATATAAAGGTTCAGATAAAGTCTCTTTTCAAATCCAACCTGGTGCTGATCATAATAAAATAAGCAACTATATTGACAGTATATGGGTATGCCATCTCGAATCATTATGGAAAATGTTCAAGTTTCAAATGAGTCGAATATATCCATCAGTAGAGCGGTTACAAATACATTTACCCAATAAATATTAGATACAATTTCATAGTGAACAATCAATTTCATTGATATTGATGGACAACAGAAACTCCAAAACAATGTTGATTGAGTTTATCAATGTATACAACGAACAAAGAGAGCAAAACCTAGATTTATATAGAGATTTTCCAAAATATTATCGTCGGTTCAAACAACAAAAATATTGGAGGAAAAGAATCAAAAAACGAAGGGTGATTGGTAGGATTTATTCTGTTCCGCTTGCTGATAGTGAAAGATATTATTTGTGTATGCTACTGAATCACGTTCTGGGACCTACATCATTCGATAGTTTATTGACCGTCAATGGAATTCACTGTAACACTTAAGAATGCTGCAGAGAAGTACGGCCTGCTTGAGCAAGATAATAGTATTCGAGAATGTCTAATCGAGACTCGAGTTTTCAGAATGTCATCTTCGTTGAGAAGATTGCTCGCTACTATTTTGACATTTTGTGAACCAGCTGATGTCAGAAGTATTTGGGATAAAAATTATTCAAGCATGATAGAAGATTACTAGAGTTTCAGTGCCACTGTGCCACTGATGAGTTCTACATTATGAATAAGCTTTTTCATGACCTCAATGATATTCTTCAACATAAACGTTCTATTAGAGAGTTTGATTTACCACTGATAAATGAATCATTCAACCATTTCAATAACCTCTCCAACCTTATTGAAGCAGAGTTAATCATTACCTATTACAAGAGATGATCTTAATGCATTTATATTACTCAATAAAGGGCAATTACATGCTTACAATACGATAGGTGAGGCAATAACACGAGTTCTTTTTTAATGATGGACCAGGTGGAACTGGAAAGACATCTCTACCGTGCAATTCTTGCCACTTTTAGAAATATAGGATGCATAATTTTAGCTACAGCTACTTCGGGTATTGCCGCAACTCTATTACCAGGAGGCCAAACTGCACACTCAAAATTACATATGCCCATTAAATTGGATGACAAATCATATTGCGGTTTTCACAAACAATCAGATTTTGCAGAAGTTATCCGAAAATCATCAGCCATAGTTTGGGATGAAGCACCAATGGTTGATAGAAAGGCATTCGAGGCGGTTGATCGTTCATTTCGTGACGTCACAAATGTAAATAAGCCATTTGGAGGTAAAATTATCATTATATGGGGAGATTTTCGCCAAGTACTACCTGTTGTTGTCAATGGAACAAGAGCACAGATTATTAACGCAAGTATTATTCAATCATATTTATGGATTCATGTCAAGATACCAACTCTAACAGAAAATATGCGGGCAAAAAATGATAATAGTTTCTCCGAATATTTACTGAGTTGGAAATGGTACGAAAATGACCGTACAAGATGAAATGATTAGGATCCCCGATCCAATGGGGATGTCATGGGAGGGTGAAAAATCTATTAGTGATTTAATACATGCTACATTTCCCAATTTGCGTTCGCACGTCGGCGATAAAAACTATATTCGAGATAGAGCTTTATTAACACCTCTAAACGAACATGTAAACATGTTGAACGATGTCACTCTACTGGAATTCCCGAGGGAAGAAGTTATATACTACTCATATGATTATGTCATTGATGACATGAGAAATTTGTATCAACCTGAATTTCTAAATTCTTTGACATCACGTAACTTACCGCCTCATAAGTTAAAGTTAAAAATTGGAGCCTAAATCATGTTACTCAGAAATATTGATCCGAAGATAGGTCTTTGTAATGGAGCAAGACTTATTTGTCGTAAGTTTGCGAAAAATGTAATCGAAGCAGAGATTTTAACATGTCAGTTTCAAGAAAACTTGGTCTTCTTGCCACGAATACCACTGAAAATTGCTGTTGATATTAGATTGTCATTTGAATTAACACGTAAGCAATTTCCTTTACGATTGAGCTTCGCACTGACGATAAATAAATCACAAGGCCAAACAATTGAAAATGTCGGGATATACCTACCAAATAATGTGTTCAGTCATGGTCAGTTGTATGTGGCTCTATCACGAGGTACCTCCCATGAAAAAACAAAAATTTTGGTGCAAAAGGGTATAATAGATGGTCATGAAGGTATCTATACAATGAATGTTGTTTACAGAGAGATTTTCAGACAACTTAGACAACAACAAACAATGACGCTTCAAGGTATGTCTTTGATATACAATGGATTAATTTATTTGAAATTGTTGTTACAAGTTATATTTTAAGAAAAAAACTCACTAAAATTTAGAATCAATTATTGTATCTCAAGATAGTGGTGCATATGAAATTTAGTATATAATTACTAAAATAAATATATCTTGCAGTTCTATTAGAACCAAGACTTTGATCTCGAGGGTCTAGCAAAACAAAAAAATGTTATGAAATCTAGTTAACGTCTATGTCTAAGTGTTCAAATTCAATGCAGGTTCACATCAAGGGGCACAAAGAAGCATGTCTGAAGAATCGGGCGAAAGTGCTATTACAAGTGATAATACATATCGTGACATGGACAAAGGTATGCGATATATGACAGTTGAATAAACATATCTACACAAGTACTGTAATGTGTCCCCTAATTTTGATGTTAAAAGAAATGCTTTAACGCCCATACTCCATTATCCAGGGAAAGAACAAATGATATCTGATCATACATTTCCAGACTGGGTTGAAGAAATATATCAAGGAGAGCATGGTATTAACGAGAACACATCCTGGCATGATTGGACTCATATCTACGACTACAATAGACCTAAAATAGTAATACCGGAGGTGCCTAAAAACATGGATGTCAAAGAACAGTGGAATTTTGTTTACAGAGAATTTGCCAAAACAAAAATCATGGTGATGCCAGAGTCCTACAACTTCGAACAGGCGAAAAAGAAATTCAACATAAAGTAGTAATAGTGTGAGAATGTTCATAATGTTGGATTGCATAATATTACAGTACTGTCTGCATATATTATGTTGTCATTTTTTTTATCTCCACAGTTTATTGCAATACTTTTGTAATTTTATTATTCATCTGTTATTTCAAACATAGAACCAAATTCGGATTGATTTTTAAGGTGAAATTTATATTTCATTTATTACTTTAAAATCTGAATAGCTAGGAGAGTCATAAAATGAACCGAACCAATAAATAAATCAGGTTAGTTTTACCGTATGTTCGGTTCTATTATGAACATTGGATGAACAAACAAATAAGCATCTTCATGACCAATGTCGCCCCCGCGACCAATACCGCCCCCACGACCAATGTCGCCCCCACAATCAACATCGCCCTGACGACCAACACCGCTCCCACGACCAATGTCCCCCCCCCCCCCCACGACCAATCTCGCCCCCACGACCAATGTCGCCCCCATGCGGAATGTTGCCCTCATAATAAATGTCTCCCCCACGACAGATGTCGCACCTACAACAATTATTCCCCCCCCCAACGACAAATGGCGCCCCCACGAAAAATTTAAAAATAATATTTATATAAATACGAGCATCTTCGGACGGGCTATGCCCGTGCTCGATGCTCCCAGCAGTCTTCGGCCGCATCCAGGCGGGCTTCGCCCGTGCTTGATGCTCCGAGCAGCCTTCGGCCGCATAGAAGCGGGCGTCACCCGTTTCTACGCAATCCACCAGCTCGGCGTCGCTCCCGCCACTCGCAGCCCACCGAAGTGCGTATTCAAAATCAAAAAACCATAGTGCTTCAGGGAGCCGTGAGTGGCGGGTGCGGCGCCGAGCCGAAGGATTGCGTAGAAACGGGTGGCGTCCGCTCCTATGCGGACGAAGGCTGCCCGAAGCATCAAGCATGGGCGAAGCCCGTGAGCAGGCGGGCGAAGCTCGCCTGGATGCGGCCAAAGGCCGTCGGGAGCATCAAGCACGGGCAAAAATGCTCGTGTGTGTATGTATATGTCTATGTTGTTAAAGGCGCACCTAAGGCTCCAGGCTCACTAGGCTCAGAATTTTGCGTCTTATTTGCGCCTTTCGAATATAAAGGCGCATTTGAGTGAATTTTTTGTGGTAAATTTTTTTCTTCGAAAATTAAGAACAAAAATACTGCAAAAACTCATTAATTTTTTATTGACATGATGTTTGTGAAAGATAATTGTGCGTACAGACTTAGATATAATATAAGTGACCACATTGATTCTATTTTTTAAGAAATATAAACGATAGTAATGAATGATTAGTTAGTGGACTAGATGAAGAATTTGATCGAGAACCTGAAATGATATTTGATGGTAATTATTTAAAATGAATGTGGTTGCGCCTTACCTTCGTCACGCACGCACCTGCGCCTTGAGCCTAGGCTCCAAGACCTCTTAGTGCAATGGTGTGTCTTGCTCCTTTAATAACTAAGGTATATATATATATATATATATATATTAATTAATATATATTAAATGTTGAGGCATGAATGTTGGCAGCAGAATTGATGGCGTGAAAGATGGCTTTCTCTCTCTCAATGACATATGGCATTTTCCAGTTGGTTGGCCTTGCCTATATAAAGGCTTGAATTCTTGCGTAACAGGTAAGGCGGAAGCTTGAGAAGGTTTTTGTGCAGCAGCGCGTGAAGGAATTGGCGTGACAGTTGAGGTTGCGGTCTCCTTATTACTAACCGTTAAAGTTTGTGTGCAGCAGCACGTGGAGCAGTGATGAGCAACTTGCGAATAAGAAAAGCAGCCCGTGTGAATAGTAAGAAGATCAAAAGCTTGGCAAGGTGAACATCGGGGAGAAGTGAAGCTGCGGTTTACTGTTGGTGAACAGTAAAACTCTGCAAAGGTGGTGGAAAGCTTCCTGCGAACAGGAGCATACTTTGCGAACAAAAAACGAGAATTTAGGCGAACCAAACCTTGCGGAGAGCAGCTTTTGGGCGGACAGTAGTTCGCTGCGGCAATCATCAAGAAGTGGCGATACCTTTTTTGCGTGTATTAGAGTCTTGTGGTGTGGAGTTGTAATTGTGAGCACAAATTGGTGTGTTTGCATTTTGTAACCTTTTGTTGATTAATTAAAAGAAGTATGCTCTTTAAGTTGTGTGTGTCCATTGCATTCGCTTCCAAAAAGTATTATATACTATATCTTTTAGATTTTTAACTAACAATTTCTTTAAGGTGTAACATAAAGATAGAACAAAGATCTCGTGGCAAAAAAATGCTCCTATGCATCTCCGGTCCTCGCGGAATCGCTCCAGTTCAACTCACCCCCACAAGCACCAAAACCCAAACATTGGACACCTGTGTCATTTGCTTGTTATTACTACCTACTCTTCACAGTTAACGCATTGCTTGCCTTCAATCACTCTATTCATAAGAGGAACAGAATCTGAAAAGAAATTCAGAAATTGTCATCTAATTCCTGACACTAGCAATGCTCTCATAGTTCATGTTATAGGCAACAAGGATGACAGATCAGAGGCGGCTGCAAACATAGCATACGACAAACAAAATCGGTGTTAGACCGTATTTTGCATTATATTTGATTACGATGTATTTTCACCTATATATAGGGACCCTTCTATTGATTAAAATTATCTTTGCCCTAATTAACATGGTATCAGAGTCTACGTGCATCTAGGGCTTCCGCAAACCAACTTCCGTTCGTCCTCGCCTCCGCTTCTCGTCGCCGGGCTTCCGCACCGCACCGCTCCCATCGCCGTCCTTCCGCT
Source organism: Platanthera zijinensis (assembly GCA_039513925.1). Classification (NCBI taxonomy): domain Eukaryota; kingdom Viridiplantae; phylum Streptophyta; class Magnoliopsida; order Asparagales; family Orchidaceae; genus Platanthera; species Platanthera zijinensis. The sequence goes on along the minus strand of CM077089.1, from coordinate 179,951,634 downwards.
CGTCTCTCCCTCCCTTTCTCTCCTTCTCTCTCTTTCTGCGGCCCACTGCCCCTCAACAGCGCCGATCGGCGTTGATGTCTTCCCGGGCGGGTCTCGGAGGTCCGATTCACCTCAAACTTTGGAAAAAGTTTTGCTTTGCCTTCCTTATCCTCCATCTCAAGTTTTGTGAAATTCCAACGGTTGGATGTCTACAAATCTTCGATGTAGAGTTTTCATTGTGGTCGTGGATTGTGACTTCTAATCCTCCATTAATGATTGATGCTTGTTCACTCTTCTTCTCTTTGACGAGGTGTTCTTCTCTACCCTATTCAATCTTCTTGGCGGTTTGGTTGTTTTTGTTTCCATGTCGGAGATTAGTGATTCTGGTACTCCCATGACCCCCGCTGGATCTACTCGGGCTGGTCAAGATCACCTCTATTCGCAGCTTACCACAATCCGCTTTGATGACACCAACTATTTGACTTGGTCTCGCTCTATTACCCTTGCCCTGAAGAGTCGACATCTCTTTGGTTACGTCAATGGCACCAACACGGCACCGGCTCCGACTTCTATAGCTTGGCCTAAATAGGAGTAAGAAAATTCCTTTGTCATGTCATGGCTTATCAACTCCATGTAATAATCGATTGCACGGAATTATCTCTTCCTGGATACTACTGCAGACATATGGAAGTGTGTTGAGTCTACCTATTCTCGCACGGGGAATGCGGCCCAAATCTTCCAGCTTCGCTGCAAGATCGGAAATCTCCGTCAGGGGATCGTCCCCCTTCAATCTATTACCTTGAGTTTACTCAGTCTTTATCAGGAGTACGATCATTTTGACTCTCTCGTCATGGTGTGCAATGTGGATGCACTCTTGCTGAAGAATCGCAAAGATAAAAATAAGGTATTTGAGTTTCTACATGGCATGCATAGAGATTTTGATCAGATTACGGTCCAGATCTTGGGGCGTGTTCCAATGCCCTCACTTCCTAAGGTTTACAATATTGTTCAACAAGAGTTTGATCGACGACAGTCCTGGACCGCCTCCAACCTTCCAGAGGGATCTGCGGTAGTGGCTCATCAGCCCCATTTTGGCAGCCGGGCTCCTCGTGATTTCAATCCCAAGTCGACAGATAGGGATCACCTCACATGTGACTATTATGGCAAGCCTCGTCATACTCGGGATACTTGTTATAGCCTTCATGGCTTTCCTCCTCGAGGTGGATCGACTTCTCGTGGTGATCGCAGTCGTGGTAAGACTCCAGGCCGATCTCCTCACTCTGCTCACCTGACCGAGACTTTTGATGGTGGTTCTTCTCAGTCGTCCTCCTTCTCTGCTGAAGAGATGCAATCCCTTTGTCGTTTGATGCGCTGCCTTACTACCGATCCTGTCGATGCCCTTATGCCATGATCTGCCCTTTACCCACACTAGTACTTTGAGTGTCAGCTCCGCTTCTACTGGTTCTACTCAATAGATTATTGATTCAGGCGTCACTGATTACATGACTGGTTCTGCTTCAGGTTTTGTAAAATATTCCCCTCTTTCAGGCAGGAATAAAATGAGCATTAATGATGGGTCCTTTTCTTCCATTGTTGGCAAGGGATCCATTTTTTGTTCTCCTCTCACTTTATCTTCTATTCTTTCTTCACCCGTAGTCTACTTTTTGTTAGTCATTTGACTAATTCTCTTCACTGCTTCGTTACATTTTTTCATTCTCATTGTGTCTTTCAGGATCTGAAGATAGGGCAGGTGTTTGTCTTTGGTAGCATGAAGGATGGCATGTACGTGTTCGACTCCACTTTCGATGTGACGCCACCGCAAGCTCACCACTCTTCGCAGACCTCACCTTGCTTGTTTGGCATCGTCGTCTTGGACACCCTTCCGTTGCGACCATACAACGTTTATTTCCTATTTTTTCTTCGTGTTTTAAAATTTTTGTTTGTGAATTCTGTGTTATTGTCAGACATCATTGTACTCTTGTTAATCATGTGTCTTTACCTAGTACAACTCCTTTTCATATTATTCATTCTGATGTGTGAGGGTCATGCTCTGTTGCATATATTTCTGGATGTTTTGGTTTATTACATTTATTGATTGTTTCTCCCGCACAACGTGAGTTTATCTAATGAAAACTAAAAATGAGGTGATTTCTATCTTCCAAAATTTTCATGTCATGGTTTCGACACAATTTTTTGGCCATATTAAAATCCTTTGTAGTGATAATGGTCGGGAGTATGTCAAGTTGTCAACGCTCCAGTGCAGGACAATCTTGCTACCTATGGCATTCTGCATCAAACCTCGAGTGTCCACTCTCCATCTCAAATGAAGTTGTGGAACGTAAGAACAGTCAAGTCTTAGAGGTGGCTCGCTGTTTACTCTTCACTATGAACCTCCCAAAATACTATTGGGGGGATGTCGTTTTCACGGCTGCCTATCTCAAAAATCGCATGTCCTCTTCAGTACTGGGACGTCAAACCTCTCTTACTACCTTAGGGGTGACTCCGACCTCTCTACCATATAAAACTTTTGGTTGTGTCTGCTTCTCTCATATACACTCTCCGGACAGGTTCAAGCTTGATCATAGGGCTCTTAAATGTGTGTTCATTGGCTATTCTCCCACTCAGAAAGAGTATAAATGTTATCATCCCCCGACTAAAAGGATTTTTGTCACGATGGATATCTCATTTTGTGAATCTGAACCTTATTACATGTCCTCACTTCAGGGGAGCACACATATATGGGTGAAGTGAGCTCACCTGTTTTACCCTTGCCAATTCCACCACATTCTTTACCTATTGTTGAGACTCCAAATCAGGGGGAGCCTCCTTATAAAGAAAAGGAGTTACAGGTGTACACCAGACGGAGTAGAGATAACACACAGGCTCGTCCTACGCCACATGCACCAATGTCAGCTCCGTTAACGAATCCTTCTGAGCATCTCATCGCCCTTCAAAAGGGTACCAAATCTTGCACCCAATATCAACTATCTCGTTATATTTTCTATGAGGCTCTAAATTCTTCCTACAAAGCTTTTGTCTCCGCCTTCGCTTCCGTCATCATCCCATCGACATGGCAGGAGGCTCTTGGGCATCAACGATGAAAAGAGGCTTTGATTGAGGAAATGAATGCTTTAAAAAAGAATTGTACCTGGGACCCAACTCATCTTCAACCTGGAAAGAAGGTTGTCGGTTGTAAGTGGGTGTTTACCATAAATGAAGTAAACTGAACTTCACAAACTTTAAATTTAAGCAAAAATTTACTCGGCACAATATTAAATTTTTTTTTAGAAGCAACACCGCGTATCAGAAAGGCTAACTTTCAGCTTTCCAAAAGTTTCGGCCTAAGTAAAATGCGGTAAGGGAACAAACTCGCAGGGATCGAACACCAAAGCAAAACAACGGTTAGGAATGTGGAGGGCTAGCGCGCGCTACACTTGGATGTGACAATACCTTGCTAAAATTATCATAACAAACTACTAATAAAGAGATTGAGAGGCGGAGAAAAGAAATCTCACCGGGAGGTCTCTGACATTCGCATTCCGAGCTCTTCACGGACAGTCACGACCGTCGAGGGAGTGGTCAAGTGAGGTTGCAACTGTCGGAGGCTGTTTTGGAGGAGGGGAAATGGAGTGATGGCGGTTGTTGGCGTTTTGTGGAGAAGACGGGCGGCCAGAGGAGGGCAGTGGACGGTGGGTTGTAGGGTTGGAGTGGAGAGGAGAGGATGGCTGGTTTTGGTAGCTCGAAGTAGACTCACGGGAGAATTTCCAGCGGTGGCCAGTGAGAATTTCCGACGGTGGCCAGTGGGGAAACAAATATCGGGAGAAACGGGAGTTGCGGGAGGCTCGGCGACAGGCGAAAATAAACCTGCACGGTGCGGACTAGAGGTGTGGAACGCGGAGGGAAACCGGGGGCGACTGGAGGGCTTGCAGGCGGGGGGAAATAAAGGCTCCAGGGCGGCCGACGGGAGGAGCTGGACGGAGGAACGGGCGCGGACTGACGGCGGAAGGAACTCGCCAAAAGCAGCGGGCTTTCAGCAAGTTTCTCCAAACCGGTCTAGGGCAACCAAATGGAAAGCTCATATATTTATAGGCCTCCTCCCTCTCTCAATCTCTAAATTATAATAAGTAAAATAATAATAAAACAACTAATTTCAACACATGTCCATCAAAACAAAAGCGACAACCCACCCCACCCAATCCGAACCGAACCAATCCATTTAAGGTCACGTGAGGCGGTCAATCTCACGTGTCGGGACAAAATAACACATTTCACACAATGATATGAAAATAAAATAAAAATACAAGGTTGCGACAGAAAATAAATAGATACGTCGATGGTAGCGGCAATAAGAAAATAACTAGAGGGTCGGCGATAGGGTCACATCAGTAAAGCAGAACTCTGAAAGTTTGGTTGAACGATTCAAAGCAAGGTTAGTTGCAAGGGAGTATACTCAAACTTTTGAAATTGATTATCAAGACATGTTTGCCCCCATCGCAAAAATGAACTTCATACAAGTTTTGCTATCATGTGGTGTGTGCAAGGGTTAGGAACTTAATCAATTGGATGTGAAGAATGCTTTCTTTCATGGAAATTTAGATGAAGAAGGAAAAATTTCTATACCTCCTGGTTTTTCCCCTTTCGGATATGAAGGGAAAGTGTGTCGTTTAAAAAAAGCACTTCACGGTTTGAAGCAATCTCCGAGTGCGTGGTTTGTTCGATTCTACGATGTCATGATTTCACTTGGATACAAAGTCATGCGGATCACACTTTGTTTATTAAACGAAAATCAAATCTAATAACTTCTCTCATTGTCTATGTTGATGATATCGTCATAACAGGAGATGGTATTGAAGAAGTAAAAACTTTGAAGGTGAATTTGGCAAGGAAGTTTGAAGTAAAAGATATGGGGAAACTGAAGTATTTCTTGGGAATTGAGGTAGCACGATCTAAACGGGGTATCTTCATCTCCCAGAGAAAATACACCCTTGATTTGCTAGAACAATCTGGTATGAGTGGTTGTAGACCAGCTGATACACCTATGGAGGTGAATCATAATCTTGGAAGAGATGATGGTGATCCTGTTGAAGACGTAGCTCTGGCTATCAACGCCTAGTTGGAAGATTAATCTACCAATCACACACTTGTCTCAGCATAGCTCATGCAGTTGGAGTCGTTAGTCAATATATGAATGCGCCAAAGACGAGACATCTGATGTTGCTCATCAAATCTTGAGGTATTTGAAAACTTCACCGGGAAGGGAGATTCTGTTCACTCCCAATACAAACTTGAAAATTGAAGGTTTTACCAATGTTGACTGGGTTGGGTCCGTTGAAGACAGACGATCTACATCAGGGTATTGCTCATTCGTTGGTGGAAACTTAGTCACTTGGAGAAGTAAAAAAACAATCTATCGTCTTAAGGTCCAGCGCTGAAGCTGAGTTTAGAGCAATGACACATGACATATGTGAAGGATTATGGATACGCTCTTTGATGTGTGATCTGGGGGTTTGAATGAGTCTAATCATATTTGGTTGTACTGTGACAACAAGGCTGCAATCATCATTGCCAACAACCTCGTCCAACATGACTGCATCAAGCATATCGAGGTGGACAGACATTTCATTAAGGAGAAAATCGAAAAGAAGATTATTTGCATACGGTTTGTTCTCTCCGAGGGACAATTAGCTGATATCCTAACTAAGAGTCTTGGGGGAAATCTTTTTTGTACTTGCATTGACAAGTTTGGTATGAAAAATATAACATGCCCAACTTGAGTGGGAGTGTTAGACCGTATTTCACTTTATATTTGATTACGATGTATTTTCCCCTACATATAGGGGACCCCTGTATTGAATAATATTATCTTTGCCCTAACCAACAATCGGATACGACAAAAATTATGGGCGAACTTGATAGGTAGCGACCACAATTATCTCATTTTTTGCAATATAACCATGTTGTCGCTGTTGTTGCATAGACTCATCATTATATTGAACTGTTTATACTTGAAGAGTGCCAATGAGAGCCTAGGGCTGCTAGTCAACTGGGGCTCTTCAGAAGTTTTCTCCTCCTCCCTTCACTCCTCTCCTCTAATAGGCCGGACACCCCCAGTGGTAACATTTGTTGACTTGCCCTTTCACGGCCACATGATTCTCCCCACTGGGTTCCAGAATATTTTCCTTCCGACTAATCTCCAAGATCAGCATCCTGCTCGGTTCGTCATCCTGCTCAGCCACAAACAAGCAATCGAGCAAACAATCACTCTTCAGCCTGAGACATGCCGCTTTCAGGTAGGTCTTACTCACATGATCACGCACAATAACCTCTTCCACAAAGGATGTCCCTTGTGACTAATTCTGCATCCAATTTTACCATCATCCTTGACACTGCCATGCTTGTTCCTTTGGTTAGTGTTCCAACTCGAGCCTTTTAGTGGATGCCCCAAATAAGAGCAATGTCAAATGCATGCATCGAGACCGCTGAGAGATCCCTCATTCGCTTATGCCACACCCTCCATTTGCTTTGATTGTGGGTCGACAGCATAAACTGGACCACTTGGATTTGTCAACACTTATCGGTGCATTGCCACGTCACTCTACTGGCATAGCATGCTTAGTTAAGTGGAACAGTTTGTGGCAGCTTGTCTACCATGCCAACAAGCAACTATGAGATGTCTTTTCCCACGCTTGCTTCAACCTCTCCAAGCAAGTATGGGAGGATATTGCTATGCATTTCATCACACAATTATCTAGATCAACGGTTTGATTGCATCTTATTCTTCATTCATAGGGCAGTGCGTCTGCACGGGTTTTCGCAGATCAATAGTCAACAACAGAGACATTGTCATGAGCAACTTCTGGAGGGAATTGTTCAAGTACATGACACAACTGAGAATGAGCATGACACATCACCCGCAAATGGGCACTCCTGAAGTTAGTCATCCGCTTCTTCAAGTCATTCATTGTAGTGGTCTGCATTGGGGAGGTGGCATGCTGCTGTCACCTCCGGCCACAGAGCCGCATTCACCAAAGTTTCATGTGTCTTAGTTGAAACGTGTGGCTGGAGAACAATGTGTGGAAGTCTCGATTCCAGTGGTCATTGTTGTTGATCCATTATTAATGTACAACAACACCTCCATCTTTGAATACCACTATGTGATATGTGAGGTAAAACAGTGGATCAAGTCCTCGTGGCTTGGCCAAATCGACCAACCACTGAGGCTACATGGGCAGATCATGACGATTTAAGCTGTCAGTTTTAGGAATTCTGCTTTAAGGACAAACAAATTTTCTTGAAGGGGAATTGTTATGGGTGCTGGATGATGGAACGAAGGAGGTTGCAGACATGAGGGAGTGACACATATATTCAATTTTTGCATATTTACTATTTTCCCACTGTTGTTAGGATTAAATAGACTAATCATTGTACTCTTTATGCTTGAAGAATGCTATTGAGAGCCTAAGAGTGATCAAGTGGGGTCCCTCCTCTTTGGAAGTTTTCTCCTCTATCTTCCCTCTTTCCCCTTCTCCCCTCTCAATCGATGGCCACCCCAAGGGGGTAACAATGTGCTATTGGTGACTTGCTACAGCAGATTGATTCCTGAAGGCATTTAGTGGCGTCTTCATTTGAAGGACCAGTTAACATTTGCATAACCAATTGTTAATGAATGGGAAGGCATCAATCTTCTCCATATGTTCTAAAAGTCCTGAAAATTTTGAATTATAAGCGACCAAAATAACAATTTCCAAACCAATAAATAAACTCTTAGGTCCTTCGAGAGGATTCTTAATAACTCCTAGAGTTTTAGGGAATATTCTTGGCATCCATTGAGGACTTGAGCTGAAGAGACTGACACAATGCTTGTTATTGAGGGTGTTATCGCATCTACAACCTATGTTACGGTCATCATGTTGCGGGCAAGCCACTTGCTTATGAGAAAGCACTATCATCCTTCAATAATGTATATGTTGATACTAAATGGTAATGAGATTTTGATCGTCATTTCATGTAACTCTGTCTCTTAAACCTCTTTAAACAGCTTTGTTAGTTTCGAGGAAAAATATTATCATTGCAATCCACATGAACAAGGAATGAAATTTTGACAACAAACAAACATGGAGAAGATGACTAAAGAAATCAACAGTTTTAAAGGTAGATCTAATTGATTTAAACCTATGAAAATCAATCTAAACTATTAGATTATTGTCACCCTATCTAAAACTAAACCTAAACTTAACAAATGAATTGAACTATATAGTTAAATTTTAATTAGGAAACCAGCCAATGCCGATCCCAAACTCAGATGAAAAATGGTGAGGGTTGTGTTATGTAGACAGCCAGCGTAAAATTTAGGCACCCTTATGAATATGGATAATTTGAGAAATTGTACAAAAGCTAGGTTGTTCCCCCTAAGAAACGTGTCGCATGCTCCGAATGTGCCGTCTTCTCAACTAAGATGGTTTGGACACATACAAAGGAGACCATTAGAGGCACATGTTAGGCGTTGTGAGAGTCTAGTCACTAGGCATGTTAAACGAGGGAGGGGTACACCAATAAAGACTTGGAATGAAATTATAAGGAAAGACATGATGTACTTACGCATTAGTGAGATTATGACAAAAGATATGGCACAATGGCGACAAAGGCTCCATATTACCAACCCCACTATAGTGGGATAAAGGCTTGAGTGTTGTTGTTTAGTTAAATTTTAATTAGGGCATTGTTATATACAGATCAGGTTTGGCAATAGGCAAACCATTACTATATGCAAATCAAAATAAATTTAAAATTATTATATGCAGACATAGTTAATATATGCAAACTAATTAAATCTTAAAACTATTCATTCCCCCCACACCTGACTTGTGCGTGTACCCATCTTTGAATTGTTCCACACATCGCCGTTTAGCTGATCGGCACAGAATATGCAGTCGACTTAAATATCTTTTACCAAACTTTGACCGCCTTCAGGTTAGCTTAATATTTTTATTATTTTATCCTCAAAACAGGAAGATATTGCCATGTGCAAGATATAGGGGAAGGCAACAACAATCAAGAAGTTTGAGCATCGAGCGGCAATGAAAGAGGAAAGCAAGGCTGACTCCCTGGAATGCACGGTGTCCACCGACTCCTTCCATCGATTAAGAGAACTTCCAGAGGTTTTCCAATGACGGGGAGGTGATTATGGAGATGAAGGTGGAGTTTGATCAGGTGGCGCGGGCGGAGATGAACAAAGAGGCGACCGAGGTAATCACGATGGAGGTAATCTCGGCGGACTACAGGCCGCTGGAGAGGCCTCCGATGGAGTCAATAGTACCAGTTGCAACAGGGAGGCTGACAGTTTCATCGAAGTCATGAAGGAAACTCATTAAAAGACAATGGTCGGCACGTTGTCCAATAGGGCCACAAAGGAAACTCATTAAAAAAACAATGGTGAGCACGTTGTCCATTAGGACCATGGAGTATTCAACACAGTGCACATTCCGACAACGACATCCCCAGTGGTATTATGGAACCGTCGAGACATGGAGGCGTTCAATGCAATGCGCATTCCAACAACGACATCCCCAGTGGCATTTTGGAACCTGTCAAGCCGTCTTTTTAGAGGACCAAAAAACCAACATTCTTGGTTTGTATATAGCCAAATGCGTTCTATATATAAAGCCCTTTAATTATGGTAGATCTGATATAATTTTCCAAAATTGAGCATAGTTTAATTAATCAAAGATTTACTATAGCCAAACACATTCTTGTCATGGCGTAGAATAGGCGTGTCGTCGCCTGGGAGTCCAGGTGCCCGAATGTATACAAGGTGGTTGACGCCTTGACCATTTTAAAAGAAAAGAAGAATAGACTGTGGTTTTCATAAAAACCGCAATCTAAAGTATATATAGACTGCAGTTTTTATAAAAAACGCGGTATAAACCCTATATTGAATGCAAATGTATTAACGCCTATGTAAACTTAGACTGCGGTTATTATATAAACCCTAATTTGATATTTTTATATCTACTAACAAGTTTATAATTATCTTGATTCGGATTCACACCAAGAAAAGAAATAAATTGGAGCAGCATATGTCTAATGATCTTATATACATCCAGTATAATCGTCGTCTAAAAGCATGATTCCAAGAAAGACATGAAAAGGGAAGAAATTACAATCCTTTAGTGTTTGATGAGCTAGATTGGAGTAGTGAGTGGATGATGAACCAACCAGGGGATGCTTTAGTTTATGGTGATGATAATCTCACATGGGAAGATGTAGAGAAAGCTATTAGGACTGGGGCTCAAAATTTACGAAGTGGAGCTGGAGCTCTTCAACTTATAGCTGAAGGGGACGAAGATTTAGAAAATTTTGGATTTGCCAATGATGATGAAGATATTGATGATAATTATGGGCAAATGGCAAGTACCTCAAACCAACCGAGTTCAAGAAAAACAAATTCACTTACTAGATAATGATTCTATTTGATCATTTTATGATTGTTTAAAGTTTTTGTTAAAAATATTATTCATGTGGAGAAGTCTGATCGCAATTTGATATTTTTTTGTCAATTAAGCTAGTTAAATTTTGATTTATATTGCGTTTTTGCAGTATCTGTGCTTTCACTTTCTTCTATTTCGATCATCTACTACTTTATACCGAGTGATTTTTACTTTGGTCCACAGAATTATTTAAAGGATTTGAAGTATATATGAGTCATGTGAAGAAGTCTGATTGCAGAGAGTTATTTGAAGAGAGGTTATTGTTCATCCATTTTGTTCCATTTGTTGGAAGTTGGAACAATAAATTTTGTTGGGTACATGCTTTTAATAGAAATGTTGGTTCACTTTTCCTGTGTTTCATGCTAACATGTAATTATTGTATGCACAACTTTCCATTTGGTAGAGTATAAGTGATGTGAGTTAATGGGAGTATGGAGAAGAGCTCATCATCTCCTTTACCTATCCAACTATCCATTGAGGGAGCGGTTAGGAAAATAGAGTTTGGAAGGAGGAGCGAGAAGTTGGTGGAATTCTTTTGAGAGGCTTTGTTATGGACCTTTCAGAGGATGATATTGCCTTGTTATAAAAATAATTAATTAAAATAAAATTATAATAGACTGTGGTAAAACCGCCATCTTTAACTGCGGTTTTTATAAAAATCGCAATCTAAAGTCTACCTTAGACTGCGGTTTTTATAATAACAGTTAACTCACATCACCTAAGGAAGACTTTAGAGCGCGGTTTTTTATAAAAACCGCAGTCTAAAATCAGTCTTTGCTTATTTTTAAAATGTCTAGTAGTCGTTTTGCGACTTACTCGTCTTATTGTCGCATTGACATGCGCCTTATCGCCAAAGCATCCAAGGGCCCGATGCTCGCCTTGGTTCGGCTTGTCGACATGACATCTATGGCCAAACATGGTCACTCCAATTTTAGTTTCCAAAATTTAGTAGTTAGAGTAACTATAAAATCAATTGACTCCAACTATTTATCATCCAAATACATGTCCTTCTTTGTATCATCATCACAACATGCACAACGTTAGAATATTTTTGAGTATGCTCGAGTTTATCCAAGAGTGTACGAAAAATTTTTATTTTAAACTAAAATAAAAAGTTCAAAGAGTTTCAAGGGATGGGTTTCCGAGAGTTTCTCGACTCTAAAACATTTATGTTGAATAAAATATATACAAAGGCCCGTAGCAAGCCCCAACTAAAGCACACTACCTCTTTATGATTTAATCTCATATCCTAGAGTGTGACTGAAGCTCCCTCCTCTCTTCCTATATAAGTGTACAAAAACTTCTATGTATGTATGTGAGAAATTAATAAAATATTTCTTTTATTTCTCTCTTTCTCGTGTTTCTCTACATGGTATCAGAGAAATGGATCCTAAAGTTTTTCTGCTTCCTTCTCGGTTCATACAACGTCATCCTCCTCCAGAGTGCGCGGCTAGGCGGACTTTATTCTCAGTCCGCCTTACTGCATGAGAACATCCCCTCATCATTCCTCGGTTCTCCTATACTTCTCCCTGCTCGCTTAATAGTGCGCCATTGTTATTTATCGAACCACCTAGTTGATAGCCCCGCTGATACTCCTCGTTTGAGCGCTCATATTGTCACGCGCCAGTTGTGCTTGTCGACCACTCCAGTTTGCCGCAGCCTCTCGCCTGCTCACATACTTGCGACCTGCTCCAAGTCTGATCTTGTCTGTGCATGTTTGTCGAGCTTCTGATCGCCAAACACCATGTCTGATCGTGCCTGCTTGCAAGCTTGAACTCTTGCCCGTAGGGCTTGGGCAAGCCTCTGCCAAGCTCCTGCAACTTTTCGCCTGCTCGAGATCTTGCACTCCTTGCATAGTTTCTGATGATTTTTTTCTCGCACACATCCTCTCCAAGTAGTCAACGTGATCGCGCCTCTAAGTCTTCCTTCCCATTCCATGAACTTGAATGATGCCTCGTCTCTTCCGGCCCATGATGCAACCCCTCTTCCTGAAGTTTGGGATGATCTTAGGATCACCACTATTTCTCTTAGTGGGAAAAAGATTTTTGTTGAGTAGGTGCATTTCGTTCGTCATGTTCTTAAGACCAAAGGCCTCCTTCATCATATGACTAAAGCTACATCTACTGAGCCCGCCGAGGAATGACTTTGTGATGACGGTCGTATCCAATAATGGACCCTAAACTCTATAGACAGTGAACAATATCGTATGGCCATGTATCATGAAACAACCAAGGTTATATGTGAGAAACTTCACTCCCTTTATTCATCATGGACACAAAATCTATGGGCAGTGAACCATATCGTATGGCAAGGACATCTTGCAACACCTGTTTGACATTATCATGAGCCTTCAATCTCTAAAATCAGGAGTGGTTGGCGACTTAACCTCCTTTGTTACGCGATCCAAAACTCTAATAGAGGCATGGATTCAGTACAAGCCTCCAACAGTAGACCTCGCTGCCTAACGTGCCCAGAAAGAAGCTGCTGGCATCTCCATGATGATGAATCATGTTTCGCCCCATCTTCCCAGTGTCCAAACTCAAATTCTTACTTCCTCCATCACTCCTTCTCTATCGGATGTGTGCTCCATGCACTTAAAGGTAACCACTCCTCCTGATCCTCCTGATCCTCCCGAGACTCTCTCGGGCTCTCCTTCAGCACTCTTCTACATCTCACCACGCTCCTTCATCTGCTCATGGAGCTCGCACCACTTCTCGGGGTAGGGTTCGCCATGGAAGGACTCGTCTTAAGTGTACTCATTGTGTCCATGAAGATCATGTTGAGACAACAAGCTATCGTAAGCATGGTATGCCCCCACAACAACATGCATCCATTGCGGTTGATACACTTTCCACCACCCACACTGACATTAATGACTTGCGCGCCCAGCTCCAGCAATCTTCGGGGGGTGATCAGTCATTCATTTGTCTTTGTTGCGTCAATTTTCAATGAACGTATCTCCTGTCTTTCTCATAATCCAACTTGGATTGCTGACTTTGGTGTCACGCACCATATTACTCAGCAGAAACCACCTTAGTACTCGAACACAACGCATCCCATGTTCATCACAGTGGCTATTGGTGACACCACCCCGATTTCTGGTTCTACTAATGTGCCCCTCACTCCATATCTCTTTCTTTGATTCGTTCTTCATATTCCGGGATCTCTTTTTAACCATCTTTATATTAGTCGTCTCATTCAAGACCATGATTGCTCTGTAACCTTTTCTTCCTTTTCTTTTGTTGTGAAGGATCGATGGACGCAGAATATCAATGGTAAAGGGTGACTGTCCAACAGGTTGTATACTCTGGGCGTTCCTCCCACGGTTCTCTGCTCTGTCAATTATGTTGATTGACACCAGCATCTTGGTCATGCTCCTCTCCCAATTCTCAAGAAAGCTCTTCCCGATTTATTCCTCACTGAATTTATTTGCGAGTCTTGTATCTTTAGAAACAACATTGTTCTTCTTTTCTTCCTCGTTGTACTCAGAGCAATGCTCATTTTGCTTTAGTACATTCTGATATTTGGGGCCCTTATAAAACAACTAGTGTTTCTGGTTACCGTTATTTTCTTACATTTACTGATAATTACTCTCACATAACATGGTTGTATTTACTTTTGATCATTCTGAACTAACACATGTGTTTCATGTCTTTATTACTGAGACTCGAACACAGTTTTCCAGTTCAATTAAAACACTTTGAACCGAAAATGCACGCGAATACATGAGTCATGCATTTAATAATCTATGTACTGAGTTTGGAATCACCCATCAAACCTCGTGTTTATACCCCACCACCCCCCCAAAAAATAATGTGACTGAGCGAAAGAATCGTCACCTTCTTGAGGTTGTTCGCTCCCTTATGTTTCAAATGCAGGTTCCCCAGTTTGTTAGCATTCGCAATTTATACAGCTTGCTACATCATCAATCGCATGTCCTCCTTCATTCTCAATTATTTCACTCCATTTAGTCTGATATTTCTCTCCACGCCTTCCTTTCCAGTCATACCTCATGGCTTTGTATGTACTTGTTATGTCCACTACATTGGCCCCTCCACAGACAAATTAGTTCCTCATGCTACCAAATATATGTTCTTTAGTTACTCTCGCACTCAAAAAGGTTGTCTACAACTCTCCTGACGATCACACGGTTGTTGCATCTATGAATGTAACATTCATCGAATACCAACCTTTTCACTTTTTTCGTATAACTCCTCAAACACCTACAATACTATCGCTCCACATAGTTCCCGTTACTTCTCCTCTTTCACCACTCCTAACCCTGATCATCGTACCCTCCAAACTACCTCTTCATTGTGAATATACTCGTCTCCAACCACGTTCTGATGCCCCAAGACAGCTACCCTCTACTAATAATATTGTGGGGCATGAATATCCGACACCAACATCTACTGCTCATCCTCTGGCTAATTATATGTTTTTGCATCGCCTCTCTCTGGCATTTCACAAATTTGCAATTTCTTTTTCGTCTATTTCCACTCCATACTCTCTACAGAGACTATTTAGCATCCGGGGTGACGGGCGGCCATAGATGAGTAAATGGTCGCTCTTTGGGTAAAATCAAACTTGGGATCTTGTCCCTCTTCCTCCTGGCCGGAGATGTGTGGATTGTAAGTGGATCTTTGCCATCAAACATAGTTCGTATGGAACGATTCAACATCTACAGGCTCGTTTTGTGGCTCGTGGCTTTACTCAGCAACATGGTCTCGATTATGACAAAACCTTCTTGCCTGTCGCAAAAACTAAATATTGTTTGTGTATTGATCTCCCTAGTTGTTCATCGACTGTGGCAGTTGTATCAATCGGATGTCAAAAATGTTTCTTCTCAATGGGGATCTGCTGGAGACGGTCTACATTCAACAACCTCTCGGATTTGAAACCACGGGGGAGTCCCTTGTGTGTCATCTTAAAAAATCTATGTATGGTCTCAATAAGTCTCCTCGAACATAATTTGACAAGTTTAGTCATGTTGTTCGTGACGTTGGGTTCACTCGAAGCTCGATCGACTTCTCTCTATTCACTCGTCATCGTCCAACAGACATATTAATTCTCTTGTTTTATGTCGATGATATTTTGATTACAGTTGATGATCTCAAAGGAATACACATGATAAAGCAGCACTTGGCCTCTGTCTTTCAAACTAAAGACCTAAAAATCTTTGGTATTTCATTGGTCTTGAGGTAGTATGTCGTCCTGATGTCATTGTCTCATCTCAAAGAAAGTGTTGTCTTGACCTTCTTCATAATGTCCTTTACTCTGGATGAAATCTGTTGATACACAGGATATCAATCACAAGCTCTACGCTCATGTCTACGACTCCGATCTACTCCTTCCAAATCCAGAGTAGTATCGAAGTCTTATAGAGAAGATGATTTATCTTACAATTACAAAACCTTATATATCATTTGTTATGGATTTATCAGTCGATTCATACATGCTCCACGGATCTCTCGCCTCCAAGAAGTTGAGTGCATCCTCTGATATTTGAAGACTGCTCCTAGACAAGGGCTTGTATACCCGTCTTCTTCTTCCTTATATCTTATTGTCTATTCTGATGCTGATTACGTTATCTCTCTAGATGAATATCGTTCCACAAATGGATATTGCACATACTTTGGTAGACACATTATGACCTGGCGCAGTAAGAAACTGTCTGTAGTTGCACGCTCATCTGTTGAATCTGAGTATCGTTCAATGGCCTCTATGGTGCCTGAGCTTACCTGGTTGGAAAGCCTACTAAGTGACCTAAGTGTTAAACTCTGCTCACCGGCCACTCTTTTTACGACAGTCAAGTTGTAATACATATTGCCAAGAATCATGTATTCCATGATCGTACCAAACACATGGAAGTCGATTGTCACTTCATTCGGGAGAAGGTTCAATTGAAGAAACTAAAACTAAAACATATTCCTGCAGTTGGGCAAGTTGCTGACATTCTCACTAAGACTTTACCACGTCTGCTATATTATCAGTTCTTGTCCAAGCTGGGTGCCTACGATTTGTATGCTCTAATTTGCGGGGAAGTGTTAAAAATATATGTATAAAGGCTCCTAGCAAGGTCCAGCTAGAGCTCACTACCTTTTTAGGATTTAGCCTCACATCTTAGAATGGGATCGCAGCTCTCATCTCTTTCTATATAAGTATTCGTGCACAAAAAGCCTGACCGGGGCGGCCCGGGCCCGGGCTTTTTGCCAACCGGGCTCGGACCGGGCCCAGCTTGAGGCGGGCAAGGCCGGGCTTGGGCTCCCTCTCAAAGAGAGGGCCCGATAAGGCCCTCCAGGCCGGGCCTAGGCCGGCCTGATTTCCCAAATAGGCGGGATTTTAATCCCACCTTTATTTTAATTGCGCCTAAATAAGCGGGATTTCCCCCCGGCCCGAGTGTCGGGCCCAGGCTAGGCCCGGCGCCCGGGCTTTTCCCGGCCTGGGCACTTGGCCGGGCAACCGACTCATATGGGGCCGGTAAGGTCCCCAAGCCCAGCCTTGGCCCAGCCCGGGAAAAGCCCGGCCAGGGCCAAGGCCGGGCTTTTCCGAGTCGGGGCCGGGCGGGCTTTTTGTACACGACTATATATAAGTGTACAAATACTTGTATGCATGTATGTGAGAAATTAATATTTCCTTTATTTCTGTCTTTTTGTGTTTCTCTACAGTTTCATATATGATACACAAGGCCATTGCATGCATCTTCATAGGTTAGTTAGGTTCGGATTTGATGGTAACCCCATGATTGATTGAAACAGAAAATAAATTGTGCACGCACTTTAGGGGTTAGAGCCATTGTCTGCATAATGTGTGCCAAATTGAAAAGAACTCAAAACCCATCATATTATGGTGGTCCTATGATTTGAAATCCTTGAAATTGTTTATCACATGCAGACAATTTGATTGTAGCAACTCCCTTTGCTCAGGATTAGTATCCCTTGTACAATTTTTTTGAAAAGCGTTGTTTTCCTTTTTAGGTGTATGATAAATAATCAGTTGAAAATTCATCTAATAAAAAGTGATTATTTATTAGCTGCATTTTCATCTTGTTATTTATCAAAAAACTTAAAAAATGAGAGCATAAGTATCTCAAAAACCACCACCAGAGATATAAAGCTTAAACAAACGGAATAAAGTTGAAAGGGCTAGTGGCAATGATAGAATGGGAAATCATGAGAAATATAACTTCTATTGAAAGATAATGAGATATACTAAAAAAGATCCTCTGAAAAATAATAAACAGATAACTTAATCATTGGATATGCAAATAATAATAACCAAATAACATATAAACATTTTGAACAAAATAAATTTAAAAGCTGCTGAGTGGGGGCATTACAAAAGAAGCATGTTTTCTAGTGTTGCATTGACTCATTTAGCAGATCTCCTCATGATAGACTAATAAAAAAGTGAAAGTACTAAGCTAGTAAGGAATGATGGATCTAATGAACTAAAATACCAAAAAACTTCAAAAACAAACAAAAATTTATTCCGTGCTACTTACATTTGACACCATGACTGATGAATGCATGTTGCATGGTGTGGGTTCACCGAAGTCAAGTTGTCCTATCAGTTCAAAATTTCGTGCAGCTAAAGGCCTGGGAGGATTCTCAGGTGGAGGACCAAAGATGTCATGCCCGCTAAGCTCTTTGTTCTTAGCATCAGATTGTTGTTTTTTCACATTTGCATCTGCTTCACTTTCAAGAGTCCCACTTAATTCTCGCTGCTTTGCTACTTCAGGTAGTGAGGTTGGTTTCTTTGGGGAAACACTCTCCTCAGCACTAAAAGAAATTTGGCTGATGCCACTTATGGCTTGCTGAAAAAATAAAATATAGGATTTCAAAGAGAATATTTATCGTATTACAACAACAAAAAGAGGACTGTAAACATACTGATTAAATAGCATCATGTGAGATAATAAAGTAGGAAATCTGTACTATCCACTTTCAATCGGCAGAAATTAAAACTGCTAGACTCGCTCATATTTAAAAAGCATTTTTCAAAAAACATTTCTCTAATAATATCAAAGATTTAGATAATCTGCTTATTCTTTTTTATTCACTCAACAATACCATTCAAGGGAATAGAGTTACTATGTATGATACATAATATGGAGTATATTCCTCAAGAGGGAAGCTTAGACATTCAACTCGGAATTTTCCTCTGAATTCCGCCATGCCATAGGCATCCAACCTACATACACACTTACAAATAACTGACAAATTTATTCAAATAATATTGTAGAAATACTAGGTTACCTAATACTGTAGAGGGAGAGAGAAGGAGAAAATCGGTAAGATGGGAGAAGGAGAAAATTGGTAATGGCGGAAGGAGAAAATCGGTAAGATGGGAGAAGGAGAAAATTGGTAAGATGGCCTGCTCTAATTTTTCATGAGTCTCATCCAAGATAAAATCCCATACACCTTTGTCCTTCATATACTAGGACAAGATAAAAGTTCTGATAAAAGTTCTGATATAAAAGTTCTGATACACCTTTGTCCTTCATATACTAGCGTAAATAAAAGTTACATATAAAACATGAGAAATGCAATAGATAATAAGGTACGGAAATTAAACATGCTTGCAAGTAAATATGTCATTTGGTGTCCGCCCTGTGTTTGCATCGCGAGTAAAAGCACCACTCTCATGGTCTCGACTCGCCTTCCACCACGTCCGTTACAATGTCGTGCTCTGGAAAATTCACCTTGTCCTCAAAATTGAGTCAGGTATCGTCGGAGTCTGGATGGCGTTGCCAGCGAACGAGGACCTGAACTCTCGCGCTAGATGATTTGATGGTTTTGGATGGACGTCGATGTGTATGTCAAGGAATCATTTTTCGCAACCGGTATCGATAGGGTGGAGTCTGCATAATAGTTTCCAATGGCTCCCTTGAGTTGGGAGACGTCAAGTGGTGGATCCAGCTGGATGATGGGAGTTGGAGGTGATGCACCACTTTCCCAATGTGGGCACTAACATGAGTTAAAGCACAAAACGGTGTCCTTGCGGATGATAAGGGGAAGGCGGATACCCTTGGTGCCCCCCCCCCCCCAATGTTGTTGATGGTAGAGACCGAGCATACACCCTTAGTGTAACTGTTACAAACAAGAATATTGCACGTTCAGAAAACGAACAAGATTGCATTAATTTAAAAGCATGGATACAAATCTGGAGCAAGCTCCGGACAAGATTAAGGAGGTTGTGTCCTCCTATAATCCTTCTCTCCAAAGAGAGCCCAAAACCCTAATACACTCCAAGATGTCTAAGCACATAAACCCCTCCCCCTTGTATAGATAAGGGAGGGAAAACATAAAAGAAAATACAATAATATTAAAGTAATTAATTGTTAGACCGTATTTCTCCTTATAATTATTTAAGATATATTTTTCCCCTATATATAGGGGACCCATCTATTGAATAAGATGATTTTTGAGCCCTAATTAACATGGTCTTAGAGGTTCTCCCAGTCCGCTAGTTTTTTCCGCAGCCGTCATCCGCAAAACTCCCGATCGCCCTCTTCCGCAGCCGTCTTCCGCTTCCGGTCGTCGGGCTTCCGCACCGCTCTCTTTCTCTCTCTCTCTCTCTCTCTCTCTCTCTCTCTCTTTCTGCGACAAGCAGCCCTTCTACAATGCCGATCGGCGCACGACAATATGTCAGTCGATCGGCGCTGATGCCTCCCCGGACGGATCTCCGGCGGTCCGATTGACCTCAAATTTGGTAAAAGTTTTGCTTTGCCTTTATTATCCTCCCTCTCAAGTTTTGTGAAATTCCAACGATTGGATGTCTCCAAATCTTCGATCTAGGGTTTTCAGTGTGGCTGTGGATTGTGATACCTAATCCTCCATTGATGTTTGTTCGCTCTTCTCTTTAACGGGGTGCTCTTCTCTACGCTACTCAATCTTCTTGGTTGTTTGGTTGTTTTTGTTTCCATGTCGGAGATTAGTGATTCTGGTACTCCCATGACCCCTGCTGGATCTACCCGGGCTGGTCAAGATCACCTCTATTCACAGCTTACTACAATCCGCTTTGATGACACCAATTATTTGGCTTGGTCTCGGTCTATTACCCTTTCCCTGAAGAGTCGACATCTCTTTGGCTACGTCAATGGCACCACCACGGCACCGGCACCGACTTCAATAACCTGGCCTAAATGGGAGTAAGAAAACTCGCTTATCATGTCATGCCTTATCAACTCCATACAGGAATCGATTGCACGGAATTATCTCTTTCTGCATACGACTACAGACATATGGAGACGCGTTGAGTCTATCTATTCCCGCAAGGCAAATGCGGCCCAAATCTTCCATCTTCACCGCAAGATCGGAAATCTCTGTTAGGGGGATCGTCCTCCTTCAGCCTATTACCTTGAGTTTACCAACTCTATCAGGAGTACGATAATTTTGACTAACTCGTCATGGTTTGCAATGCGGAAGCACTCTTGCTGAAGAATTGCGAAGATAAAAATCGGGTATTTGAGTTCCTCTATGGCTTGCACGGAGATTTTGATTAGATTACGGTCCAGATCTTGGGGCATGTTCTTATTCCCTCGCTTCCTAAGGTTTATAATATTGTTCAACAAGAGTTCGATCGACCACAGTCCTGGACCACCTCCAACCTTCCAAAGAAATCTGCGCTAATGGCTCGTCAATCCCAGTATGGCAGTCGCGCTCCTCGTGATTTCAAGCCCAAGCCGACAGATCGGGATCACCTCACATGTGACAATTATGGAAAGCCTCGTCATACTCGGAATACTTGTTATAGCCTCCATGGCTTTCCTCCTCGAGGTGGATCGACTTCTTGTGGTGGTCGCGGTCGTAATCGGACTCCAGGCCGATCTACTCACTCTGCTCACTTGATCGAGACTTTTGATGGTTGTTCCTCTCAGTCGTCCTCCTTCTCTGTTGAAGAGATGCAGGCCCTTCGTCGTTTGATGCACGACCTTACTACTGAGCCTACAGATGCCCCTATGTCATCATCTGCCCTTGCCCACACTATTGCCTCGAGTGCCAACTCTGCTTCTACTGGTCCTACTCAATGGATTATCGATTCAGGCGTCACCGATCACATGACGGGTTCTGCTTTAGGTTTTGTATCTTATTCCCCTCCTTCAGGCAGGGATAAAGTGAGCATTGTTGATGGGTCCTTCTCTTTTATTGTTGGGAAGGGCTCCATTTCTTGTTCTTGCATCACTTTATCCTTTGTTCTTCATGTTCCAAAGTTCACCCGTAGTCTACTTTTTGTTAGTCATTTGACTAATTCTCTTCACTGCTCTGTTGTCTTTTTCCTTCTCATTGTGTTTTTCAGAATCTGAAGACGGGGTAGGTGATCGACTCTGGTAGCATGAAGGATGGATTGTACATGTTTGACTCCACTTCTGAGGCTCCGCCACCGCAAGGTCTCCACTCGTCGCAGGCCTCCACCTTGCTTACTTGGCATCGTCGTATTGGTCACCCTTCCGTTGCGACCAAGCAACGTGTATTTCTTGTTTTCTCTTCTTGTTTTAAAAAATTTATTTGTGACATTTTTGTTGTTGTAAAACATCATCGTACTTTTGTTAATCATGTGTCTTTACCTAGTACAACTCATTTTCATATTATTCATTCTGATGTGTGGGAGTCATGCTCTGTTGCCTTTATTTCCGAATGTTTTTTGTTTGTTACATTTATTGATTGTTTCTCCCGCACACGTGAGTTTATCTGATGAAAACTAAAAATGAGGTGGTTTCTATCATCCAAAATTTTCATGTCATGGTTTCTACTCAATTTTCTGCCCATATTAAAATCCTTCGTAGTGATAATGATCAGGAGTATGTCAACGCTCCATTGTAGGACTATCTTGCTGCTCATGGCATTTTGCATCAAACCTTGTGTGTCTACTCTTCATCTTAAAATGAAGTGGTGGAACGCAAGAACCATCACCTCTTAGAGAACGACTGGTGCTAGGACTAAATGTGGGGGTCTCTATTTCTTCGATGATGTTCATGTTTCCTCTGTCGTCTCCAAGTCTGCTTCAATGAAATCTTCACGTTGGTCAACAACCTCTACGTCTGCTACACCAGCTCTTGCCCTCTAACAAAATGGAGGCCTTCTCCTTAGACTGTGAAGCGTTCCAGTTTGGTAAGCATCATCGCTCTTCTTATCCTGCAAAGCTATGATGCAGTTTGGTTCATCCATTTAATTTTTTTCACTCAAACTCCGGGGTTCTTTGTCCCGCCAAGTCTGTTGGTAGGATTAGTTTGTATTTTGTTATATTATTGGCCACCTTTCTCATTATACCTGGGTGTATTTTCTTAAAAAATATTCTAAACTCTTCCATATTTTTTGCCTTTTATAAAGAAATTCGCACATATGTTAGTGCATCTATAAAAGTACTTCGCACAAATAACGTTAGGGAATATGTAAGAAATCATTATCATCTTTTTGCATGACTATTGACTAATGATATAATTCATCATACTACTTGATACAATCCCGAGAGGAATCCGGCAAGGGGGGAGGGACGACGGAGGTGAGGAAGAGGAAGGAGGAGGGAACAAGACAAAATCCTTAGGGAGCAACCCTAATTTTCAATTCATCCAAGAATAATCCAAAAAGAAGAACAACTTCACCCCTTATAGGCGTGGGGTGTAACATAATAAGAAATAACACATAATGAGAAGTAAATAAATGCGTACACAACATAATAAGAAATAACAGAGTGCGAAATAAATAAAATGTTGGAACACCCTATTACTAATTTGGGTAAGGATCACTATGTTTTTAGGAAATCAGTTTGACCTAGATGTATAGTTGAAAAGGTCAAGTTAGAATGAGTCTAGGGCTTAGAATTTAGGTTTGAAGCTGCCCTCAGGACCATTCAAGGATTCAGACTTAGAGCTGAGACAAAGACAATTATCGTCGAGCTTAGGTCGACGAAACGTCGAACTCCGTTCGACGCTCTCTGAGCTCAACTCTGCTAAATCGTCGAACTCCGGTCGACGATCTTCGAGCTCAGATCGACGATCTGCCTTCAGCTTATTCTTCAGGTCGCTGAGCTCCGGTCGACGATCTTCGAGCTCAGGTCGACGTTTTCTGTCTGATGTTCTATCCAATCTCTGAGCTCAGATCGACGTTTTTCCTGAGAGATCGACGACTTTGAGGATTCAAATATAGTCAGCTTTTGGAATGTTTTTTAAATTCTCTCAGCATTTATTTCAAGAGATCTGCTAGCTGTTTTCATTTATTCTGGAGCAAGTTTCAAGAGATTTATCAGAGAATGTTTATTGGACTTTCCTCCAGAAGACAAAACATTTATGGAAGACATTTATTGACTGCTAACGGCTATCTTGGATAGAGGATCTTCAGAGAATAAAACATCCAACAGCAGATCAAGACAATCTATCTATCACTCAATACAGACATACATAGATAGTTAGAAAAACTCAGAGAAAATAAAGTGTTCAATCCTGAAGAGTTTGATTGAATATTGGCATACTGAAAAGTGATCATAGCTTCAACATCAAGGACTCCAGACAATTCATATTTCAGCCTCTGCTGAAACCATCTTCTGCTGGAGATCTGAAGCTTCTGAAGACCTATCACTCTAGCAAAGCTCTCATCTCTGAACCATCTACATCTCAGGGGGAGCTTTGACAACACAATCAATCCACTAAGTCTTCTCTCAGTGATTGAGACAGAGAAGACAACTTCACCTCTTCCTTTTTTTTTCTTGCTGTAAAAGGGTTATCAAAACTCCCTTCAAAAGTTTTGGTTCTGGTTCTGAGAGCCTTGTCAAAACTCAGTGGTGGCAAGACACCTGATCAAAAAATCCAGTTTGATTTTTGAGCACCTTATCAAAAGCTCATTGGTGCTCAGGACACCTGATCAACTCATCCTGCAGTGGATTCCTACCAAGGGTGGTAGAAGAGTGGATGTACCCAGGTTTTTGGGGAACAACTATAGCTCCTTGTGTCTTCTGGTTTCTTGTGCATATTTTTTGATGTGTGCTGTGATTTTTATTTTTACTGCTTTAGTTTTATTTCTACATCAAAGCACCTTACACCTATACATAAATTAAGCCTTTACTGCTGTGCATTTTTAAATTGTAAATTTACTTTAAAATACTCTATTCACCCCCCCCCCCCTCTAGAGTTAAGATAGATCTTACCCTCACTTTCAATTGGTATCAGAGCGAGGTTGGTTGTTCATATAGGCTAACACCTGAACCAAAAGATCCTTGACAAGATCAATCTTTTAAGAGGGTTATTTTTATTATATTTAATTTTATATAAAGACATGGCACAGAACAAAGATTATTCAGGCACCAGGCCTCCAGTGTGCAATCTATCCAAGTTTGCACTTTGGAAAGCAAGGATTAGACTTTATATGAATTCTATTGATGAAGACATATTTAATTCTATTTTGACAGTGCGCCCAAGTCCACCAGCAAACACAAGTACAAGTGTTGTTCCACCTCCTTCAGGAACAGATGCTGAAATAAAGAAGTGGAAGACTGCAGATGTCAAGGCCATGAATATCTTAGCTCAGACAATGTCTGATGAGATATTTCAGAAGGTAGCTGAATGCAACTCAGCTAAAGAAATTTGGGACAAACTCTCTGAAATTGTCTCAGGATCTGCTGATGAAAGGAAAGCTAGGAGATCTCATCTTATAAGCCAATATGAGAATTTCAAAAAGGGAGAAGCTGAATCAGTGGCTGACATGTACAACAGACTAAGTCTGATTGTCAATGAGTTAAAGACTCTGGATAAAGAAATCTCATTGACTGAACTGAATGACAAAATCCTAATGTGCTTCCCCGGCACTTGGGATTCAAGAATCTGGTCAATCAAAGATGCCAGAAGTCTAAATGAGATTACAACTGAAGCTCTCCTGGGCAAGCTCAAATCTTATGAGTTGCTCATTAAAAATAGAGAAGAAGAACAGAAGGCTGCCTCACCAGCCACAAGGAAAGAGAAGACAATAGCCTTCAAAGCTACAGAAGAGGAGCCTGAAGATAAAGCTACAGGAAATGATGAGCTCCTAAGTCTACTGGCCAAAATATTCTACAAAATGGCCAGAAAAGACTTCAGAAAGAGATCATACAAGGCACATGATAAGCCAAGGTATGATAAATCAAATAACAACAAAGAAATTATATGTTTTGGTTGCAGGAAACCAAGCCATATTATGCCTGACTGCCCAGAAACAAAAACAAGGACAAGAAAGATAGAAGAGAAAGAAGAAAGGAGAAAGACTTCAAGAAGAACACCTCAAACAAACCCTCCTACAGCAAGAACACACATACAAGGAAGGGATTTGTTGCTGAGACATGGAGTGAAACTGAAGAGGACTCTGAAGCCTCATCCAGCTCCAGTGATGATGAGGATGATGCTGATGAAAAGGAATTTTGCATGATGGCTATCAATGTCTCTCAAACAGATTCAGAAGCAGAAGAGCCAGAATCAGATTCAGAAGTTCAACTAGAAGAAGATCAGGTAATCAATTCATTTGATTTAAGTTCTGAGAACTTTATACATGAGTTTAAAGTATTATGCCTAGATCTGTTGGAGTCTGAGAAGGAAATCACTTCCCTCAGAAAACAACTGTCTGACTATAGCACTTTAAAATCAGAGAACCTCAAACTCTCTGAAGAGTTAGAATGTTATAGGGAGGAGATAGCTTCACTGAAGAGTGAACTATCCAAGGCCAAGCAGTTTGAAGAATCTCTTAATGGGAGAAGTATCAAACTGATGGATATCACAAGCACAGTGAACTCTAAACTTAATAGTACACTGGGCTTGGGAGCTTCATCCAGCCAGCCTATAGTTCTGACAACTCCAATCAAATTTATCTCTGATAAAGGGAAGGAAGTTGTAGAGGTAGCTAGCAAGAATGCAGATTTGCCAAAGAAAAATATAGTTCAACAGAATGCGTCGAACAGAGCTCGACGATCGTCGAACGGCGCTCGACGATCCAAGAAACGATCGTCGAACTCAGCTCGACGACACCTGATCTCTGAACTCCAGGACAGTCGATCTTCGAACAGAGATCGACGATCTGACCCAAGATCGTCGACCTCAGCTCGACGATCGTCAAACAGAAATCAGGACTTTGAACAATCCTTCAAGGGTACATCTAGATTCAATCCTAGAAGTCCTACATCCCAAGGTTTCAACCCCTATACTGAATGGATAGTACCTCCTAGGAGATACCATCCTGAAGGTTATAAGAGTCAACCTGGGATGTCTTTCATTTCTGAATTTAAGGGATATCAACCTAGGCCCAAGGTAAACTGGGTCAAAAACATATAAGATGTTTATGTGCAGGTGAAGACCTATCCAACATCAAACCAGTTATGGCATCTGGATAGTGGGTGCTCAAAGAACATGACAGGAAACAAGGACAACTTCACATCCTTTAAAGCCAAGCTTGGACCCAAAGTAATTTTTGGTGATTCAAACTTTGGAATAACAAAAGGATATGGTGCAGTCCAAATTGGAACAGTCACCTTCAAGAAAGTAGCTTATGTTGAAGGACTCAAGCATAACTTGATAAGTATCAATCAACTTTGTGATGAAGGATATCAAGTGACTTTCAACAAAGCAATATGCAAGATCAAGACAGAGGACAACACAACTGTGTTGACAGGTAACAGGAAAGGTAACATTTACTTAGTAGATTTTCATTCATCTAAAGTAGATGCTTGTCTGTTCAATTCCATATCTAGATCTAATATTCTATGGCATAAGAGACTAGGACATATTAACCTTAGAACCATTGCTAGGCTATCCAAGGACAACCTTGTTAGAGGACTACCTTCTGGCTCCTACAAGAAGGAAGGACTTTGCAAGGCTTGTCAATTAGGCAAGCAAACTAAAAATAGTTTTAAATCAATTAACAAGAGTGATTCACCTAGGATTTTGTATCTGTTACACATGGATCTTTTTGGACTCATTACAGTACAAAGTTTAGGAGGGAAATCCTACACTTTAGTGGTTGTAGATGACTTCTCAAGATTCACATGGGTGTTCTTTCTGAAGAAGAAGTCTGATAACTTCAAGTGTTTGACGGAGTTTCTCAAATGCATACAGATTGAGTTCAACACTCACATTGCCCTGATCAGAAGTGATCATGGGACAGAGTTTGATTCTCTTCTTATGCAAGAGTTGTGTCAGAGTGAAGGGATCAGGCATACATTCTCAGCTCCTATAACTCCTCAACAGAATGGGGTAGCTAAAAGGAAAAATAGAACCCTAATTGAATCTGCAACTACATTATTGACAGATGCTCACCTTCCTCTATCCTTTTGGGCTGAGGCAGTGAACACCTCCAATTATGTGTTGAATAGAAGTCTAATACACAAACTGAAGGGCAAGACTCCCTATGAATTGCTCAAAGGAAAGAAACCTAAAGTAGACTATTTTAAAGTTTTTGGTTGCACTTGCTATATTCACAATAATGACAAGAGATATTTAGCAAAATTTCAAGCAAAAGTTGATGAAAGAGTGTTTCTGGGATACTCCATGATCAGTAAAGCTTATAGGGTTTATAATAAAACTACTCTAAAAATAGAAGAATCTGTTCATATTTCCTTTGATGAAACTAATATGTCTTTCAAGGAGAAGAATACTTCTACCATAGAATAATTGCAGGTACATTCTCTAGCTGAAGACTTGGACAGATTGCAAGTTACTCAAAAGGATGAAAGTAGTGAAGATGAAGAAGCTGCTCAACATCTGGAAGAAAATCTTCTTGAAGAGCCAGTTGCTGTTCCACAAGAGGAAACAGCAACACAAGTTGGTGAACAATCAACACCCTCTGTTGATTTAGTAACATCAAGAGATCATCCAATCTCCCAAGTGATTGGAAACATCTCAGATGGTGTGCAAACCAGAAATCAGGTCAACCAAAACCTGATGCACACTTGCTTTCTCTCTCAAATTGAACCTCAATCCATTCAAGATGCAGAGCAAGATCCATACTGGATCATTGCAATGCAAGAGGAATTGCATCAATTTGAAAGAAACAAAGTCTGGGAACTAGTGCCTAAGCCAAAGAATCATTCAATTGTTGGAACAAAATGGGTGTTCAGAAACAAATTGGATGAACAGGGAATTATTGTAAGGAACAAGGCAAGGCTAGTTGCTCAAGGATATTCTCAAGAAGAGAGGATAGACTATGACCAGACCTTTGCACCAGTTGCAAGGTTAGAGGTCATAAGAATCTTCCTGGTTTATGCTGCTCACAAGGGATTCAAAGTCTACCAAATGGATGTGAAGAGTGTTTTTCTCAATAGGGAGATCAAAGAAGAAGTCTATGTCAGACAACCCCCAGGTTTTGTCTCTCCAACTCATCCTGATTATGTTTTCAAACTGCATAAAGCATTATATGGTCTAAAGCAAACTCCCAGAGCATGGTATGAGACCCTAGCATGCTTTCTTCTGGAAAATGATTTTATTAGGGGGAGAGTAGACCAAACTCTTTTTATTAGAACTCATAAGTCTCATACCCTACTAGTACAAATTTATGTAGATGATATTATATTTGGTTCTACTGATTCAAACTTGTGCAAAAAGTTTTCCAAGCTTATGCACTCTAAATTTGAAATGAGTAGCATGGGTGAGCTATCCTTCTTCTTAGGATTGCAAGTCAAACAACATGCTGAAGGCATATTTATTTCTCAAACCAAGTATGCAAAAGAACTGGTTAAGAAATTTGGTATGTCTGATGCATCATGTATGAAAACACTCATGCCTACCAATGCTGTATTGGATGCTGATGAACATGGGAAACCAGTTGATCAGACAACATATAGAGCAATGATTGGCTCTTTATCATTGCTCTTTATTGTACCTTACAGCTAGTAGGCCTGATATAATGTTTGCTACATGTATATGTGCTAGATTCCAAGTTAGCCCTAGAGAGTCACACTTAACTTTAGTAAAAAGAATTCTTAGGTATGTTAAAAGTTGTCCAAATCTAGGACTCTGGTATCCAAAAGATTCAGCATTTGACTTAACTGGATTTTCAGATGCTGATTATGCTGGATGCAGAATAGACAGGAAAAGCACCAGTGGAACTTGTCAGTTTCTTGGTGATAGACTTGTCTCATGGTTTTGTAAGAAACAAACATCTGTGTCAACCTCAACTGCTGAAGCTAAATACATGGCTGCAGGCAGTTGTTGTTCACAAATATTGTGGATTCAAAATCAACTCCTAGACTATGGTTACAACTTAGAGAAGTCTAAAATATTTTGTGACAACACCAGTGTTATTTCCATTGCACAAAATCAAGTCCTCCATAGTAGGACAAAACACATAGAAATTAGACATCATTTTCTAAGGGATAATGTTGAGAAAAATAAAATTGAACTTCAATATATCCCAACTGATTTGCAAAAGGAAGATATTTTCACCAAGCCTTTGGATGAAAGGAAACACAACTTCTTCATCAATCAGTTAGGCATGTTAGATGGAGGAAGCCTAAAATAAATTACAAGATTTTGAAAAGCTAAAACAGACCAAGATTAGGCTAAAAACTCATTTCTTTTTGTGTCTGTAGGATAGGTTCTATCTCTGAACTGCGCTCAACGTTTTCCCCAGAAATCGTCGACCGTCGATCGACGCTTTCCCGAAAAACGTCGAACGGATATCGACGTTTTCCCAAAACGTCGACCGGAGTTCAGAGCTTGTCAGATAGTTGTATATTATCTCTTTCAGGCCTTCGATCGTCGAACTGAGCTCGACGTTCTCTAGATCGTCGAACTGAGATCTA
This sequence comes from Platanthera zijinensis, assembly GCA_039513925.1. NCBI lineage: Eukaryota > Viridiplantae > Streptophyta > Magnoliopsida > Asparagales > Orchidaceae > Platanthera > Platanthera zijinensis. The sequence goes on along the minus strand of CM077089.1, from coordinate 179,921,416 downwards.
CGATGTTGGAGACCTTTCCGCTTCCCTTAGGAGTCCTGATCGTTGAACAGAGATCGACGATCCTTCCTTTTTCGCGTCGAACCCTAATATAAAATCATTTTTCGGCCGCCGCTCGTCGTTTACGCTTTCATACTCTTTGCAAATTTTTCTCTTTCCCTCCAAACTCTCTACACTTGGTCGTGTTTGTTGAATTTTTGCAGGTACAGATGGCAATGTCGGTCGCCGCTCTCTCCAAAATGAAATTTGATACAGGCTTTGACATAGATATGAACTCCTTCGATGGCAGCGATCAGCGGTTCAAAGATATTCTGAATCTCTTCCGCGAACAGCAGTTAGTTCAGTTGATGACCACCAGAATAAAGATTGCAGCAGATGAGGTAAAAGAATGGGTTTTTACTGCCACCAATGAGAATGAAAACTCTATAGTCGGCACCATAAATGGAACGCAGGTACCAATGTCCCCCGCTCTTTTGACAGAAGTATTCGCCTTAAGTACTGGGAATGACTCCATCGAGTTGTCTGGAGAGGAATATGATTCGCTGTTAGATCGAATGGGTCACTCTGCTGTGAACCCTAATAAACTGCTGAAAAAGAATTTATCTATTGAATTTCAATTTTTGGCTGATGTTGTTGGGAAAGTGCTTCTGGCAAAGCACTCAGCTCATGATACAATCTCAAGATATCAGTTTTGCTTAATGGGAGCTTTAGTTGATAAGAAACATCTGGATTTGGGATCAATCTTCTTTAATTTGATCAAGAAGAAAATTAGCAAAAGCTGTGTCAGTTTGGGAAAGATTCCTTACCATACTGGAAGGCTGATATGGATGAGGAAATGCCAACTTTGACATATGAGTACTTGGAATCTCGCCTCTACTCCTCCAGGCACTGATATTATTGGTTTTCGTTGGGTCTTCATCATCAAGTATCATACTAACGGCACAGTGGATGGATACAAGGCTCGTTTGGTTGTAAAATGATTCACACAGACTTATGGTGTTGATTTTTCTGAACCTTCTCTCTCGTTGCCTGCATCAGTACTATCTGGGCCATCTTTTTTGTGGTTGTAAACAACGACTGGCAGATGTATATATCAACTGGATGTCAAAAACAGATTCATCTATGGTGACTTACAGGAAGAAGTGTACATAGATCCACCTCCTAGTTATGTTGCTCAGGGAGAGCCTTATGGCATCAAATAAAATCCTTGTGTCCGGTTTAACAAGTTTAATGAAGTCATCCCCACAATTAATTCTCCCAAAAGCTCCGCAGACCACTCTTTTTTTACACTAAAGACCACCAACAGATTAGTTGTTCTTGCGGTGTATGTTAATGGCATCCTTCTCATCGGAGTTGATTCATCGGGTATGATCATGACAAAGAAACATCTGCATGCCAACTTCGTAACCAAAGATACGGGTTCTCCCAAATAATTCTTAAGCATCGAAATTGCAAGAAGGTGCAACTCGAATGTTCTCTCCTAACGCAGGTATGCTCTCGATCTTCTCAATGAAACTAGTTTTTTTTGTGCAAAACCTGCTCGACGCATTAAGGATGTAGACGAGGACAAATGTTGGAGTGAGACATCTCATCTCCTTCAAAATGCTACTCAATATAGCCGGTCAGTAGGTAAACTCATTTACCTTACCGTAACAAAACTGGACATCTGATATGTTGTTGGGAAAATAAGTCAGTTCATGCAAGCACCTAAAGAGTGTCATCTTAGGACAACATTAAAGATATTGGAATATATTAAAGGATCTCTGGGTAAAAGCCTATTATTTCAAAAGAACAACCATTTATGGACAGATGTGTATTCAGATGCCAACTATGCAGATAAGAAGAGAGATCGAAAGTCCACCTAAGGGTTCGGCACATTCGTTGGTGGAAATCTTGTCATCTGATAAAGAAAGAAACAAGCAGTTGTGTAACACCCCAAAAACCTAATTAAGAAAGGTCATGAAAAATCTAAAAGCTTTAGGGAGGTCCCATGGAGGTTTCGGGCTGATTGAATTTGCATTGGAGGCCATTTTGAGCCATTAAGGTTGTACACGGCCCGAAATACGACCATGTTCACGATCGTGTACATGGTGGTGTCCAAGACCCAACTTTCTCGTGGGCTATACAGCTTGATAAATAAATTTACACGACCGTGTAAGGAGCAGTGTCAGCAGACAATGCTTGGGACACATGCGTGTAGATGCCCAAGAATGAGCCCGTGTAAAAGAGTTTTGTCATGTAAGCTACGCATCTTGCTGAATTAATTGACACGACGGTGTAGGTGACCGTGTCAGCAGATGCGACCAAGGACACGGGTGTGTTACAGCCCGTGTAAAGCTTTAGGAAGTTAAGAAAAGCAACGCGGCCTGGCACACGGGTCGTGAACATGTTTTTAACATGAATTATGAGTCGTCCGATGTGGTTTTTTAAGATCTAAGGGTTGGGATTGTTTCCTGAACCTATTAGGTCGGAAACTCAGGTTTTCAACATCATTTCTCAAAGATATTTCTCTCTCATAAGTTTGGAGAAAGAGAGGAGCAAGGAGAAAGAAGGAAGAGATTTCACCATTGGAGGAGCTCCGGAGCTCTAAACTTCGAGCCGAGTCCAAATCCGCAGAGAGGAGTCCGTTGTGATCGATTTCATCTGTCTCATTCTTCGTTCCATGGCGTCAAAGCGAGATCTAAGGGCAACGATCATTCTCTTCGATTTAGGGCGATGCTTGTCCATTTCATATTGTTTTTGCTTGCATATGAAGAGTCTTCTCCGCTAATTAGTGTATGGCATGACCTCCTTTGGGTCTCTATAACATCGGATCGATTGTGTTCGTCCCTAGTATAAAATACATGGAGAAAACCGATAATCGTTGTGTATTTAAGCATTGTGTGTGAATTCTACCCGTGGTCATAAGCCCGATCAGTGATACTTTGTTTGGTGTTGAATTTAAGCAACCTAGTATGCGTGTCGGAGAATGACTCTGTGAAATGCGTCATATTGCTCGAGGGGTTTGGGAATGTAGAGGCCCTTGGTGTTCCAACCGAAATCCCTAGGTTGGTGGCCTCGTATTTGACAATTCGAAGTTATCACGTCACGAAACCAACTTTGTGTAGTAGTGGTTATCGTCAATCGTGAGTTTGAGAATGTGATTGGTGTGGAGCTTAGACCTTCACCCTACTTCTTAGAGGAGTTTACTTGGACCTCCTTTGTTGGGATGTGTATATAGAGTCTATGTCCCCATGCGCATATTACCTGTGTAGTATGAAATTGCATGTTAAACGCTTATGGACCGAGGTAAAGCCTCACCCACATCATGGCGGCATCGCGGTGAACTGAGCAACGGGCAAAAGCCGAACAGAACACGCGCCATGCAATTTAGCACGAGGCAAAGACTCATTAATGCTAAATGATCATGGGATAGGCCATGACTAGCGTGATCACCCAACCGGACAAATGCTCGAAGATTAACGATATTGTATATCCAAGAGTAGTTGTTGTGCTCGTGGTAGAGTACTCCGAGTGTGTCATGAATGAATGAACTCGCGTGGTCATGAGTACCTGTGAATGTTGATTTGTTGGATGATGGCTTGTTAGCTTCATGTGATGTTACTTATGCGATTGTGGGGAAACCTTCGGGTGAGCCCAACTATCATCATTTGCATAGCTAGGTCCCTCATTTTTATATGTTCAGCAAAGAAAATTGATTGTGTTTGGTGTAGCTTGGTTGTCATTTCAATTTGAGTACATATTGCTTGTTGTGGTGTAATTGCAGGTAAGCGGTATCCTGCCCCGGAGTCTGCTAGGATGACCGGGGGAGGGATCATTGCAAGGTTTGTGGTCAGCTCATAGCTGACACTCGTTTATCTCTTGCATTTGGTGCAGGTGCTACAGAGTGTAGCGGGCTTAAAGCCCGAAGCTGTAAATGTTAAAAGAAAGTTGATTTATCTGTTTACTACTTTTATTAGTTGATTTATCTGTTTACTACTTTTATTAGTCCATCCTGCAAGCCGATGGTTTTTATCATTGTTGTTGTTTATTGTTTTGATACTCTTGATGTGATGTAAGGCCATAAGGCCGATACCATTTTGGGTGAAACATTACTTAATAATTGTGGACATTCTTGTTTTAGATATTAAGCTTTCGTTAGTGCTAACGTTTTTTGCTTAGTTTTCATTTTTGTGCATAATATAATGTTTAGCTTGTGCGTATGGTATGCGTATGATATATGCAAACGAAGCAGATAACAGTTCTCCTCAATCTCAAACAGCAAAATAAAATATCAACACTAATCACTTAACCACAGGTCTCGACGGACACAAAAATATCAACAACAATCTCCACTCCCAAAATGAAGAAACCAAAATGTCTACCTTCGTTAGGGCAGGTCGGCGGCTTTTTCAGACTGAAGTTCTTCCCTGCAACTTGCAGTTTATATACTTGCGACTTATATAATAGACTGCGGTTTATATATAAACCGCAGTCTATTCTACCTGAACCCTAGAATAGACTGCGGTTTATATATAAACCGCAATCTATTCTACCTGAACCCTAGTATAGACTGCGGTTTATATATAAACCGCAGTCTATTCTGGGGAAATACAACCCGCCTGTAGAAAACCGCGCTTATTTAGACCCGGGCGCGTGCCCGGGTGTGCCCATACATGGGTCCGCCCCTGCGTGTGAGTCCCTCTCTACTCCAACTTCTTCTACAGACTCATCCTCCTTAATCACCTCATGGATAACTAGTGTGTCTTTCCTCTTGGGACAATCCCTAGATATATGGCTCATCTGTTGACACTCATAACATCGGATCTGTGAAGAAGTCACAGTTCTCATGGGGGATTTTCCTTTCTGATCTCTCATATAGGTCAAAGTAGGCTTCGATCCATTCTCCTTACCCTTAGGTTCTTCTTTCTTATAAGGAGTATTCGTTTTGGGTTGAGATTTGAACCGAGAGGTTCTCTTCTAGTGTTCCTCTATATCATGGCGATAGATACAGTCTCAATAAAGGAATAATGGTCATATCTAATCAACTCATCGCGGGTCTCAGATCGCAGCACATACTTAAATTTAGATAAGGTGTCATGTGGGTGTTCGATTACGTTGCATTTAATCATAAGATCCTTCATCTCAGCAAAATAATCCGAAACTGATTTAGACCCTTGACGTAAAGACTTCAGCTAGTCTTGTAGACGAGTCTGGTAGTGTTGGGGAATGTACTGCTCCTCCAATATGGCTTTCATATGTGTCCAATGTGTAATGGGAGGGCGTTCATTCCTCTCTAGACTACGCTCCTCACCTATCCAAAAGTTGTTTGCTCGCCCAGACAACCTCATCTTGGCAAACTGAACATTTTGGTCTTCCGTCATACGATGCCACTCAAAATAGGTCTCTATGTTTATAACCCAGTCTGAAAAGACCTTGGGATCCATAAACCCATCATAAAGTGACGGATCTAACTTCACAACGTGTGTAAGATTCGGTCGTCTATCCCGAGGAGGATAGTCGTAATCATCGTTGTAAGGATCACGATTGTTCGCCGCCGTGAGGGTGGCGGTCGATGTCAATCTCTAGGTTGATTATCACGATACATGGTCGGTATAGGCCGACGATGGTCTCGTGGACGCTCTTCTCTAGCTACGTCATTATAGGGTCTCTCCTGATAATGATCTCGCGTGCCTGGGAAAGGCTCTTGTTGGGGTCCAGGAAAATTCCTCGGGAAATTCCTACCCTGGTCGTACTCAAAGTCAAACCTATCTATGGGATTTCTAACCTCTTCCTCAAACAGAAGGTTTCTCCTAAGTGCGGACCTTTCTCCATAAGGTGGTGGGACATCGTAATGGGTCGCGCGGAATGCTCATCTTGAATTGGAGGTGGCAGTGACGCTCGAGGGGGTACTTCTAAGCTATTCACCCTAACACTAAGGTTTTTGAACCCTTCTAGCATGGAAATGTTCAACTCGGCTATTTGGTGGGCGAATGGTAGAAACCACAGGGTTGGTTCATTCCCTTCGTTTCCACGACTCGGTTGACCACGTTCAACTCGACGCATTTTTGAGTTTACCTCGTGAGGGTATTTAGGTGGTGAATTGTGGTGTTGAGAACTCATACTTATTAACATACCACTACGCAGATGCATTCAAACAGACAATAAAATGCAAATGTATGATTGATGCAATTAAAAAAAATCTTTTTTTCTTTTTTTCTGAAAATAAAATGCTATGCGGGTTCCTATTCTACGCAGGACGGATCCCAAAACTTAAAAAAAAATCGGAACCTTCCTCTGATACCAAATTGATGCAGGAAGACGCGTAGGGTTTGCGCATCTATCGGCTATTTCTAGGAAACCCTAAATGCAAGCAATAAATGTTTGTAAATTTGAGCAGGCGTTGCACGAACTTTAAGAAATTAAGCAACTAGATTTTGTAAAGCACAAAATTTCTATTTTGTTTTAAAATGAATTTTCTTGAAAAAATGATTCAATTCTAAATTCGGAGAAAGAAGTTCGCAACTTTCGTTTCGTTCCCCTTGCCGTAGCAAAACGAAAATCGTGAACTCCAAATATGTTTCCGTTTGGAGTTTTCGACGTAACGTTTGCTGACAAAATTAGGGCGAAAACCCAATAATGAATCTAAAATCCTAAGAGAAAATTTAGACGCACCAAAGGAAAAGAAAGAAGCAAGTTGCCCACGGAAAGTGGCGACTTTCCACAATCGAAGTCGACGTCGTTCCCGCGAGAAACTCTCTTGTCACCTTCGATCTCCCGCTCTGAGGTCGGCCGCTATCGCACACGGGCACCAAGGAAAAATTTCACTCTCTCAAGCACGTCAATCCCGCGAGGAATTTCCGCGTCGCCTTCGATCTCCCGCTCTGAGGTCGGCCGCTATCGCACACGAGCACCAAGGAAAAATTTCGCTCTATCACTCAAGCTGGATCCACGAAATCTCAAAGTCTCGGTTGTTTGGGAAGCCACAAAAAAAAACAGCAAACACAATTTTTTTCTATCTCCAAATTCTCACGGCAAGCAACAAATTAGGGCCTTAGGCTACACCCAAAAATCATTCCAACGAAAGCAAACGAAGCAGATAACACTTCTCCTCAATCTCAAACAGCAAAATCAAATTTCAACACTAATCACTTAACCACGGGTCTCGAAGGGCACAAAAATATCAACAACAATCCCCACTCCCAAACAGGAATAAAAACAGCACTCTCAAGCTTTCACTAATTACTCTAACACCACTCTCCAAATGGGAAATAAGAAACAGAGCAAGCTAAACACTCAACCATCTACAACAGAAATCTTCAAACGGGAATCAACAACAGTTTTCAATCCTTATCAACAACATTCACTCTAAAAAAATTAACTTCCATGTCCCCTTTTTATAGGGTGCAGAAGAAAAAAAACTGAAATACAATAACTTCCCCTTAACCATTAGCTTCGTGGAGATCAGCCATGGCAGAAGCTTGAGGGTGGGGCGGAACTGTCTGGGGCTGCGGTTGTGGGCAGTAGCCGTATCAGAAGAAGCGGTGGTTGCGGAAATCGTCATCAAAGGGTTGGCGTGGCACCTAGATGTGCGTAAGATACGCTGGAGCTGGACGTGGGCGGGCGCTTCCGCCATTATTGGGCTTCTTGCAGCTCTAGATCGGGAGGAGGAAGAACCGGTTGGGAGGATGACCTGAACCGGGCCTTTTTTAACCTAACAGATAACATTGACCTATATATGTATTATATAATTATATATATTTATATCTATGTTTTAAGTTTTAATAGATAATTTATATATATATATATAACACATAAAAAAGTTGCAAAATTACAAAAAAATTGTCAAAGTGACACAAATAAAAAAATGCAAGATTCGAGGCCGATAGAGGTCCGGTCGGGTGTGGCGTCGGGCTTTTTTTTTGTCGACTTGATCGGGGTTGGTCACCACCACCTGGCCAGACTTATGTTCTATTATTTGTGCAGGTAGGATGTTACATGTTGTATCCAGGCTATTATTTGTGCAGGTAGGATGTTACATGTTGTATCCAGGTCAAGTGTCAATACTGAGTATAGAAGTGTGGCTCAACCCGCGTTTTAGTTAAAAATGATTGTGAGCATTTTTGAAGAACTTGGGAGAAGTTTGCGATCATTCTCTACTCAAGTTTTGTCACAACATAACAGTCATCTATATATTGAAAATTCCAAATTTTCATGAAAGACCAAAGAATATCGAAGTCAGTTGTCACTTGGTTAGAGAGGAAATTTTAAAGAAGTAGACTTGCACTACATTTGTCTCATCCGATAAAGAGTTGGTTGATACCTTTACAAAATCAGTCTCTTCATATTTTTCAGATATTTGTGTCAATCTGGGAATGATTCATATGTATGCTCCAGCTTGAGTGGGAGTGTTAAAGCACAAGATGGTGTCCTTGCGGATGATAAGGCTGGGCAGTGTAAGCCCGATGTTATTGTTGTAAGAGACTGCTCGAACACCCTTGGTGTACCACCCAGTGTTGTTGGTATCTGAAATTCGGGGGGGCAATTTTGGTGAAACCGCACGAAGTTATTGTATGTTAGAATCCAGGAGAACACGGTGTAACCGCCAGGAGTATTGTTATGGGCTTGCTCTTGCGCGGTCTAGTATAGTCTGGGCGGAAACTATTGGTGTAACCGCCCAGTATGATTCTTTTGTATTTAGTCTCACATTATCAATTGTATATTCTCTCACGTACTGTTCTATATAAAGAGGGGTTCACTCCTGTAATAGTCCAATTTTTTAGAAGAAAAAAAAATTCTGTTATTCTCACAACCAGAAATGGATTGAAATAACAAGTTGCAAGCTATGGGTGTGTCTGATGGCTCACTGATGACTGTTGGCGGGGAAGGGGGCAAAACTTGAAGAGAATGGAATCTCCAACTTGAAACTGAACCTCGCAGTGATGCATGTTGGCTCCGGTCACCATTTTATGTTGCGAGGCTGCACCCACTGCAAGTGGGTCTTAAATTGCTGAAGGATGTCGTTATGATCGCTCAAGTGTGTGGTCAAGGCCACCACCTGCCATTCGTTGGATTGGTGGCGAGTAATGAGTGGCGGTTCACGGCCATAAACAATATTGAAAGGAGCGGTGTCGACGGCATAAAGGAACACGGTATTGTACGAGAATTCTGTCCAACTAAGTCATTATGCCCACTTCTGTAGTTGATCACACACAAAGTATCGAAGATAAGTCTCAAGATAGCGATTGATCGCTTATGATTGTCCATCGATTAGCGGGAGTATGAGGTCTCATATGGAGGCAGGTTCTTGTAATTGAAACAACTTGTGCTAAAATGTACTTAAGAAAAGGTGGCCACTTTCGCTTAGTAGAACGTGGAAATCCATGTAGTCAAACAACCCTGTCAATAAATGTCATGACTAACGAGGTTACGGAAAAAGGATGTTGAAGGAATAAAGTGCTTGTATTTTGGCAGTAAATCAACCACTACCAGGATGCAGTCATGCACATTGAATTTTGGCAGGCGTGTAATGAGATTCACAGCAATATCCTCCTTAACATGGCCCAGAAATCGAAATGGGAGGAGCTACAACAATTCGTCAGGAAATCTGGTCACATAATTCACTTGTTGGCAAGAAAGGCAGCAGATAAGAATTGATTGATTTCTTGAAACATGCATATCCAATGGAAGGATGACGTGAAGCGGTCAGGCGGCAAAAGGTCCAAAAGGCCCTGACATGGCCCGTCGTCAAGGAGCAATAGAATTTAGTACACAGTTGGGAAATTGACGCAGGAGGGATCTATAGGCGACGGAAAAATCTGCGACCTAACCCTACATGTTATGCAAAAGTCTGACGGTTAGATCACAATTAGATAATAAATACAACATCCCACGCAGACAATTCCAAAGCAAGGCAAAATAAATTAAGCGAAACAGGCTTAGGCTTTCCTCGGAATGGAGGGCCAAAGCACGAGCGCGCGGCAAATAAATTCTTCATGCAGTTAGAAATTAATCCACGAGCAAATAACTATAACAAACTGAAACATCAAACAAACATGTAATAATCACACCATATTCATGTCTTACAACCAAATACTAATACAAATACACCACACATATTAGGGATGTTGCCAATAAAAGAGATCTGAACGTTGAAGGGCTTGGAGAAGGGTTCCGGTGATGGGGAGGCCGGGACGGGTAAGGGGGATGGCTAGTTGGTGTTGCGAGGCCTGGATCGGGGGATGGGGGGCTGGATCTGGGTTGGATTGCCCGGATCAGAGCAGATCCGACAGTGGGTGGTTGTTTGGAGGTGGTTCTACGTGATTGGGGAGTGAGGGCAGCAAAAGGAAAGGGCGGGGTGACTGGATCTGGGCTGGAATGCCCAGATCTGGACTGGTTTGGGGCTGAAAACAGCAAGGCGGCTGTTGGACGGAGATAGAGTGGGAGTGGGTGGGTTGGGGTTGGGCAGAGGGAGGGCAGCGACTCAATGGTGGGCGGCTGGAGGGGCGAAGGAGGCTGGAAAGCCTGCTGGTAGGCGGCAGGAGGGGTGGAGGCGGCTGGATAGCCGGCTGGACAGGCGGATGGAGGGGGTCCTGAAGGTGGTCGACGGCTCTGGAAGGCTACAAGAATGAAAAAGAACTATAGGGGATGAACAGTAAATGATATTAGTGAACATTCCAACGAACAGTACCGTGAACAGTAATTGTGCTTTCTGAACAGCAAAACGGCCGACTATTTTAGGGGTTGTAGGGGATGTGGAGGAGGGTTTCGGAGGAGAACGGTGGCTGGACAACAAAGGGAAAAACAAGGAGGGAGGAAAATAACAAAGGATACACACTTACCCAAGGAGTCATCACCAAGGGGGCTCTACGGAGTCGGCACCGCGGAGATCACCGGAATGAAGGAAGAAGACTCTCCAAACATTCAGCAATGAGGATGACGGCAGCCCTAAACCTCCTATTTATAAGAAATAAAAATTAAGGCACCCGGAATCAACGGCTGTGATTGGTCGTTGGTCTCGGGGACAAAACTACATGAAATAAAATCTGAAAAATACAAAGCTATATATGAATTTGATTCGCAATGCAAATCTGGACGCTTCCACGCAGTCGGATCGTCGATCCGGGCACACCATATATGGTAAGTCGCCAAATCATCCCCGAATGGGCTCAAAGCTCGTCCTCGTCTCTACTCCGCATCAATCTTCCTGGCTTGAAAGAATTCATCTCCTAATGAATAGGGATCAAAATTCTCTTGTTGTATGTCAGGTAAAACTCGAAGAGGTCCATCGGAGGTCGTCCAAATGTCGTCGATGGAAGAGTATCCTCACCAATCAACTCCTCCAGATTGAAAAACTTCCATCTCCACTGAATGGAGACGGTCGTACTGAAGTCGAAGTCCAGGGCGAGTCGATCAAGTTCCGCTGCTAGTATCCAGGTGTTGTCGGTGAAGGGTCGTTCGCGCCAGCAAACCATGTAGCGGCACACAAGACCGTTTGTAGAGGAGACGGACTGATGCGTAAAGATCTCGGTGATAATCTCATCTCTCAACACACTAGTAGAAGGATCTAGTGGGATCTGAGGTGCCAATGGTGAAACCGTTGGGGATAGGATCCCGGGTAAGTGGGGCGCAAAAATGGGTTGAGCACGGGGCAATGAATGTGGTGGCAAGGGCTTGAGGGTAGACTGAGCGGTGAGTGGTAAAAACGATGGTAAAGGCTCGAGAGGGCCGCCAAGATGTGGGCATGAATACTTGTCAGGTGCAAAGTATGGCATCAGGTCCTCGACATTGAATACAGTACGGGTACCCATGCTCACGGGGATGTCCAGCTCATAAGCATTTGCCCTGATGCATCTCAAAACTGAGTAGGGACTCATTTGCCTAACGCTCAAGCTTTTAGCAAGCCTCGCACGAAGCCTCATAACTCAGATCCGTACCATCACCCGCTTGCATTCATGACGTACCTGCACTTGTAAATGAACACCCACATGTGATTTATAAAATTTATTATCAATATGTATTATTCGTCGGACCGACTCATGACACACATGCAAACGACAAACAGACAACACAATAGACTCATGCAAATGATGACGAAACGACTCAACAGACTCATGCAAATGATGTAAATGACACATGACCGACTCAACATGCTCTCTGTGAGAAAATCTACTAATGAACTGAAAATCTATCAAGGGAGGTGGCCTATCAGGAGGCGCACTCGGTGGGGTGTGGAAAAACTCATCCTGCGTGAGACGAGAGCTCAGATGACCGTGAGAGACATATATACTCAAATGTAAGCTCGTAAAGAGCCAAATGTCTCTCGGGGAACTTAGCACATCAGGGGGCTCTCCAAAAGTTGTGTAAGAAAAGTCATCGCGGATGAGACAACCACCCAGGTGAAAATCATGTACACAAACTAGAAGGCGTGACTCTATACTGCGGGGAGTATCCCCGAAAATGAAGAACTTGTATGGTGGGTCAGCAGGTGGTGCGTCCCAAACTCATCTAGAGTGTGGTGCGTCAACCGGTGGTGCCCTAGACACTCAGTGCTCCACACACTATCCATTCTCTGGGGCAAGGCCAGGGACGATAATGGAAGAGGCGCCAATAACTCAGAACTCGTAAACAAACGACTCACCTGAATCGCATCGTCACCAGGATGTGGGGGCTCATCAGGTGGCTCAACAGGGGGGTCGTCAGAGTACTCGTCACCAGGGTCATGATCCTCCATATGAGTACCATCGTAAGGGGTAGTGTCCCGGTGAATGGGCGGCATAGCCACTACGAGATCAACACTAGGCTCCGGGCTCTCGGTCGTGATGTGACTCAGGGCAATGATCATGGGAGAGCGACATAGGCTTACACTCAAGAATGAAACTGTGGGTGTGGTGTCACGACATGAGTCTAGGGTAGGGGTGCTAATCAACCCAGGACATGGTAGAAGTGGAGGTGTGGGTGAGGGACACAACACTACAAACTCAATAGGTCGCTCAGACTTGCTCTCAGTCGGGGTCACAAGAGACGGGTCAAAAACAAGAGATAGGTCACTCACTGGGCTAAGCACCTCACAGGGGTGAGAGTGATACGCATCAGGTATCACTTCTGTCATGGCTGACAGGACAGTGGTAGGCATCGTGGTGATCTCAGTATGGGAGGAACTCGTACTGCGAAGGTCAAGGTGAGAATTTCATCGACCAGCTCTTGCGGGTCTCAATGACTGTTCATAACGAAGGGCGAGCTGATATGTCTGCTCGAGGGACTCCAAGCTATGTTAAACTACCTTGGTACGAATGTCAGACTGAAGCCCAGACCGAAATTTGGAAGTGGTCATGGCTGGGTCCTCTCGGATATCACTCCTCACCACTAACTCATCAAAACGTTCCTTGTACTCAGCGACGGACATGGATCCTTATTGAAAGGAAAATAATTGGTCGAACAAGCAACTCCAATACGACGAAGGTAGATACCTCTGACACAAAGTACGTTTCATATCCACCCAACTAGTGAAGCGACGAAGAAGGTCTCGCTCACGAGTCCTCTCAACGCTAGACCAATAAGCCATCGCCTGATCTAAAAGTCCAAGTTTCGCAACCTTGAAGCAACGCTCGCCGAATACCTCAAAACGATCAAGATAATACTCCATATCCATGAGTCAATAACTGAAAGACTCGGGACTCGATGAGCCATCAAAGGAAGGGGCAACAGTACGAAACTAACTCTCAAGATCTCTCTCGGAGCGACGATCCTCATAATAATCATCCTTAAGGTAACCAAGTCGTGTCGAAGGATCAACACGTTTAGCTCGCGTGTACGAATAAGAACGACGACAATAATCATACTGATCGCCTCTAGCATAGGGGGGTTGTGTCGGTGGGTCAACACGATCTCTGGAAGTTGTGTGCTGCGATCGAGGATAACTATCGTAGTAATGTGAGGGCCTCCCTGACGGGGCTCTGTGGGAGCGGGTGCAAGTGAACTCGAGACCTCCAAATTGAGGAGAGGAATAATCGTGATACGTAGACATAATTAAAAACCTATAGACTCTACGACTACGTATTGAAAAGTGTGCGCAACCTCCCCCTGATACTAATTGCGAAGGAGGGATCTACAGGAGATGGATAAATCTGCGACCTAACCCTACATGTTATGCAAAAGTCTAACGGTTAGATCACAATTGGATAATAAATACAACATCCCACGCAGACAATTTCACAGCAAGGCAAAATAAATTAATTAAGCGGAACAGGCTTAGGCTTTCCTCCGTGTGGAGGGCCAAAGCACGAGCGCGCGGCGAATAAATTCTTCCTGCAGTTAGAAAATAATCCAAGAGCAAATAACTATAACAAACTGAAATACCAAACAAACATGTAATAATCACACCATATTCATGTCTTACAACCAAATACCAATACAAATAAACCACACAAATATTAGGGTTGTTGTCGATAAAAGAGATCTGAACGTTGGAGGGCTTGGAGAAGGGTTCCGGTGATGGGGAGGTCAGGACGGGTAAGGGGGATGGTTGGTTGGTGTTGTGAGGCCTGGATCGGGGGATGGGGGGCTGGATCTGGGCTGGATTGCCCGGATCTGAGCAGATCCGACAGTGGGTGGCTGTTTTGAGGTGGTTCCGCGTGATGGGGGAGTGAGAGCAGCAAAAGGAAAGGGCGGGGTTGTAACGGCCCCAACAACCGCCACAATTTGAATCATTAGCTCGAGTGAGTTTTTCATATAATTATGCGCAGCAAAATGAATATTCGAAATGTACCAGGGCAAACATAACATCACATGTCATTTATTTCCAAAATATACACTATTTACAAGTATTCTACTACAAATCAAGCCAACCAGAGTACAAAAAAAATATATCATGCTAACCCGTGGACGAGCCACGTCTTCAACTGGTATCTGATCGGCATCTGCCTGAGCCCGTCTAGCGGGGTCTGGTACGCTGGTGCTCGGTTCCTAAAATAAATTAAAAATCTCATTAGTTTAGAAAACTAAGTGAAATCCTTACTTTTTACCTGTACCGCCGCACTGCAAGCAGACAAGAGAGTCAGCAGCAATAAATCTGTATGATCATCTTTCTAATCTAAACAGGTAAAATCATCTATATCTGATATCAATTCATATTTTCATATCAATTTCCTTTTTGCATATTTCATTCTCGAAATACTAAGGGTCATTCGAATAATTATTCATCCGGGTCCGTCGACCCTTCATATCAGTATTCATTTTAGGGCGCTTCCACGCGCAACAGGCTTCGACGCCTCCTAAAGGAATTCATATCATCTGTAGGAGTTCGACCCCCCCTACGAGGTGTGAGAGTTCTACCCCCCTCACGAGGTGTAGGAGTCTGAAACTTTCCCCCCCCCCTACTAGGCCGACCCTTAGCATTCCGTTGCGTCGACGCGTGTTCAATTTCATTTCTATTTCTATCAGTTCATTTCATTCATTTTATATCAAAATAGGATATGTTTTTATTTGTTTCCCCTCAGAATCCTATCGCTAGCTAACCCGTGTTAGCGTTTTCGGTGATTCATCATTTCAATAACAGCTGAAAATAAATAGCTTCACAGGAAAAGAGGGAAAAGCAGTAAGGACTCACTCCAAGTTTTCCTTTGCCCTTGTCCCTCGTATGATTCTCGCCGCGTCTATCGCCGGACGCCATCCTCTGCAGTATCAATTAATCATTTACTTAGGGTTGCGTCGCAAAACACATGAGCGGACATAAATATCCAAGAGAAACTTCCACTTTGCTCCAACATACAACCGCAAGGGTTGCCGTCATGGCAACTCCCAGGGTTGTGAATTGCAGCTCATCATAAGGGATAATCCCATCATTCCTCACATAATCAGCCCACACAAACAGCACAGCCGGCACACACACACAAATCAACCCACATACACATCATAGCCGGCATGCACACACACAAATCAGCCCACATACACATCATAGCCGGCATGCACACACAACTGGCATCACAACACACAGCCGGCAACATCACAGAAAAAGGGTAAAACAAAACCCTAACTTCACCTTACCCAAAATGGCTCAAAATCAAGAGGTGGGGTTTTGGAAGCCATTTAGAAGCTTTTGGAAACCAAAAAAAATAAAGAAGCTCAAAAACCCCAAAACCCTAGATTTCCAACCACCTCCAATCCATACACCAACTCCACAATCAACACAAGAGGAGTGGAGGAAAGAAGATTACCTTCCTAAAGGAGAAGAAATCGCACGAATCGGAGGAGATTTGAGGCGGCTAGAGGGATCGGCGCAGGAGCGGCTCCGCTGGGTTTCGTCTCGTCGAAATGAAGAATGAAGAAGAAAAGAATAAGTGTCGGGATATATCACGGGAGCCTCACCGCCGAACCCAAACAGCCGGTCAACCTTACCGGTTCACTCGTGCACAGCCACAGGATTACACATCCTGCCAGTCAACAGTACCGGGTCCACAGTGCACACAAGCAAAACAGCCAAGTACAGCCGGTTCAATTCATATCAATTCCGGCCAACTCAACCCATTTAAATGAAAACGAAGCGGATGTCGCAAATAACCGAAAAAAATTGAAATATCAAGTGGAAACAAATATCCAAACATCCAAATTACTGTGCACATTGCATCGGCACTGATATCAAATTTCATCATCGGGGATATTATTTTCACAGCGGTAGATTACAAAATATTTCGGGTATTACAGGGGTGACTGGATCTGGGTTGGAATTTCCAGGTTTGTGGTTAAAAACAGCTAGGCGGTTGTTGGACGGAGATAGAGGGGTGTGGGTGGGATGGGGTTGGGCAGAGGGAGGGCGGTGGCTCACTGGTGGGCGGTTGGAGGGGCGGAGGAGGCTAGACAGCCTGCTGGTAGGCGGCAGGAGGGGTGGATAGCCGACTGGACAGGCGGCTGGAGGGGGTCCTGAAGGTGGTCGGCGGCTCTGGAAGGCTACAGGAATGAAAAAGAACTATATGGGATGAACAGTAAATGATATTAGTGAACATTCCCACGAACAGTACCGTGAACAGTAACTGTGCTTTCTGAACAGCAAAACAGCCGACTATTTTGGGGGTTGTAGGGGTTGCGGATGAGGGTTTCGGAGGGGAACGGTGGCTGGACAACAAAGGGAAAAACAGAGAGGAGGGAGGAAAATAACAAAGGATACACACTTACCCAAGGAGTCGTCATCAAGGGGGCTCCACGGAGTCGGCACCGTGGAGGAGATCACCGGAATGAAGGAAGAAGACTCCAAACATTCAGCAATGAGGATGATGGCAGTCAGTCCTAAACCTCTTATTTATAAGAAATAAAAATTAGGGCACCCGAAATCAACGGCTATAATTGGTCGTTGGTCTCGGGGCCATAACTACATGAAATAAAATCTGAAAAGTACAAAGCTATATATGAACTTGACTCGCAATGCAAATCTGGACGCATCCACGCAGTCAGATCGTCGATCCGGGCACACCATATATGATAAGTCGCCAAATCAGCCCCAAATGGGTCCAAAGCTCGTCCTCGTCTCTGCTCCGCATCAGAAATGCATGTTGGTATGGCTGAAAGTACGTGGCGACTCTAGTAAAGCAACCACCTGCCAACCATGGTGTATATAGGAAATGTTGTTGAATCAGACTGAAGAGCCTCACAGATTCAGTTTAGGGCTGGGATGGCCTCTAGTTCCTTATGAACATTCGTGGTTTTGATATTAAGCTTCCGTTAGTGCTTACGTTTTTTGCTTAGTTTTCATTTTTGGGCCTTATATAATGTCTAGCATGTGTGTATGTTATGTCGTGGGTCCCCGACAAGACTCATGTTATATTATTTGTATAGGCAGGATGTTATTAGCTATATCCAGGTCAATTACCAAAGCAGAGTATAGAAGTGTGGCTCAAACCCCGTTTAAGTTAAAATTGTTTTGAGAATTTCTAATAGACCTGGGAGAAGTTTGCGATCATCCTCTACCCATATTTTGTGACAACAAAACAATCATCTATATATCGAAGAATCTAGTTTTTCATGAAAGAACAAAGAATATCGAAGTCGACGGTCACTTCATTAGAGAGAAAATTTTAAAAAAGCAGTCTTCCACTTTGTTTCTCCCAACCAATAAAGAGTTGGTTGATGATATCTTTACAAAATTAGTCTCTTCATATTTTTAAGATATTTGTGTCAAGATGGAAATGATTGATATATATGCTACAGCTTGAGGGGGAGTGTCAAGGCGCAAGATGGTGTCCTTGCAGATGATAAGGATGGGAAGTGTTAGCCCGATGTTGCTGTTGTTAGAGACATGTCGAACACCCTTAGTGTAACCACAGAGTGTTGTTGGTCTCGGGAGTTCGGGGGGGTAGGCAATCTTAGTCTAACCGCCCAAAGTTGTTTTCAGTTAGAATCTAGGCAAACACCCTTAGTGTAACCACCTGGAGTATTGTTGTGGGCATGTGCTTGTGCGGTCTAGTATAGACTGAGAGGACACTATTGGTGTAACCACCTGGTATGATTCTTTTATATTTAATCTCACATTGTCAATTGTATATTCTCTCACCTCCTCTATTTTATGTAAAGAGGGGTGCACCAAGTAATAGTTTGATTTTTGGAAACAAAAATTCTTGTAATTTTTAAATTCTCACAACCAGAAATGGTTTGAAATAACATGTTGTGAGCTTTGGGCGTGGTCGATGGCTCGCCAATGACTGTTGTTGGGGGTAGAACTTGATGAGAATGGAATCTCCAACATGAAACTGAACCACACAGCGAGGTATGTTGGCTTCGGTCACCATTTTATGTTGCGCCCACTAAAAGTGGGCCTCCACCTTATATTCGTCAGATTGGTGGCGAGTAATGGTCGGCAGTTCAAAGCCATAAACAATGTTGAGACACGGTGTTGTACGAGAATTCTGTCAAACTAAGGTTTCGTTTGGCGCAGCGTTTGGAGCTCTCCATTTGGGGCAAACGTCGCCGCACAGCGGGTAACCAAATGGCCGTCGGC
The DNA here is from genome assembly GCA_039513925.1 of Platanthera zijinensis. Lineage (NCBI taxonomy): Eukaryota > Viridiplantae > Streptophyta > Magnoliopsida > Asparagales > Orchidaceae > Platanthera > Platanthera zijinensis. The sequence goes on along the minus strand of CM077089.1, from coordinate 179,902,455 downwards.
GGCGTTTGCTCCTTTTGCACCCGCCGCACCATGGGAAATGGAAGTAAACGGAGGGATTCCAACCGCGGCCTCCCCCCTCCGGTTCCAAAAGCCTCCTTCTCCTCACTGTCGCCTAAGCAAAACATCAAACCAAACAAAGCCTAAGTTATTAAAACAACTTTTGTTGAAGTATGAGGTGCTCACAAACATCAAAGATAAGTCTCAAGACAGCGATTGATCATTTGTGATTGTTCGTCGATTAGCTGGAGTATAAGGTGCTCATAGGCAGGTTTCTTGTAATTGAAACAACTTTTGCCAAAAAGTACTTCAAAAAAGGGGGCCACTATCGCTTTGTAGAGCGCGGGAATTGAGGAATTCGTGTAAGTCAAACAACCTTGTCAATAAATGTGCTTGTATTTTGACAGTAAATCAACCACTACCAGAATGCAGTCATGCCCCGTGAATTTTGGCAGGCGTGTAATGAGATTCACAGTAATATCCTCCCTAACATGGCCCAAAAATCAACATAGGAGGAGCTACAACAATTCATTTTGAAATCTGATCACATAACTTGTTGGCAAGAAAGGCAGAAGATAACAATTGCTTGATTTGTTGAAACATGCATGCCCAATGGAAGGATGTCGTGAGGCGGCAAAAGGACCATAAGGCCCTCACATGGCCCATCGTCGGGGTGCAATAGAATTTTGTATGCAGTTGGAAAATGCATGTTGGTATAGCTGAAAGAAAGCAGCGACTCTGTTAAAGAAACCGTCTGCCAACCAAGGTGTATATAGGATATGTTATCGAATCGGACTGAAGAGCCTTATGGATTCGGTGTAGGGATGGGATGGCCTCCAGTTCCTTATGGACATTCATGGTTTTAATATTAAGTTGCTGCTAGTGCTTACGTTTTTTGCTTAGTTTTCATTTTGTGCCTTATATAATGTCTAGCTTGTGCATATGGTATATCATGGAACCCCGGCTAGACTCATGTTATATTATTTGTACAAGCATGATGTTACAAGTTGTATCCAGGTCAATTACCGAAGCTGAATATAGAAATGTAGCTCAAACAGCGTTTAAGTTAAAACGGTTGTGAGAATTTTTGATAGACTTGGGATAAGTTTATGATCATCCTCTGCCCATGTTTCGTGACAACAAAATAGTCATCTATATATCGAATAATTCAGTTTTTCATGAAAGAACAAAGCATATCGAAGTTGATTGTCCCTTCATTAGAGAGGAAATTTTAAAGAAGCGGATTTGCACTCTATTTGTCTCATCCGATAAAGAGTTGGTTGATATCTTTACAAAATCAGTCTCTTCATATTTTTCAGATATTTGTGTCAAGTTGGGAATGATTGATATATATGCTCCATCTTGAGGGGGAGTATTGAAGCACAAGATGATGTCCTTGCGGATGATAAGGATAGGCATTGTCTGCCCGATGTAGATGTTGTTAGAGACGGGTCGAACACCCTTGGTGTAACCACCCAGGTTGGTCTCTGGGGTTCGGGGGGACAATCTTGATCTAGCCGCCTGAAGTTGTTGTCTGTTAGAATCTGGGTAAACACCCTTAGTGTAACTGCCTGGAGAATTGTTATGGGCTTGCGCTTGTGCCGTCAAGTATAGTCTGAGCGGACATTATTGGTGTAACCACCAGGTATGAGTTTTTTGTATTTAGTCTCACATTGTCAATTGTATATTCTCTCACCTCCTCTGTTCTATATAAAGAGGGAAGCACTCTTATAATAGTTAAATTTTTTGGAAATAAAATTTCCTGTTATTTTTAAATTCTCACAACCAAAAATGGTCTGAATTCTGAAATAACATGTTGTGAGCTTTTGGTGCAATCGATGGCTCATCGATGACTGTTGATGATGGCAGAACTTGACAAGAATGGAATCTCCAACCTGAAACTGAACCTCGCAGCGATGTATGTTGGCTCTGGTCACCATTTTATGGTGCGCCCACTAAAAGAGGGCCTTAAACTGCTAAAGAATGTCGTTATGATCGCTCAAATGCATGGCCAAGGCCTCCATCTTACATTCGTCGGATTGGTGGCGAGTAATGGTCAACGGTTTGCATCCCATAAACAATGTTGAAGGGAGTGGAGTCGAGTAGTCGACAGCATAATGGAACACGGTGTTGTACGAGAATTTTGTCCAACTAAGTCATTCTGCCCACTTCTGTAGAAGGTCACACACAAAGCATGGAAGGTAAGTCTCAAGAAAGTGATCAATCACTTCTGATTGTTCAGCAAGAGCTTCCCTCCCATCACCCAGCAGCTCCCTTCCCGCCTACCTGCCACCTCTTGCTGTAAGAACTCCCGGGCAGCATATCCTCAACTTCCGGCCCCCTCACAACAGCTGTCCAGACTCCATACAGCCACCAATCAGTTCTTGCTGCTCGAACATTCATTCACCACTTCAGAGGAAACCAAATTCAGCCCCTGGAGGCTCTCCCGGCCACTAAACAGCTCTCCAAAATCACACCGGCCCTCCTCCCTCGGTATAGTGCGATTTCAAGGTGTGTTTGTTATTTCGTTTAGCGTTGAGTCTTGTGTTTGATATCTACTTGAAGAGATGTTGGTTTGTAAGATTTGATTTCAATTGTGTTTGCCTTTGTACTTTCTCATTGAATTAGTTATTTGATTTCGCGCACTTTCGTGCTTGCACTGCACTTTTGTTCCCTTATTTTAAGTACTTAAAATTTTTGGTGGTCAATTAAGAACATGATTATAAATTCTCTATTGCAAGTTAAACTTTGTTGGAAATTGCATTTGCATTTATCCCTGGTTTTATTAGGGCCTTACCCTGCGTCAGATTTGGTAATGACCTACAGCTCTACTGCTTTTGTTAAACTCAACAGATGCCAGTCAGATGCACTACTAACAATTTACAAAGGTGAAGATGCCGTTGGAATTCTATGACTGCCTGGAATATGCATTCTAAGGTGATCAGAGATGATAGTGCATTGGGATTATGTTCTTATAAGCACAAACATAATCAGAGGTTCATTGTGCTGACATATTAAAGAAGAGATGTTACAATATAGGTTGAGAATTACAACTCCCCTTCTGGCACTCCCTTTCTGTTATTATTTGTTTAAATATACGATAAATATATTTCCCCTGAACAGAAAAGTTTCAATACACCCCTGGTCATGTCATAATTTTAACATATTTTCAGTTTCAACTCTTGATGGGGATCATCAGCCGCATCTGGCGCATTGCAAGGTGGGTCCCCCTTTCGTGTATTTGCGCAGGAAAGCTTGACCAGATTGATGATTAGAATCCACGAATAAGTCCGGAATACTGTTTACATAATCCTCTCATGGTGACGATTCCTAGGTACTACCTTGTATCCTCTTGTATCGCCCTCCCAAAAATCTTAGTTTTTTCTCTTCCCATAGTCGCTCAACAAAACCTAATCTTTCGGCCGACCCTTCCGCTGCTTCAGAACCCCGCATGTGCCCATCTCCCGTCTTCCGCTTACTTCCCTACCGCAGATACCAACGCCACCTTTTTTTGTCAGCAACAGCCACCACTGGAACCCCCTCCCTCATCAACAACCCTACTCGACGATGACTTCCCTCCTCTAACGCTAGTTCCCTCTTCCCCGTGAGTTCCCTGCCAGTAACAGACCCACAACCCTTTTCCCCCACTCCTTAACCGATGACAACCCCCACTCCCCGTACGCCTCCACCTCCCTAGCCGCAAGCCTCATCCTACTCCAAGCCGTCATCCTACCACGCAGAGAAAAACCTAAGTCCGCTTGCTTAAATAAATATTTTTCTACTTAAAATATATGTGTGATTTAATCCTTTATTGCTTCGTTTGGATTTCGCCATGGGATATTGCATGGGTGGTACATATAGCAGTCGAGGTAACAGGGTTATCATCCAAAACTTCACCTTAGGATTGCATTTTAGTCGTAAACACACTTAGCCTACCCTACATCACCTTTGAAGTTTCAAATAATGATAAGCTCATAAAGAAAATATCAGATATCATGGCCCAGTTAATTCTCTGCTTCTAAAGAGAAAGTAAGAGAAATGCTTCACCCTTTGACATAATGCTTACCTGATAAATTTTTACACCTGTTCTACTGCCAGGATTTGCTAAGGAACTCCCAGACTCAATTACTCCTTCATTGTCAGCTGCAAAGATACCACTACCAGTCATCTCTCTTAACTTGGGAGCAGAGCAAAGTTTCCTGATAGCAAACAAATATTAGAGAATGCAAGATGCATTGAAAAGAAATTGATTAGCACAAAATTCCTATCAAAACCTACCATATTTGAGAACTACAGGCATTACGAGTAGTTCATCATTTTTAAAAGCTACATTATTAGAAAACTATGCAATAAACATCAGGAAGTCCAGTTTCATTTCTTTTTATACAATGTATTAATATACTTCAAGTATAACATCAAACATTGCATGCGCACATGCTCGAAGGAAGAATGAACCAGCAATGACGGATATTAATATTTTCTGTAAGGTGTCATGGAGATATAATGATGTGGAGCAGAGGCGAGGACCTGCCGTGGAGGACGAGTTTTGGGCCCGTTCTGGGTCAATTAGCGACTTTCCATATATGATGTGCCCGGATCGACGATCGGACTCCGCGAATGCATCTGGATGCGTGTTGCGAATCGATTCCATATATTAGTTTATTATTTTGCGTTTTATTTTGATGTATTTGAGTGGTCCCGCCTCCGGCCAATCATAGTCGTCGATGGTGGGAAGCCCTAATTCTCCTTTTATTATAAATAGGTAGTTTGTGGGCTGATTTGAGGCATTGCAAATTTTAGAGAAGAAGAAATCCCGAAATCAAGCGATCCTTCCATGGTGTCGACTCCGTGGAACCCTAGGTGATGACTGATGACTCCTAGGCCCTCTCCCGCTCCCCAACGATAACCCTAACCCTTAGCCACCTTCCTCCACCTCCAAATCCCTCTCCCACAGCCCCTATTGGTGATTCCAGCAATCTCCACTCTTCCCAGCAGCGGTGGCTGTTCTGGCTGTTCTGCCACCTTAATAATGTTGATTTCCCTGTTCAAAGTTATAAACATTGTTAATCTCTGTTCTGTGAATTAAATTTTGTTGATTCCCTATTACCGCACTCACCACAGCTCCCTGTTACCACTCCTACCACCTCCCTGTTATTGATCTCCCGCTACCGCCACCTCCCCTCACTGAGCTGCTGAAATCCCGCTGCCACCAACCCTTCCCGTTGTCGCCCGATCACTCCCTTGTCTCCCCATCGTGGCAAGCCACTCGTCTCTTTTTCCCCTCACTCGTTCCCCATTCCCTAGCCCGGATCCAGTCTCAAATTATCGGATCTACCCTCCCCCGCCCGGATCCACTCATATGTCGTCGGATCTACTCATTTCCGGTCCGTTCCACATTCCACCGCCGAGGACAGCCACCTACGATATTTCCACACTTCCGGTTCCACATTAGATCGCCGTCAAAAATCATTCGGCTCTGGAATCTTCAGTGTCTTGGTCAGCCCACTACTTGGTGAGTCTTCGTTGTATTGGACTTATTATTTTCAGCACACTTATATTGGATTGGAAATCATATTGGCTTGGATATATTGTATTGTAGTGGTTTGCTTTTAGATTATTATTGTGATTTGCAGGGTCTATTCGCCGCGTACTCCTACTTTGGCCCTCCACGCGGTGGAAAGTCTAAGCTTGTTTCGCCCTAATTAATTATTCTATCTTGCTTTGAATTATTTGTGTGGGATGTTAATGTTTATTATCTAATTTTTGATTAATTCGTCGGGTTTTGCATAGTATGTAGGGTTAGGTCGTCGTTAATCCGCCGCCTATAGATTCCTACTGCATCAATTGGTATCACAAATTAGATAATAAACATTAACATCTCACGTAAATAATTCAAAACAAGATAGAATAATTAATTAGGGCAAAGCAATCTTAGGCTTTCCTCCACGTGGAGGGTCAAAGCAAGAGCGCGCGGCGAATAGACCCTGCAAATCACAATAATAATCTAAAAGTAAACTACTACAATACAATATATCCAAGCCAATATGATTTTCAATCCAATATAAATATGTTGAAAATAATAAGTCCAATACAACGAAGACTCACCAAGTAGTGGGCTGACCAAGGTACTGAAGATTCAAGAGCCGGATGCGTTTTGACGGCAATCTAATGTGAAACCGGGAGCGTGGAAATATCGTAGGTGGTCCTCGGCGGTGGAAGGTGGAAACGGACCGGAAATGAGTAGATTTGGCGACGTATGGGTAGATTCGGGTGGGGGAGGGTAGATCCGATAATTTGAGAGCAGATCTAGGCTAGGGAATGAGGAACAAGTGAGGGGAAAAGGCGGTGATTGGCATGCAGCGGCGGGGAGGCAAGGGAATGACCAGGCGGCAGCGGGAAGGGTTGGTGGTAGCGGGATTTCAGTGGCTCAGCGAGGGGAGGCGGCGGTAGCGGGAGATCAGCAACAGGGAGGCGGTAGGAGTAGTAACAGGGAGCCTGTGGTGAGTGCGGTAATAGGGAATCAACAAAATTTAATTCACGGAACATAGATTAGCAATGTTTATAACTTTGAACCGGGAAATCAACATTATTAAGGTGGCGGAACAGCCACCGCTGCTGGGAAGAGTGGAGATTCCTAGAATCACCAATAGGGGCTGCGAGAGAGGGATTTGGAGGGGGAGGAAGGTGGCTAAGGGTTAGGGTTACCGTTGGGGGGAGGGAGAGGGCCTAGGAGTCATCACCTAGGATTCTACGGAGTCGGCACCATGGAGGGATCGTCGGAGTTTGGGATTTCTTCTTCTCCAAAATTTGCAATGCCTCAGATCAGCCCACAAACTACCTATTTATAATAAAAGGGGAATTAGGGCATCCCACCATCAACGGCTATGATTTGCCGGAGGTGGGGTCACTCAAATACTTCAAAATAAAACGCAAAATAATAAACTAATATATGGAATCGATAAGCAACACGAATTTGGACGCATCTGCGGAGTCCGATCGTCAATCCGGGCATGTCATATATGGAAATGGCCAATTGGCCCCGAACGGGCCCAAAACTCATCCTTCACGGCAGGTCCTCGTCTCTGCTCCGCATCATATAAATGTCTATATGTACCACATTGTAAAATCTTAAAAATACAAGGAAAGAATTTGCGCTAAAATAAACTTGAGCACTCAGCGCAGAAGACTTCCAATTACCAATAAAAAGCAAGCTAACATGGATTTGGGGGGTTTTAAATTATGTCGTTGAAAAAAATTGTCTCATTGTGCCCCAACCATATTGATTGGAAAATTATAAAAAAAATAACAATTTAGAGGGTCATATTCAAGAAAGAAATGGATGGAACAAAGCATATAAACAGAAGAATTGGATTTTATTTTGAAGGGTTAAATAAATTAAAATGCCAATTTTGGGGAAGAGATGGAAATTATATTATTGGTGTGACTTAAATGAGCATATAGGTTCTAGTAGAATGATATGAGAGAATTCACGTTGAGTATATAATAACTGAATAAGAGATAAAAACATAATTGAAAAAGCTATACTCGATTTTACAGTAGTCTACAATCTTGCAATAGCAAACAAAGTATTTTAAGAAAAGAAAACACGCATTTAGTTTTGTTAGAAAAGAATATGTAAAGCCCCATTTAAGGCCTCATCTTTGGTCTTCTTCCTCTTCTTGTAATAGTCTCACATTTTGAAATTGGGACTCTTCACTCTCTTCTATCCCTATATATATGTATTCATACTAGTATTTACACACACAAGTATATGCAAAGATTTATAAGTTCTCCAAGTATTTGTGCTCTTTTCTCTACATGGTATCAGAGCTAGCGATCCCTCCGAGCGGTCTCTGACTTTCTAACCGCAACCCTTTGTGCGGCCTTCTAACCGCAATTCTCGGCGGATATGATTTTTTTTTAACCGCAACCCTCTGTTTGGTTTCTTATCTGCAACCCTTGGCGGATAGACTTTTTTTGTCCGCAAGGTTCTCCTTGTGTTATTCCCTCCTCTTCTGGGTTTAGATCTCCTCTTTTTTATAGACTTCGTTGTTGGGACCCACCGTACGGCCTGTTCTGTATCCGCCGCGGTATGCTCGATTCATCTCATCCTAACCGTTGTTCTCTTGACGCCGCGGATTGTCTCATTAGCCGCAGCGATCTGCCCTTCCGTTCCCACAGCGGTTTTGCTTACCGGCCTCTGCTTGCCTCTGCTTCTTTACCGCACTCGTCTTGTCTTCAGCGGTCTCTTCTCAGCTCGCTCCTCAGCCCGCCGCGGTCTCCTCTCTATTGATTGCTCAGTCCGCCGCAGTCTCGTCTCAGCTCGCTGCTCTTCAGCCCGCCGCGGTCTCATATCTATTAGTTGCTCAGTCCGTCGCGGTCTCGTCTCAGCTCGCTGCTCTTCAGCCCGCCACAGTCTCTTCTCTGTTCGTTGCTCAGACTGTTGTGGCCTTGCCGATTAGCCTGCTTCAAACCGCGCTAAAGTCTTATCAACCCACTGCGGTTTCGACTTCTGCTCGTTGTGTTTTGTCTACCCGTTGTTGATGCATGTATATTACCATTCCTCCAGTCTTATGTTGTTGTTTCTGCTCTTGTCCGCGGTTTTTTGTCTGCTTAGCATATTCCTGGCTTGTCGTTAGCCGCTTCTCCTAGCCACCTCTCCTAGCCGCCAGGCAGTGTTGTCATGGATTCTTCTACTGATTCTTCTCCTTCAGCCCGCTTGTTCCCTACTCCTGAACTGCGTGAGAAGTTAAAGATCACCACCATCTCCCTTACTGGGAAGAAGAACTTTGTTGAATTTGTGCATTTTGTCAGCCAGGTACTTCAGTCCAAGGGACTTCTACATTATCTAACTAGGGATACTCCCTCTGCACCTACTGATGACTGGCTGCGCGATGATGGTCGTGTTCAGACTTAGTTTCTCAACTCCCTTGATGGCGAACCGTACCGCATGACCATGTATCATGAGACGATCAAGGCGATGTGGGATGAGCTCCATTCATTTTACTCTGGCAAGGATAGTCTACAACATTTGTACGGCATCATCACCAATCTTCTGTCCCTTGACTTAGGCAGTGTTGCAGACTTAATCTCTTTTGTTGCTCGACCCAAGTCGTTGGTGGAGGCCTGGATTCAGCATCAGCCCCCGACTACGGATCTAGCTCCCCAGCGTACTCAAAAGGAAGTTGTTGGTATTGTAACGATGATGGCTCGTGTTCCGCCTCATCTTCATAGTGATCGGGCTCAGATCCTCTCCTCGGCTACTATTCTATCATTCTCTGATGTGTGCTTCATACTGTTAAAGGTTTCATCGCCTCCTGATGTTATCGACCCTCCTTCAGCAGCTCTTCTCGAGCAATCTTCTGCGTCATTACTCCCTCTCCCTCCCTCTACTCGTGGGGGGCATACAGGCTTTCGGGGGAGGGGCTGAAATGGTCGGCTGAGGCCTAAGTGCTCTTTCTGTGGAAAGGATCGACACCTCGAGGCAACCTGCTATCGCAAACATGGTATGCCTCCTCGTCCAAATGCTCTTGTTGTCGCCCTCAACCCTTCTGTCACTCGGACTGATCTTGATGAAGTCCGCCTCCAACTCCAACAACTTCAGGGGTCGCTCCACAACTCACCTACCCCTGTTGCCTCCGTCCCTAATGAAGGTATCGCTTGTCTCTCCACTAGCCCGTGTTGGATAGTGGACTCAGGTGTTACTCATCATATCACCTCCTTGAAGCCACCTCAATACATGGATTCTCCGCATCCCAAGTTTATCACTGTAGCTAATGGCAACACCTCTCCTGTCTCCGGCTCTGCTGATATACCTCTAAATCCCTCTATTTCTCTTCGCTCGGCTCTCCATGTCTCGGGCTCTCCGTTTAAGTTACTTTTTGTTAATCAACTCGCTACTGATTTGGATTGCTCTGGCACATTCACCTCTTCTTCATTGCTGATGTAGGACCGACGAACGCAGAGTATCATTGGTAAAGGACGATTGCACAACGGGCTCTACCTTCTTGATGTCTCCCCCACCGTTCTCTCCCCTATCTCATCTGTTGACTGGCACCGGCGTCTTGGGCATGCTCCTCTTACAATTCTCAAGAAGGTCCTCTCAGATGTTCATCTTCCTACTTTTACTTGTGAATCTTGTATTTTGGGGAAACAACACCGTTCACCTTATCCTCCTCATTGTACCCGGAGCTCTGCTCCTTTTATGTTAGTACATTTTGAGGTTTGGGGCCCGTATAAAGTAACAAGTATCTCTGGTTACATTATTTTCTCACATTTATTGATAATTACTCTCGCATGACATAATTGTACTTACTTCGTGATCGCTCCGACCTTCCTCGTGTATTTCGGGTTTTTGTTCTTGAGACTCGCACTCAATTCTCCGACAAAATCAAAACAATCCGAACAGATAATGCTTGGGAATACACTAGTCATGAGTACGATAACCTCTGCTCTGAATTCGGGATTATTCATCAAACGTCGTGTGCTTACACTCCACAACAAAACGGTGTGGCTGAGCGTAAAAACATACATCTTTTTGGTGTTGCTCGCTCTCTCATGATTCAAATGCACGTCCCCAAGACATATTGGCACTTTGCGGTTTCGATGGCGTGTTATCTCATTAACCGTTTGTCATCCTCCCTCCTCGACATTGTCACCCCGTTCAGCCTCCTCTTTCCCTCCACACCTCAATTCCCTCTAACACCTCGAATATTTGGTTGTACCTGCTATGTTCACTTACTTGGTCCTTCCACCGACAAGTTCGATCTTCGGGCGGTCAAACATATATTAGTTGGTTATTCCCGTACTCAAAAAGGGTATGTTTGCTACTTTCCCACTACCCGTAAGGTGACTGTTTTGGCTAATGTTACCTTTCTAGAAGATCAATCATTTTTCTTCACTCCACAGTCCTCTCCACCACCACCCTTATCAAGACCTGTCATCCCAGTTATATCTCCTCCACCATCACCAGCTCTGTCTTCCCCATCTTCTCCTATGCTCCCCTCACCAGCTCCAGGTCTCTACCAACCCCCCCCCCTTCTTCGTGTCTATACTCGTCGACCTTCCCGCTCTGTCGCCCCGCTGCAATCGGCTTCAATCTCTGGAACTCTGCGACCTGTCGACCCAGCTTCTCCCTCTACGGCCCATCCTTGGAAAATTATGTATCCTTTCAGTGTTTCACTCTGGTGCTTCAAACTTTTGCTATCTCATTATCCTCTATTTTTGTCTCTAACTCTATGCAGGAAGCTCTTCAACATCCGGGCTGACGGGCATGGACGAAAAAATGGCGGCCCTCTGGGCTAATCAGACGTGGGATCTGGTTTCTTTTCCTCCAGGACAAACTATCGTTGGATGTAAATGAGTCTTTGTCATCAAACATGCTCCCGATAGGAAGAGATCGACTTAAAGCCCGTCTGGTGGCGCGTGGCTTTACTCAACAACATGGTCTTAATTATGAGGAAACATTCTCTCCAGTGGCCAAGATCAACACGGTACGTGTCCTCCTCTCTGTAGTTGTGCATCGTCAATGGTCCTTACATCAACTTGATATCAAGAATGTTTTTCTCGATGGTGATCTCCAAGAAACTGTCTACATGCGAAAGCCTCCCGGGTTTGAGACCACGGGGGAGTCCCAAGTTTGTCTCCTTAAGAAGTCGATTTATGGTCTCAAACAATCTCCTCGGGCATGGTTCGATAAGTTTAGCAGGGATGTTCAGAAGGTTGGCTTTACTCGGAGCTCGGCGGATTTTTCTCTGTTCACTCTACATAGCACAACAGGAGCAGTTCTTCTTTTGGTGTATGTCGATGACATCCTAATCACAGGAGATCATTCAAAAGGAATCCAAGTGGTCAAACAGCACCTCAGTTTTGTTTTTCAAACAAAAGATCTAGGGAACCTTCGTACCTTAGCCTTAAAATCGCAAGACATTCTGATGGTCTTGTCCTATCTCAACGGAAGTACTATCTCGACCTTCTTCAGGATGTTGGATACTCTGGATGTAAGACGGTTAACACTCTTATAGACGTCAATCACAAGTTGTGTGCTCATGACTCTGACGCAGATCTTTTTCTTCCAAACCTAGAATATTATTAACGTTTGGTTAGAAAACTGATATATCTAACAGTCACAAGACCAGACATATCCTTTGATATTGGGATTGTCAGCCAGTTTATGCATTCTCCTCTGGTGTCACATCTAAAGGCTGTCAAACGTATTCTGTGATACCTGAAAAATGCTCCTAGTCAAGGGCTGGTATACAGAACTTCTTCCTCCTATACTCCAACATTGTTTGCATATTCAGATGCCGATTATGTTGGTTCTCTGGATGATCGGCATTCCACCAGTGGATTTTGTACTTACTTTGGAGGTCACATTGTTACCTGGCGCAGTAAGAAACAGACTGTAGTTGCTCGATTTTCGGCCAAAGTTGAGTATCGTTCGATGGCGTCTGTTGTATCTGAGCTCACATGGCTTGAGAGTCTACTAAGTGATATGGGAGTAAAACTTTACTCACCGGCCACCTTACTTTGTGACAGTCAAGTTGCGATTCACATAGCCAAGAATCATGTCTTTCATGAAAGAACGAAACACATTGAAGTTGACTCACTTTATTCGGGAAAAAGTTCAAATGAAGAAGCTGGAACTGAAACATGTTTCGGCTACTGACCAAGTTGTCGATCTTCTCACAAAGGCCTTGTCGAGTGCTCTATTTTATCAGTTCTTGTCCAAGCTGGGTGTTTACGACTTGTACGCTCCAACTTGCGGGGGAGTGTTAGAAAAGAATATGTAAAAGCACATTTAAGGACCCATCTTTGGTCTTCTTCATCTTCTTGTAATAGTCCCACATCTTGAAATTGGGACTCTTCACTCTCTTCTCTCTCTATATATGTGTATTCATACTTGCATTTACACACAAAAAGTATATGCAAAGGCTTACAAATTTTCCAAGTATTTCTGCTCTTTTTTCTACAAATTTTTGAAAAAATGAAACCGTTTGACAAGAAAAGAGAGCTTCATACGATTAAGTGGACAAATTTGAAAAGGAACAAATTATAAACATTTAAAATCGATTGTTAAATAAGGAAAGATAGAGTTAGTGAAGTTAAATCTGAGGTACGATAAAATGGCTTGTGGTGGATCGTAATTAATAAAGATAAAGTATTGTAAAAGTGTAATAAGCAAGACAAAAATATTTTTTTGGATAATTTATATAATAGAATTGATATAATAAGAAAATAATATATATATATATAAGATAGGGCAAGAGACAAAATGTTACGCCCCCGCTACGCTTTGCGGGTCGTCAATATGTTCGGAGGAGCAAGGACGTGCTAAACAACGGGGCTGAACCTTCCGGTTCAGCCCCCACTCAATGAACCGCCGGCCTGGGGCTGAACCAGGCGGGTTCAGCCCCCTTGGGAGGGGCCGGCCGGCCCCTTGGTGCCCGGATATATTTATATCCGGGCAGCCCCCCTTTGGGGGATTATGCAGAATATTATCAGGTTAGCTTCTTCCTCCCTCCTCAAACCCTAATTCTCTCCTTTAGCCTTCTAGATCTCTCTTAGTTGCTTTCTCTCCTAGTTTCCTCCTAACATTTGGTATCAGAGGTGTTCGTCTCTCCGAAATGGTGACCACTCGCACTCAAGAGGAGTCCTCGCGGATTGAAACCCTAGAGGAGAACGTTGTTGGGTTAACTGATTCGATAGCGGCTTTGGAAGGGCGGTTGGACGCTCGGATGGAGGAGTTGAAGACGTTGTTGAAAGGTAAGGCACCGGCGAGCGAAGATTCGGCCGGATCGGGGGCCGATCCAGCGGCTACGGGCGTGCGGCTCGCGGAGGGCGTCGGCGTGCGGATCCCAGAAACGGAGCGGATGCGCGTATCGGGCGGGATCGCGCCTGGCACGGCGTGGCCGGGGACGGGCGGAGTTGGCTCGACGGCTTTCGGTCTTCCCGGAGGGTCGGCGGCGGCGTACGGGGGTGCGGCGGGCTCGTTTCCGTCGGGATCTGCAGCAGCGGGGCTGGGCGAGCCTGGATTCGGCCAAGGACAGTGGCGCCGGGGCGGTGACGACCCGTTTGGGTTCCGGCGGCCACCGGACACGATGGGACAGCAAAGAGGGGGGCTCCTCACTCCTCCCCGCGGGTTTGGGCCTCCTGGGGTGGCCGGTTTTGGCCCAGGATGGGGAGGCCAGCCGCAACCTCCGCCTTGGGGAGCGGGTCAGCATCATGGCTACGGCGGTTTCGAGCAAGGGGAGCCCGCAAGACGGGAAGGAGGTCAGGGAACACAACGCTTGACTCCCGGATTAACTCGTATGTACTTTCCGGAGTTCGAGGGCGGTGACGCCTTGGAATGGATTCAAAAGGCGGAACTTTTTTTCCAGTACCAGGAGGTGCCTGACGGACAGTGGGTGCAGTTGGCGTCCTTTCACTTGAAGGACGACGCTTTTCAGTGGACGCAGTGGTTCCTGCGGGGACGGGAGTAGGTGCCTTGGGGGGAGTTTGTGGATGGATTTACGGCCAGATTTGGTCCACTGGAGTACGACAACTTTGAGGCCCTCCTTCAGAAGCTTCGTCAAAAAGGATCAGTGCTGGAGTACCGCACTGAGTTCGAGAAGTTGGCAAATAGGGTTCAGTGGCCGGAGAGGACACTCTACAGCTGTTTCATCTCGGGTCTCAAGGAGCACATTCGTGACGAAGTGCAGGCACTCATGCCTCGTTCCTTGAACCACGCCATTACTTTGGCACGTATCCAGGAGGAGAAGTTCAACAGACAGCGGGCCCGCATCACGAGTCGGACAGCCTTGGCCCCGACCACAGCAGTACGACGGGAGCAGCACACGGGTACCAAACCAACGGTGACTCGGTTGTCTTGGAGTGAGTTGGCCGCTCGGAAGGAGAAGGGCCTATGTTTTAATTGCGACGAGAAGTTTGTGTCAGGTCATAAATGCCAAAAGCTGCAGGTTTTCATGTTGCATCAGGATGAGGACGGGCCGGCTCCGGACGAGGATTTGGGGGAGGAATTGGAGGAGACCGAGTTTGGAGTTTCTCTACATGCTCTCGAGAGTTGCGCTCCCCCGCTGACCATGAGGCTGGCGGGCCGGATTGCCCAAGAGAGGGTTACTATTCTGGTGGACAGTGGGAGCACCCACAACTTCATACATCCTGACGTAGCACGGCGCGTGGGACACGTGGTTGACAAGGGGGTTGCCTTTCACGTTATGGTGGCGGATGGCAGCAAGCTGCAGTGCGAGGGGGTGCTGAAGGGAGTGGAAATGCGGATACACGGTTATGTGGGACGGACGGACGTCTACTTATTGCCTATTCGGGGTTCAGACATGGTGCTGGGAGTTCAGTGGTTGCGCCAGTTACAGCGGGTGACTTTTGATTGGAAGCACATGACTATGGAGTTTGTGCACGGGGAAAAACAGTTTTGCCTAAAGGGTATCATGTCCTCTCCTGTCAAGGAGGTTTCTCTTCGCAGCTTGCAGCGGTTGAGCGGGGATGGGCAGATCATGGCCGTCCTTCGGGAGGTCCAGGCCGGCGGTTCCACACTTTATGAGGTACCGGTTCAGTTACAGTTACTTCTGACTGATTATGCTGACGTTTTTCAGGAGCCACACACTTTGCCACCGCCGAGGTTTCGGGATCACCGTATCCCACTCAAAGCGGGAGCTGAGCCTACGAATGTTCGTCCTTACCGCTACCCACACGTTCAGAAGGCGGAGATCGAACGCAGTGTCCGGGAGATGCTGGAGGCCGGCATCATTCGGCCAAGTACGAGTTCCTTCTCGGCTCCTATTATTTTGGTCAAGAAAAAGGATGGGTCCTGGAGATTCTGTGTGAACTACCGGGCCTTGAACGGCGCTACTGTCAAAGATAACTTCCTGATTCCTCACATAGAAGAGTTACTGGATGAGCTGCATGGAGCGCAGCATTTCACCAAGCTGGATCTTCGTTCCGGATATTATCAGATCTTGATGGCACCGGAGGACGTCCATAAGACGGCTTTTCGGACACATGACGGCCATTATGAGTTTTTGGTTATGGCCAATGGGCTGACTGGGGGTCCCGCTACATTCCAGGCCAACATGAATGAGATATTCCGAGACTTCCTGCGGGTGTTTGTCCTGATATTCTTTGATGATATCCTCATCTACAGCGCGACCTGGGAGGACCACGTGCACCACGTGGAACAGGTTCTTGCCAGACTTCGTCAGCACCATCTTTATGCCAACCGTTCCAAATGCTCCTTCGGGCAGGCAGAGGTGGAGTACTTGGGCCATTTGGTCTCTGGTCAGGGCGTTCGGGCCGACCCGCGGAAGATTCAGAGTATGCAGTCCTGGCCGCGACCGGTTACAGTTCGTGCCTTGCGGGGTTTTTTGGGCCTTACAGGGTATTACCGGCGGTTTGTACAGGACTATGGGAAGATAGCCCGACCATTGACCCAGCTGCTGCAGAAGGATTCTTTTTCTTGGACTGAGGAGACGGAGGAAGCATTTCAGGCTCTCAAACGGGCAATGACCACCACACCAGTGCTTGCACTACCAGATTTTTCGAAGGAGTTCGTTCTGGAGACCGATGCGTCGGGGGTCGGCATCGGGGCGGTTTTGATGCAAGCGGGGCGGCCAATAGCCTTTTACAGCAAGGCCTCGGCTCCTCGTACCTTGGGCCTCTCGGCTTACGAGAAGGAGATGTTGGCGATCATTCACGCAGTGGCTGTGTGGAGGCCCTATTTGTTGGGCCGGCACTTTAAGATCCGAACAGACCACCAGAGCTTGAAGCATTTTCTGGACCAACGGGTTTCTTCACCTCTGCAGCAGAAATGGGTTACCAAGCTTCTGGGCTACGACTATGAGATTGTTTATCGGCGCGGCAAAGAGAATGTGGTCGCCGACGCTCTTTCTCGTCTCCCAGAGGCTGCTCTCTCTCATATTTCGGGGCCGTTGGTCGATTCCTTGGAGGACATTCAGGAGGAGGTACTTCGTTCCGCACAGTTACGGCCGTTGGTGGACACTTTACAGCGGGGCGAGACAGGGCCGGCTGGCTATCACTTGTGTAATGGCCGGCTTTATTATCGGGGTCGGGTGGTAGTACCCGCCGATTCAGCTTGGAAGACGGTATTGATGCACGAGTTCCATTCGTCGCCCACAGGAGGGTATGCGGGGGTCCTCCGGACTCTCCAGAGGGCGAGAGCAAACGTTTTTTGGGTGGGCATGCGCCGGGACATTCAGCAGTTTGTTCGCCACTGCGACATCTGCCAGCGACAAAAATATGAGACTTCTTCTTCTTCTTCTCCTACCGGGCTACTCGTGCCATTAGACATTCCGCAGCTTATTTGGGACACGGTGTCTATGGACTTTATTGATGGGCTGCCTAAGTCCAAAGGAAAGTTCGTTATTCTGGTTGTGGTGGATAAGCTCTCCAAGTATGGCCATTTTCTGGGCCTTAGCCATCCGTATACTGGGGAGTCCGTGGCCGCTCTCTTTGCTCGGGAAATCGTTCGACTGCATGGCCTTCCTCGTGCCATTATTTCTGATCGCGACCCCACCTTCGTCAGCGGGTTCTGGAGGGAGTTGTTCAGGTTACAGGGTACTCGCTTACACTTCAGCACAGCACATCACCCACAGACGGATGGCCAGACGGAGGTGCTCAATCGGGGTGTCGAGACGTATCTTCGATGCTTTGTTATGGATGAGCCTCGGAGTTGGCCGGATTGGTTACACTGGGCCGAGTACTGTTACAACACGGCGTATCACTCAGCCAGCAGGATGACGCCGTTTGAGGTGGTTTACGGGCGTCCGCCCCCGACTTTGGCCAGCTATGAGCCGGGCAGCACCGCTCTTCCGGCCGTGGATCGTGCTCTTCTGGATCGTGATCGCATGTTGGTGACTCTTCGGGAGAATCTCCGCCTAGCCCAGGAGCGCATGAAGTCCCAGGCGAATAAGCACCGCACGGAGCGGGAGTTCGCCGTGGGTGACGAAGTTTTCCTCAAGCTCCAACCATACCGGCAGCTGTCGGTGGCTCACCGTGGCAACCAGAAGCTGTCCCCGCGCTATTACGGCCCCTTTCAGATCATCAGCAGGGTGGGGCCGGTGGCTTATACTTTGGCTTTGCCAGAAGGATCCCGCATTCATCCTACATTCCACGTTTCCTTGCTCAAACGGAAATTGGGTCCGCATATCCAGCCCAGTACTTTGTTGCCGGCAGTTACTACTACGGGTGAGCTGCGGCCGCTTCCAGAGGATATTTTGGGGCACAGGTGGAAGAACTGGGGCACGGAATACCGGCCCGAGCTCTTGGTCAAATGGAAGAACCTGTCGCCAGCACACAACTCTTGGATAGACTTCTTCGATTTCAAGGAGCTCTATCCGGACTACCACCTTGGGGACAAGTTGGTTCTTAATGGGGCGGGGAATGTTACCCCCCCGCTACGCTTTGCGGGTCATCAATATGTTCGGAGGAGCAAGGACGTGCTAAACAACGGGGCTGAACCTTCCGATTCAGCCCCCACTCAATGAACCGCCGGCCTGGGGCTGAACCAGGCGGGTTCAGCCCCCTTGGGAGGGGCCGGCCGGCCCCTTGGTGCCCGGATATATTTATATCCGGGCAGCCCCCCTTTGGGGGATTATGCAGAATATTATCAGGTTAGCTTCTTCCTCCCTCCTCAAACCCTAATTCTCTCCTTTAGCCTTCTAGATCTCTCTTAGTTGCTTTCTCTCCTAGTTTCCTCCTAACACAAAATATATTAATTGACCCGTGAAAAGGAGTTGTTTGGATTTGAAGTTTATGGAAACATCTAGGGATTTAGAAAATCTACTACATTGGTTGGCTGGGCACGAAAAAATGTCACATCAGCTTTGGCTCAAAGGGCTTAGGTGAACCTAGAGTTCCTCAGAATAAGGTCACGCTAAAGATGAAAAATGAAAAAAGTAAGCATGTTTTGGAGAATTGACTAATAAAATTTTCTTTTGCTTTATGAACACATTCTAAACCAAAACAAAATGAGGAAAATTTTCAAAGATCATTATAAGTCTAAATGCTTTGATTTTATTCTAAAAGTAGAGCACAAGGTTACGAGCTCACCGTAGAACCTCAGTAGGATTGTCGGAGGATGTCTGGAGGCGGAAAATACTATGGAGCCGGAACCGCGGTTGCCTAAGAGGGATATGCTCGAAGAGAGAGAGCTATCACAATCTCATTCAAAGATAAGGGAAATAAATAAAATTCCTTCCTCCTCATTCTATACAACATATGCCTTTAATTAGGCTTACAACATACTAAAAGACAATACTAATAAAAGGCAAACAATAAAGAAAACAATAGCTAAATAGGCCCGTCGCTAGAGGCCCATAACATCCCGTCCGGCCTTCAAATCGAGCTTGTCCTCAAGCTCGAACGAAGCTTGGATGATTGGATCATCTGGCTCATTTATTTCGCGCTAAAACAGCTCCTTGAAGTGTGTGCGGCTCCAGGAATGGAAGGTGGGTGGCTCTATGAGGATTGAGGAAGCAGGATCATGTGGTTGCTCCTCTGCGAGAATAGAAAACAGACGAAGCAGCGTCTGCCGACAGAAACTAAAAGCAGGGTCCTACAGCGTCGTAGATGGGGCTGCTTGGATTGGCGACGACCAAGGCGTGTGGCAAAATCAGCACAGCGAGAGGTTTTTGGTGTCGATCATTTGGTAAAAGCGTGCAGGTCAACGATGATGACGACGTACCCGAACTCGCGAATCAACGATTCTTCAGGAGGGGCGTCTCAACTCTAGAATTCTTTATGTTAATGGTGATTGGTCTGTGAGAAACCAGAAGGCCAAGGTGGAAACGAGACTTCTTTTTGTTGTTGGTCACGTCTCAGTTGTAAACTTCCTTCCGTAACTGATTTTTGTTTTTTTTGTTGCGGGATGTGATTGGATCGGGCAAAAGAAAGGTGAAGGACCAAGGCTTTTTTCCTGGGTGCTCTGATACCAAGTTGAAATGGGCTTGCTATAGAACCTCAGTGGGATTGTAGGAGGATGGCGGAGGCGGGGATGACAGAGGATACCATGGAGCAAGAACCGTGGATTTCTAAGCGAGGTGTGATCGGAGAGAGAGAGCTACCACAATCTCATTCAAAGATAAGGGAAATAGATTGACTTCTTTCCTCCCCGTTCCATACAACATATGCCTTTAAATTCCCTTACAACATACTAAAAGACAATGCTAATAAAAGATATACAATAATGATAACTCCTAACCTCTAACCACTAAAGACAACAATAAAGAGAATATTAATTAACTAGGCACATCGCTCGAGGCCCATAACACATAATTTTATGAATGATATTAGATGCACTTTTCAAATTTATATATAGTTAATCCATTTTAAGCTGAAGTTGATTTAAAATTAAAAAATTGTTTCTTTTTTCTAAATAAGTCTACAAGTGAATATCATCCCACGATCTCAATAGAAGATCCAGTGAACGACATCCAGAAGGATGGGAAAGGGCAGTCACATCAATAATTATTATCATATGCACAACTGCAAAAGGTGTGGCCAGCGAGGTAAAGGTCACAGTAGGAAAGATGTCTCGTAATTGAGGCTTAATTAACTGCTACCCTTCTTTTCATTTCAATCACAAAATGGAGGAAGGGGTAGCACCGTAGCATAGATCAGCAGCCAAATTGTATCTACTGCATAAAATTTTGTTTCCATTGATTGAGGTCAACATGCACTGCACCACTCAAGATAAGGGATAATAATTGTAGGATGACTGAATTAATTCTTATCTGATGCCTATAAGACATTAGGATGGACTATCGGGCGAATGAGATTGACTTGAGCATACTTACTGCAAAAACGTTGACCACATATGAGACATTGGATTAATATTTGATGCTCCAAAGGGTTTTCTCTTCTAACGTTAATTCATGCAATGCGCATAAGGGATTTAAACTATAAGGAAGTTTTGGCCTATATTATTTAAAGAATCCCTAGTCAAAAAATTGATGAAATTGGTCGAGCTCACTTAACCAACAGTAATCAGTGGATTTCCCATCTTGTTGTTTCACTTACAATCACAAAGCTTTGGAGTTATTCTTGGAGAGTTTGAATGGAGGTAGTAGTGTCATATAGGGATTTGTACTAGAGAGCTGAGAAGGGAAGTTGGTTTCATTGGGAAGGTAAAAGGAAAGCACGATATTTGATGGACTTATATGGTTAATAATGATTGACAAGATCGGGTATAACCAGAGTGGGGGTGACTATGGGAACAAGAATAATTAAAAATTTCACGCAAATAAGTAATAACACAATATTATCTACGCAACAAAAAATGACGTAAAAGCTTGAAAACATTAAAGAAGCACTCATACAAAGTGGCCACGGTAGAATAAAATAATTTGTCGGAGGGCGTACCTCTCCCCTAGTCTAAAAGAACAGACAAAGCGATACACAGATCATAACTACAAAGGCTAGTCACCACACACAAGCGTTGAAAACCGAAAAATACAAAATTCTAGTTGTCAACAATACCGATGAATGACACATTTATCACAATGTCAAACAAAACATAAAACAAAAGATGAAAAGGAAATTGAGGTAACAACACGAAGACTCCCCCCAAGTTTACTTCTTGCAAATGATCATGTGAAGTGAGTTTCTGAAATCAGCTCCATGGGAGAATCAATCATCTTCTTCTCCTCGAAGGAATGAGATACTTGAGTTGAGGAGAGAGAAAATATTAATTGATGAAGAAGTTCATTTTTCCTTGGTTAGTCTTCTCTCCAAAAGGTGATTCTTCAGCTCAAAAAAATTCTTTGGAAGTTCAAATGCTACTTAAGTTTGTAACCCCCGCATTCCGTTAATCATAAGGGATATATATAAATGGGAAACAAAATATGGGGTATCATTGTGCTGATTTGGTTCAATTTGGTGTGTCGATCATCAAGGTGGAGTGGCAGCCGTATTTTCCAATAGGGATGCCGATGTAAATATCCGTGTGCCGCAGTCTGGAGCTCCCAAATGAGTTCATCAAGATGTCGATTGAACATGGTATCAAATTTTTGATGCCCTCGAATTGATGATTGTTAAGCTAGGCTGCTAGGCAGGTATATCGTTGTTCCAATAGAGACTGTATCAGAATTTTGATACGCTTGGGTTGCAAAAGCTTGAGTGGAGCCCGTCCGTCACTATTCCGATAGAATGGGTATCCAAATTCTGATATATTATGGGCTCAAGAAAGGAGGTGTACGATTGAGGACAAAAAAACCCCAAGTCGAGCACATGTATCTTTTGTTATCGCTCAAGGACTTCATTTTATATCTCATGCTCTTGCATTTTCGCTAAGTGATAATGTAGCCTGGGTGAGAAACAAAATTTGTAATATTTTGAACATTTTTACTCACTAGTTAAGTGAGTAGGGAGTAGTGAGGGGTAAGCAAGAACAACAAATTCCATTCTCTTATTTCATTCTTCCCTCTGCCCACTTCCCTCTCCTCCCTCCTAACTAGTACCATCATATACGGTATCAAGAGGTTGATCCCAACTCCCTCGGCAGACGTGTGTTGAGCAACTGTTCATCAGAAGTATCCTTCCCTCTGCCCCCACCCTATGCCAAAGAAGGGCCCTTCCTCCAAGATTTTACCATCTTGCGGTAGCGCCCCGATGGCAATCGGCGAGCCATAACACTTCGGTATTAGAGCCAAGTTCGTCAACTACCACTGACAACCCTTCCTTCATTTGGTTAGGCCCTCCTATTTGCTCAGATGCTCAGCATCACAATCGAGTGAGGTAGAGCTTCAATCTATGAGCTTTGCACATCGCACACAAGCGATCGACATTCCAGAGAGAGTTCCGCTTACGTACAAACATTCAACCATCCTTGTCCAACCTCCTTCAAACAAGTCTGCAAACCACACGCACGACTGACATTCCATGTGGAGTTCTGAGTGTGTACAGCAGTACAGGACTTCGAACATCCTCAAACTACCTCCATCCAACAGCTCCAGATGCCACACGAGCATGATATACATTCCAAAGGGAGTTCCGCGTGAGTCCAATCCTTTTAGGGAACCCGCATTCTGGCACCCAACGTCCCTTGAACGGCTTTAGAGGTCAATCTATTCACAATTGAGCTCGCACAGACCATACAAGTCCATAAACCCAACACCGTGAGGCAATCGTCTTGCATCAACTTCCAGCTCGTCCTAGTTCTTAAGCAATGGGTATGCTTCCAACCCCTTCAGTGGCACCCCTAATCTTTCTTAGACAATGTTTAGTTGCTACTTGGTTTCCAATTACGATGGAAGAGGTTAGTCATATCCTTGCGTACGTGATATAGTTAATCCAAAAGATAAGTGTGTTAAGAAACTCCTCATCAGAAGTATCTTTCCTTCTGTCTCCACCCTAGGTCAAAGAAGGGCCCTTCCAAGATGTTACCATCTTGCAGTTGTGCACCCGATGGCAATCGGCAAACCATAACACTTTGGTATCAGAGAAGGGTTTGCCAACTACCACTAACAACCCTTCCTTCATTTGGTTAGGCCCTCTGATTTGCTCAGACACTCAACATCATAGTCGAGTAAGGTAGAGCTTTTGTCCAAGAGCTTTGCACATCGCGCACGCGTGATCAACATTCCAAAGGGAGTTTCACTTACATCCAGACATTCAACAATTCTTGTCCAACCTCTTTCAAGCAAGTTTGCAAACCACACACGCGACCGACATTCCATGCGGAGTTCTGAGTGTGTCCAGGATTTTGAACATCCTCAAACAGCCTCCATCCAACAACTCCACATGCCATACGAGCATGATCTACATTCCAAAGAGAGTGTTGCGTAAGTCCAATCCTTTCAGGAACCTGCATTATGGCACCCAACGTCCATTGAATAGCTTCAGAGCTCAATCTATTCACAATTGAGCTTGCACATACCACATAAGTCCCTAAACCCAACACCCTGAGACTATTGGCTTGCATCAACATCCAACTCAACCCAGTTCTCAGGTCATGGGTATGCTTCCAACCCCTTCGGCGGCACCCCCAATCTTTCTGTAATGCCTCAACCTAGTTTATCAACAAATCAGCAGTTTGGCCAAGCCCCGCGATAAGAAGTAAACTAAACAATGGTAATAAACTGGTACATATCAGACATAAATAAAAAGTACTAAAATGAAACTTACAACGGAAGTAGAAAATGCAACTAAAGGTAAAAGTGTACCTCATAAATTCTGAATTCACCAAGCCAACTAGAATATAAAATGAGTCAGATATTCGAATTTTCTAAAATACTATAACATGTTTGGTACATAGAAATTCTTAAACAATTTGATTACGCATAGTCCACGAAATGAAAACAATACAGTACTAAAAGGATAAACAACTGAATGAAAACAAAATATAAGAGGAAAATCTGCAAACACGCTCACCCTAATTGCAACTCCCCACTTGTGACCCCTATAAAAATATGTCTGAAAATTGATCAACCCAACTAGAGAGTAAGAAAAACTATTCCTTCTAAAGACACAAAAAATATGATAAAAAAACATGAATGCATGCTTTTTAAAATAAAGATTTTATACTATAGAAAAATTATATGTTGGTATACTATGCATATTTTTCTAAAATAATACTAACATAAATATTTGTTCTAGTTTAATCATGTTAAATATATGTGCTCAAGTTCCAAAAATTGGTTGACAAATGGATTCTTAAGCTTTGGTCTATACTTGAGTTCTAGGTGGCTTATGTTTGTCCTTCTTTAAATTCTAGGCAGAATAGCTTCTAATGCGCAATTCTAATCTAACGATCTGAGTCCCTACTAACAAACTCAGGTGTTCTAGAGTCTCACGGACACGAACTCGCATCTACTAATCTTTTGAAAGCGTGTGGCGTCTCCCCAAGAATTGAGGCTCATACGGTACACTACGCCCTATGGTAAGATAATGTGTCTCTATCTATCACGAGAGAAAGTCTCGATGGTGCATCCTAATTATTTTTTATCTAGTATTACTCTGCTTACGTATTCATATGCGTACTTTGAGCAGGATTTCTTATTAATTACTCAAATAAAATTCATATTCATATGATTGATACTTCCCGCATTCTAAAGATTTTTATGAGTACATGTTTCGTAACTTTTCACAATTTATAATGGTCTAACTGAAGGGAAAATATATTATTTTGGATCTACATGTGTCAGTTGAACGTTTTGTTAAATTATTATTTTCTAACAATAGTTGTAGTTTCTTTAACTATAAGAAATTACTGAATAATGAAAGACATTTTGTGCAAAACTATCTAGTATGTCTACCCAAAAGGAATGAGAACTTCTTACCGCGGTATTGCGGCGCTCGTACACTAGACGTGGCGGCATGATTCCCTCTAAACTAGTCTGATAACACAAAACCTTCTTCAACTTATGACCACCCACACCCAAAATTTGAAACATGACATAAGCCCTAATTTATTTATTAACAATCATTGAGGGTTCTAATGGCAACACAAAAACCTCTCAAGTGGAACAAAAGTGGACACGAAAGTTTCAAAGGAGATATTGCGGGCATTTACCTCTTCCCACCGATTACCATGAATCTTGACAGATCAACGGGGAATCAAAGATTGAAATCTACAAATTCTGAAATTAGGGAAATCATGATTGAATACCACAACTATTAAAAAGGGGACAAAATTTGGCTAAGGCAAAAGTTTGCAACTGACTGTAAGAGAAGGGATCTTAGGGATGTTAAGCAATCATCTAAATAGAAGCCTTAATCCATAAGTGTTGCACGGTGAAACGCCATGGGAAAAGGTAGGTATCAATCGTCTAAGAGAAGGGGAGTCAAAAGTTTCTCCCAGCATGATATAAGTTTTTGATGCTTACCGGAAAGGAGGATGGAGAAGCCGTCGGCTGCGGGAGAGGATGAAAACTGTGGAATCGACGATCGGCTGCCACGAGGGAGATATCGCCTACACGAGTCGACGTCCTCAACTGAGAGCACACCTTCGGTCGACTGCTTATCGGAGAGGGAAGGAGGGGTCGGACCCTAAAAGCGTGAATGACGATGGAACTTGCATTAGATTTCAATGTGGGAGACGACTTGCGAGAGAGAACCGAGTGGCGGTTACTCCTTCAACCGAGCGCGTGGGAGATAGTTAAATATGAGAGGCCTAGGGCACAGTTCCAAAAAGGAAACTGTGGAGGGAGAAAGTGGCAGACAACGATTTAGCACATACGGGATTTAAGTATACGTGTGGGAGAAAAAGGAACTAAACAAAACTGCCGCAAGGTTAGTAAACGTGATTGGCATTATTTAGAGGGGTTAAAATTGGATCTTCTTCCTTATTCCCCAAAATGACTTTCCATCTATACAAGAAATTGCGCCAAAATAATTTTTGTAATCTTCAATACAACTTCTAATTAACACGTGACAACTAATCATAACAGCATCGTACATCGAAATGACATTCACTCAATCATTTTCGTTCGCAATCGGACCCTGCAATTCAATTTTATTGTCGCATTAAATTACAGGTGTTACACTTTCTTGGAAAAAGTTCAGTTGTTTCTTGGTTTCCGAATACAATGGAGGAGGTTAGTCATGTCCTTGCGTACGTGATGGAGTTAATCCAAAAGATAAGGGCCTACCAAGTTGCCTAGGCACCCCAGCAACAAGATGACAATATCATTGTCTCACGCCACTCGAATTGACAACATGCACCTACCACCACGGTCGCGGCCACCTCCATCCAAGATGGTAAACCTTTCGTCAACAAATCTGAGTTCCTAGGGGGTGGATCAGAAGGCCATAGGGCGCCACGCTATGTGAAACACGACATTCATCTCTTTGGCAAATAAGGGGCGAGGGGCCTTTGCATGACTCACAAGATATGAGCATATTTTTGCCAATCAGCGTACTCCTGGGGTGAAATGTATCAACTTGGCTTCCTTCCGCATCCTAGGACAACACCAATTATCATTTGTGCAACACTACAACTTGAACGAGAAAAGCCTAACATGAACTAGGATGATTACAAAAACTATGCAACCTGCATTCCAGACCTCCACTTAACATCAACCTTGTGAGCGATCAAGTTTCTCTTAATAAAATTGGGTCTGTAAACAAATACTTGGAGAGGATCCAAAACTTATCGGCCCGCGCATCATATATTCTCCCAGAACATCAAGTGTCTATTTTCACAACCAACTTACAACATCCGCTTTGCATAGACGTGGAGTTTAAAACTCCCGTAAATCTAAGTACACGTATGAGCATAACATACATTTGCAGTACAACGATCGCCAAGCTGGCAAAGGCCCCCAGGTAGGTATTCGAAACGTCCACCACAAAAGCAAACATCTTTTTGCCACCAGAGGATGAAGGCCCAAATAGAGATGTCACTTAAACCCAAAAACCGTAAATCGATCCGGAACCGAACCAAAACTGCAAAGAACCGAACTGAACCGTTAGCGAAGTATTCAGGTTCCGTTTTGAATTTGGAACCGTGAACAACATTGGCTCAGGTGTGATTCTTTCATTTTATTATCCGGATCAGAACCGGAACTGGAACCGCAACATACAAGTTTCAAGTGGTGTTAGGATTTTTAGACTCGAACCGGGCCGAAGAAAAACCGAACCAAAACCCGTTTATTATTATAATTTTTGTATAACCTAACTAGAAGAATAAAACAAGTTGGGCTCAAATAAAATAAAACAAGGCAATCTGATAGAGTGTCGGAGCATGGATTATTGAATTTGGAGCATGTTTATTTAATATAGATGAAAGATGTAATGTTTTCAGCTCAAATAAAATGTGTGATTAATATAATAACTTATAGAAATTATATTTGTAATAATAGTGGTGCGACGCGCTTTTGTCAGTTTTGCGCCGCCAAAAAACTGCACCACAAACTATGAAGTTTTGCAATCAACGAAACCGCTCCACAACCAAACTGTTCGATGCAGTTTAAAATTGGTGCGGTCTAGTGCTATTTTGTTGTTTTGGTTTTTAACTTTCAACCTTCTTACTACATTATACAAAAAAAAACTCCCCTTGATGTAACACAAAATTTCTGCGTCAGGGCCCTGGACTTCAAAGTTTCTCTTGCAAAAAAACCGAATGGGTTTACTTTCCGATTTTCATTAATTTTGACCTCACCATCCATTCCGTCAAGTTTGGTTTTGGTTATGGTTGGGACGATTAAAACCGGACCAAACCGCGTAGAACCAGACTGAACCGTTAGTGGCCGATTTGGTTTTGGATCTTGTTGAACCGAAACGGAAACCATTG
The DNA here is from genome assembly GCA_039513925.1 of Platanthera zijinensis. Taxonomy (NCBI): domain Eukaryota; kingdom Viridiplantae; phylum Streptophyta; class Magnoliopsida; order Asparagales; family Orchidaceae; genus Platanthera; species Platanthera zijinensis. The sequence continues at coordinate 179,874,197 of CM077089.1, read as the reverse complement.
ACACAACAGTTCCAAAAATTATGCTGGAAACGGAACCAGAACCGAAACCGGTCAAATTAAATAAGGTTTTGATTCTAATTTGAAGAATCGTTACCTAAGCAGTTCAATTCACAGTTTTAGTAGAACCGGAACCGAACCGAAACCGTGGCAGCTCTAGGCCCAAAAGACCGGGAGATTTTCATTCCCAAGGGAGGGTGACGGCAAGGAGACTACTTGTGGGGAAGTTGTAACATCCAAAAAAATTATTTTTTTTTTTACAATTTTTAATCAGGGTCGAACCAGAGTTATTGTCGATGTCGTTGTCGGTATATATATATAATAAAAATTACACCTCAATACATCTTTCAAACTAATTTGCAGGGAGACTAAAATAGTTTTCAAAAAAAAACATGCAGGAACATAAGAAATGGAAACTAATTGATCACTCTGAGTCGATATCACCTCGAGTCATCTCTTCTTTATTTTGATGCACGTACGTGAGGCCCAATAATATATATGAAGTAGGATTGTCATCAAATACCATCATTCTTGAGTGTTTGAGGATAAAGAAGACTTTCAAGTAGAAGGAAAGAGGTGTCTTCAATGTATAATGCCTTGTATACCCTCTCATTAATTTTCCTTATTCATCGGTTAATATTTGACCCTCCCAAATAACACTAATAATTTATCAAAAATAAAAATACAAGCCCAACGCATTAATATCACCTCAAATAAATACCATTGCATAATTACACTTATGACTTTTCGCACGGGCTACGCCCATGCTCTATGAACTCGGGCGGCCTTCGGTCGCATTCAGGCGGGCTTCGCCTGTCTTCACACGGGCTTCGCCCGTGCTCGATGTGTTGGTGCGGGCTGCGCACGCACCCGAAATCTTTTTTTTCAGAACATATACATATGAGTACTTAAAATGACCGCAAAAAAAATATGAAGTACTATTCCTGCTTTTATTTTATAAAATTTTGCAAATTTTAATCTATAAAAATTAATTTATCTCCCTCTCCCTCTCTCTCTTTCTCTCTTTATCACTCCCCCTCTCTCTCCTTATCTCTCCTTCCCCCTCTCTCCCTCTCTCTTTCTTTATTAAAATTACTCCCTCTCTCCCCTTCCCTCCCGCCCCCTCGCTCTCTCTCTCTCCCTCTCCCTCCTCTCTCTCTCTCTCTCCCAACTCTCCCCCCTCTCATGCTCTCTCTCTCTCATGATCTAATGGTCAATATTCAATATTTGGTGTGCCTCCAAATATCTATATTCCCTTATATATAAGATAAAAATACAATCCCAACACATTAATATCACCTCAAATAAATATCATTGCATAATTACACTTATGACTTTTCTCAAACTAATTTAGTCTTATATTGAACTTGGATTGGAAGGCCAAAATTCTATTTAAATGAGGTATAACTTAATCACAAGATCCTGCCAAGTATAAATTTAAACCCACTGGCAAAGTTAATCTGGGTAGAGTCAATGCAAGACTACATTTTTTTTAGTTGATGGCTCAATTAGACCATAGATTAATCAGGTAAAATTTGATCGAGCCAACTAGCATCCTATTTAACTAGTAAATAAATTTGCATGAAAATCTAAATTTGTTTAGCTACCATTACACATTTAGCCGGTTTTAAGTGTGCATGCACACATATTTGTCCATATGAGTATGAAAGAGGCATTTCTAATTTGAGCCCAATCAAAGGGAGAATAATTACAGAGTAGTGTGTAATCATGAGGGTTCAAGCTTGCCTACATTGGCCACATTTGCATCTCATTTGTACACGATTCAAGAAAAGAAACCCGTAGAAATTAAGTTTAACATACAAAAAGAACTATCAAACATTAAACCGTGCTTAGAAAGACACGAACATGATTATCAAAGCAAAATCTTCAAACTGATATATAGTTAAAACATAAGGATAAAAGCAAGAAACAGAACATTCAGTTCAGAAAAGCTTGAATGCGATTTGAATTAGATTAATGGCTCGGGCAAGAACTGTATCTTTTGATGGATCAAGTATTCTAACATCACTGAACTCCGAACCTCCAAAACATTTCAAAATTAAATATATTCAGTATTTACAAAGCGCGCGCACGCCCGGACAGCTCAAAAGGAGAAGAAAAAGTAAAATCATATTCATCCTAAGGCAGTAACAATTGAGTAATGAGAGAGTTGGCCCTACCCCACACCCTCCAAAAGAAATACCATGCGAGGAAAGGCATTCACGGGACAGCACGCTTCCTAAAAAGAGAACAAAATGATTACAATCCCCCTGCGTGCTTCAGATCAGACCAATGAACCAGGTAGATCGATCAGGCTTAGTTCACAAGCAAACACCGAAAAAAGTAAATAAATCAAAATTAACCAAGCAAACACTCCTTCGACACAGTAAAACATGCATGAACAACAAAAAATGGAACACGGCAACAGATCTTACCTAATGTTGACACTCTCAACTTCCTCCTCCGTCATCTTCCCGCCGAATAACGCAGGGCTGATCCCACCTGATGCCTGAAAGACCGATAAACAGTCAAAACCCTAGAAAAGAACCCAAGAAAATAAAACTGACAAACGTGCCGCATTACTGAGCGGGAGATTCCATGGGTGAGGCACTTTGTTGCTACCTTGTGGGCACGCCGCGCGGCAGACTCGGGCACCGGCTGATCGGCAGGCGGCGGCGTCTCCGACCAAGTTAGAAGATCCGCCGTCGAAGTGTGCGTCCGCCTCGCCGGAGTGCTTCTCTCCATCCCCCTCGTTGCTTTCCCTTGACGAGATGGACGGAGTGTGCGAGAAGAGAAGGAAAAAATAGCTCTAAAGTGACCTGTGCAGCTGGATGCCCTACGGTCCCTTTAGAATTCTCTCTCTACAGTCTACACTCTACAGTACTGGAAAGGGCGGGACTGAGGGAGCGTGTGAGGGCGCGATTCCCGGAGGTGACGTGGCGGCGAAGCCCCGTTCCGTTCTCTTGGCTCCGCTCTTCCGTCCGTCAATGAATGGCAGCAAGCCAGCAAATATCATTCGAACTTGGCACTGCTTTATATACAGTGATATAGTAATAGAACGGTCAAATAAATTTGAGAATGGATGGGTGCCCTAAAGATTTATTGAGTCAAACTCGCAGTACTTTGAGCGAAATACTCAAATGACGCGAACTGACAAAGCGAGCCGCGCTAGTTTGAAGGGACCAAAATCACCCTAAAAGAGGGGACGGAGCCAACCCGTAGTACCTATCGTGCTGCGTTAGCTTCTAGTCAGCGCAGACAAGTTATCTCGTCGTCATTTCTCTTTGACACGGGCAAGTTTTCTGGTCGACGCACTATCGTCAGCAGTATCTCTACCGTGCGGCGTTACTGTTATGCTACCAGACTTCTTTGATTTCTTATCACTGAGAACTGGGGTGTTACAACTCTCCTTCCTTTAAAAAAATTTGCCTCATCGACAATTTTTCTCTTCAATAGTTTTGTGTCGCTCGTTTTTGTCCAAGTCAAGGGAGTTCGATATTTTATATCATAAAGGCATTGAAGGGCATTATTTGAATAATCTCTTGGTAGTTGGTATTGTAGGTGAACTTTATCATATAAATATGATTCTTCATCTCTTTCTGAAAACATTCGGAGTGTATCCTCTATTGTTTTATTGGTCCTTTCAGTTTGCTTATCCGTTTGCAGGTGAAATGTCGCACTAAATTTTTTCTTGGTATCCAATAGTTGGTGGCTTAATCTCAAATCATTTGATGCAAAACGCGCATCTCGATCACTTGCAATGCTATGGGGAACTCTGTACAATCGTACAATATCATCGATGTAGAGTTTTACTAACTTTACCATAAAATTGTCTCTTCGATTCAGAATGAAATGAGATACCTTTGTTAAGCGATCACCGATCACTCAGATTGTGTCATTTTCATGATGTGACCTCTGCAATCCATGCATGAAAATCATTAATATATCATCAAACTTTCATTTCAAAATTGGCAAAGACTTCAGAAACCCACAAAGTCTTTGGCATTTGGCTTTCACAGGTGCGCGGGTATAACACTTTGATATATGGAGGGATATGTCTTTTCTTAAGCTCAGCCACCAGAAAAGTGTTGTCCATATACAACTTTGTGCTCATTGAGTGAATTGAGTACATTGTAAAATAGGTCTCGTGCATCAACTCCTCGCGTAATTTTCAAAAATTTAAGACGCATAATTGACTATCTTTCCAAAAAAGACTATCGTCAAAGAAGAAATCGGTATTTGACCCATTCACAATATATATTGCATAACGCTTCGTGCTCTCATAAAGTTCCAAAGACTATCGAATTTGATCTGCAAGGTCGAATTGGACCTCGGTCAAGTTTGAGCATTCTGTAGTTATTGTTCTCACGTCGACACAAGTAATCACAAGAGTCTTCAAGTCACTGATTAGACGCTCATCATGCACCTAAATCCAGTTTGCTTGTGTGAGAGTCCACCGATTTAACGCATCCACAACAACATTTTTCTTCCCGGAAATATAACGAATATCAAAAGTGTAGTCTCCAAGAAACTTCATTCACGGCCTCCTCTGTTGCATATTTAGCTCTATTTGATTTAACAGATACTTTGGGCTCTTGTGGTCTGTACAGATGTAAATTTTCGCGTCATACAAATAATATCGTCATAATTTCGAGGCGAATATCGCGGCTGCAAACTTCAAGTCATGGACCAAATAATTCCTATCACGCACTTTCAACTAGCGAGATCGAGTCATAAGTAATTACCTTCCTGAATTGAAGAACGCAACCTAAGTCACTCTCTAAGGTGTTACTATAGACTTCATATCCTTTTGTACCACATGACGAACAAAAAATAGGGGCGTGGCCAAACAATGTTTTAGTTCCTCAAAAGCTCGCACACACGCCGACGACTGAACACACTTCTTCTCCTTCCTAGCAAATGTTGTGAGAGGTAGAACTATCCACAAAAGTTCTCTATGAAGTATCTATAGTAGATGACAAGTCCCCAGAAGCTCAAACTTTCGCTTTAATTTTTAACACATGACGCTCTCGTATTGCAACTATTTTTGTTTGGTCTATATACTGTAATACCCTCTCCACTAATCACATGACATGGGAATGCCACTAACGGTAGCCAGAACTCATCTTTAAAGAATTTGACGTATAATTGATTCCTTCTTAGGGTGTTCAGAATTATGCGTATGCGTTTCACATGCTCCTCTTTTGATTAAGAGTAAACCAATGTATTGTCATTGAAGATAATCACAAATCGGTTTGAATTCTCTCGGAATATTCTGTTCATCAATTCCATGAATATCGTTGACATATTTGATAGGCTGGACGAAATTATTGTTAACTAGTAGTTCCGGTAACGTGTACTGAACGTTGTTTTGGGAATATCATACTCCCTGATTCTCAACTAATAGTAATTGGACTTCAAATCCAGTTTGGTATACGCGGTCTATCCAACTAGTTGATCGAATAAGTCGTCGATTCTTGGAATTAGATATTTTTTTCTTTTTTGTCATCTTATTCAACTCACGATGATCAATACATAGCCGCAACTTTCCATCCATTTTTTCACAAAGAGGACCAGTGCGCTTTAAGGGGATGAACTTGGACATAAATAGTCTTGATCTAGTAGCCCCTATAACTAAACTTTCAATCCCATCATTTCATTTGTCGTTATTCAGTTTAGAGAGCATGACACATGTTTGACACTCGACACCAACTCAGTAGAAAAATTGATCTCTCATTTATGCAGACTTCAAAAAATCATTTGAAAACACATCTGCATGCTCTTATATTATCGGAACATCACTTAAACTGGGCTTGAGATATAAAGCCTCCAACAAAGTGAAGAATAAGTCCGCAACTATGCGAACTACTTTAGCCACTTTGAGAGTATCTTGCTCGATCATTGCATCAAAATAACGTAGTCTCGCGTTCGCGTTCAGTGACACCGCTTCGCTCCTCCACGGGTCGCCGACCTCTGCTTCATTTTTCTGCGGGTCACCGATGTAACATCCCGACTTTATTTGGGTCACTAGAACCCTAGTTGACCCAATAAAAGTGACTCAAACTTCTAACCAAGGCTCAAAAGATGTAGGAGGTGACCCTATTTGGGGTTATTGAGCTAAAGAACTCCATTTTGAGTTATGTCAGTTCCTACGGTCTTGTATAGTCAAACGAATTCCATGTGATTAGAGCTGTCACTTAAATTCGAAAATCGTAAACCAAACCGGAATCGAACCGGAACTGCAAAGAACTGAATCAAACCGTTCGCAAATTATTCGGGTTCCGGTTTGAATTTTGGAACTGTGAACAACGTTGGTTTGGATGTGGTTCTTTCATTTTATTATCCGGTCCGGAACCGGAACCAGAACCGAAACCGGAATCACAACATACAAATATCAAGCGATTCCAAGATTTTTAGACCCGATCCGAACAGGACCGAAGCAGGACCGAACCACTACCCGTTTATTATTATCATTATTATTACTATTAGTATTATTATTGTACTGGTATTTTTTTTACAATCTATCTATATTATTTATATTTACTATTATGAGTGAAACTGATGCGATTTGTACCAAAACTGTAATCGCACTAAAAGACATCGATCTTGGACCAAACAAAATCGCACCGCACCACACCAAAGCTGTTATGGCTTCTTCATTCACGCGGTAGCGATGGTGACCGGTTCTGATTCCGCTGTGTATTCGGTGAGTGGAACTGGGAGCATCAAAGAGTTTTTCTGACATTTCTTCCCCATGAGGAGCATCTTGTACTAGAACATGATTTCGGAGAGGCGGGGGGTTGACTGGTGCCAGCGGTTGGAGAGGAGCGGGAGGTGCTCTCAAATTTTGGAGGAGAGTAAGCATCTCTCTGTCTGCTGCTCCTCAATCTGTCGAACTCGCCCCTCCAAAGCTGTTACGGGCACGAGTATGGCCTCGGCCTCAAGCGACGCATTGACGAGTGAATGAGAGTGTGTCCGCTCGGCGCGTCCCCCACGGACGGATCCGTAGGCCGTTCAAACGTTTTTTTTGCCATTGGGGCTGACCTTGAGTACCGTTGAATGAGGGTACTTGTAACGCCTCCGATTTTTCTGCGATTATTTAATTCTTGCTTGGCGTTACGTCAACGTGTTTTCTTGGCTTGTGCCATCTGTGGAGTGTGTTCTTAACTCCTTAGAACTGAGTGACCTATTTTGTAGTCTATTGGCAAGATCTCCCTAGCAAGCTGAGTCGTTTTGGGTGACCCGGTGTGGCCTCTCGGGGGATGCTTGTGTTTTGGCTTCAGGTAGGTATAACTCGAGTTTTGTTCGTCGAAATTTAATTTTGACTTCGCCGTTGCGTTCGTAGCATGAGTATTTAGCTATGGTGCGAATTTCGTCGAATTTCGAGGTAGTTTGGTTTTCGCGTTGTTTTGGGTGTGCTAATAAATGCAAATTATAATTATTAGGCTAAGTGATTGGAACCAGCGGCTTAGGAGGCGGTTAAGGCAGAATAGGCGTGTTTAGATTTATTTAAAAGCCTTAAGCCAAATTAGCGGGCCCATTCTTCCCCTTCCCGAAAACCGTCACCTGCTCCTGTTCGCGAAAAATAGAGGAAAACCGCCGGACCTGTTACCCCTTCGGACGGTGATTCCGGGAGCGTTTGTGGGCGGATTTCGATTCCGAGAGTGGATCTGGATTGTTATCGCTCAGACCTTCGTTTCTACGGTAAGAGATTTGAGTTTCGTAGTGTTTTTAGGAGATTTGGATTTTCGATTTTTGCTCTTTCCGCCATTAAAGCTCGGGATGTGTTGGCTAGGTGTTGCTGCTGCTGGTGCCGAGGGAAAGGAAGGGCTCGAGTGAAGCTTCGCTGAAGAACCGAGGCAAGTGGTCCTTGCACTTGCTATTTTGATTTTTCCCCCTCTTAAGTGCTCGGTTAGCCCTAGGATAGACGCCAAGTTTTTCTCTTCTGCTTGCTAAAATTCTGTGCAGTAGTTTTAGGTTAGCCCTAAATTCTGTTTTGATCTTTCCCCTTGTACTGTTTTTGCTCAACCCACTGGTTGTTTTCACCATTTAGACTCCAGATTTTTATTTCTGGTTTGGTGTTTTTGCGGGTGGTGCTGAGAGAGAGAGAGGGAGATTTCTGTGGTAGTGCTCTGGTGAGAACCAGTCTTGGTAGGCTCTCGGGATTCGGTGTTGAGTGTGGTGCACACACTCAAAGCCAAAAGCCGTCCGGGTTTGGCGTTGAGTGTGGTGCACACACTCAAAGCCATAGTTTGGTCTGTTCTTTTGCAGCTAAGTAGTGAGGCGACTGAGTGAGAAAATTCGTCTAAGTTGAAATCGACGGGAATCACTAAGTGATTCCCGCCGACTTCGACAAGTATCGTTAGAGATTCCCGCCGATTCGGCGAGAATCAATCTGCATTCCCGCCGATTTGGCGTGAATCAATCTGCTTTCCCGCCGATTCGGCGAGAATCAATCTGCTTTCCCGTCAATTCGGCGAGAATCGATCGGTATTCCCGCCGACCTCTTCCGGATGGCGTTGGTTTAGGGTTTTCCTGCGGTAAAGTGCTAAGGCGTTGAGTGAGTAGACCTCACTCAACGTCGTAGCTGTTTTGGCATTGAGTGAGGTTAGCTCACTCAACGTCACTGCCTGTTTTGCTGAAGGCGTTGAGGGAGTGGACCTCACTCAACACCATAGCTGTTTTGGCGTTGAGTGAGGTTAGCCACTCAACGCCAGATTTTTCTTGCGGGAGGCGTTGAGTGAGTGAACCTCACTCAACGTCATAGCTGTTTTGGCGTTGAGTGAGGTTAGCTAACTCAACGCCAGAGCTGTTCTTGCGGAGGGCATTGAGTGAGTGAATCTCACTCAACGCCATGGTTGATTCTGGCGCTGAGTGAGGCTAACTCACTCAACGCCAAGGTCTGGTTAGGCGTTGAGTGAGTGGGGCTCACTCAACGTCAGGCCGTGTTGAGTCATCTCAACGTTTTCCCCTTACCTTGATTTTCACCCCCGAGTGAATTCCTTGATTTTGAGGTTCCTTGTCGGCTATTTTTTTCTTTTTTCCAAAAGGCCGAATCGTGGGTCGTGGTTAGTAGTGGTGGTTTGAAGCTCTTAATTGGGGAGGTGTTGTGTAATTTAGCCAAGGCCACCCTTTTTCTTTTATCTTGCTCCAGGTACGGGCTGGGCAAGGGGGTGGGAGGTCCCTAGTGCTTTCACATGTAGACTCCCGAGCTTGGTTTCTTGGAAATGGTGGTTGGGGGACTGAGTTTGCCTCCAACCCGGATCCGCGTTGTTTTTGCTACTACCATCTCTCACAACTTAGGGTGTTAGACGTTTCTTCCTTTGTAAATTTGCAACGTTTGAGGCTCATGGTAGCCTGGTAAACTCTGCAGGATTTATTTTTGGGCAGGGTTGTTGCTGATTCCTCGCACTTAGTGCTTTTCTTTTTGCCTTGCCTTGGGCAATTGTGACTGTTACTGCTTTGTTTTCCTCTTTTACTTATCTTCTGATTGACACTTTCTAGCAGTTTTCTAGTTTTGCTTGCCGAGGTATTCTTTCTTTTTTGAATGTCTCAGGTTCTGGATAGTAGCCGCTCTGACGGCTAGTGGTGCGGTGCAGTTGCTGGTGGTCTCTGATGCTATAGAGATCAGTTCCTTGTTTTTGCGAGGTAGTTTTGGTGTTGTTTTTCTTACAGACATACATACTTGTCAGTGGGTTCGTGTCAGTTTGTTGGCGTTTCACTGGTAGTTTTTACCTTGATACTAGATATGTTACTTTTTGCTGCTACCTTTTTTGGAGATAGTCTACTTGCTCTTGGGATGATTTGTGCTAGGTTGCTAGTTACCTTTAAACCTAAAAACACTATTATAAGTATATCTCATGATCAGCATGTTTTATAAAACTCAACACTATTTTCCAAATAACGTAAAAAGATCGTTTTCTTATACATAGAATAAATTAAAAGTAGGGTCCTGCATAGTATAAGTTGTCCTCTGGGGACACTTATGCACTCTTTTAGGATGTCAAACCTGAATAAAGTATTTTTCACAGCGTATCAGTATAGTTTTTAAATTGTGGACTAGGTGATCCACCGAGCCGAGGGATACGGCCTTTAAAAATATAACTGATTTTCTAATCATATAACTTATGAATTTTCATAAAGTATAGTTGATAGTGGTTTGTCTGAACGTCGACAGTTATCCCCTGCTCGACGTAGCATCATGACGTGTGTTTTCTCCTACTCTCATAATCCATTTTCTTCAGAGAAAATGCGGGTTGTGACAGTTGGTATCAGAGGGAGGTTGCTTGACAGGCTAGTCGGGCAACCTTCCCTTTTGATTGCATTAGTAATTTAGCATCATGTCATTCACACACCGATATGTCATCAGCACGTCTTGGCAAAAGCACGAACACTACACTCATAGCATAACATGAAGTATACGGGGCATATTATGTAGTATGAGATGCATAATATGTGTTCGTATATGGATCCACCATAGTGGCAACATGTGAGGGTTATGTAGTATGAGATGCATAACCTCGCCACATGGCTGCCATTAGCTCGTTTTCTTTTTCGTTGCATGAGGATGTTATGTAGTATGGGATGTATCATTATCATGTGTACGCCGCTCATAACATGCATTAGGGCCTTTTTAGAATGCATAGCACAAACATGCATAGCATAACATTGCATAAGCACAGCGTGCCAAGCTAAAGACTGGCAGGATGACATATGTACACACATAAGTTTTCGGGTAAAAAATAATATAAAGTCATGCATTCTCGATCTAGGCACAAGAGTTAGTATGGTGGTGGTTAACCATCCTAGGTTAAGGCATAACATCAATACTTGTAAAAAAATAAACTCCCAGAGCAAGTTTAGCAGCTTTAAGTTCATATTTATGTATGTATTGTCTGTACTTGTAGTTAGTTGTAGCTGTCGTACTATGATCTGACTAAGGTGACTATGATTTTAGGATGGCGAGACGTCCTTCGACTAGATCGACCCCCCTATCTGAGGGTGAGACATCGAGAGCACATAATGATGTGGTAATTGAGAGCCTGCGATAGAGTAGTGATTCCTTGAGCAGGCAGACGGTGGAGGTGCGAGCCCAGATCCAGTCTTTGGTGGCAGTTGTGGCAGGACAGACTCAGGGAGTGCAAGGCCCTGCAGGGGGGTTAGCTGTTCCTCCTCCTCCTGCACCCCTGATACCTCCAGTGGTGGTGCCAGCAGAGATGGCTTTCATCTCGCAGTTTTAGAGACTTAGCCCTCCTACTTATGATGAGAAGGCAGATTCCATGGTCATAGACGATTGGCTGATCTCTATGGAGGAGATGTTCTCGTACTCCGGTATTGCAGATGATCAGAGAGTGATGATAGCCGCCTATCAGCTCAAGGGTTTGGCTAAGAGTTGGTGGCTTAGAGAAAAGGAGAGCTTGGTAGCTGGTTGCTCCTGGGAAGTGCTCAAGGAAATGCTGCTGAGGAAGTTCTTGCCCTCGGTCGAGCGTGACCGTCTTATGAATGACTTCCTCCACCTGAAGCAAAGGCAACTCACGGTCGGTGAGTATGAGATAAAGTTCAGCAAGTTGAGCCGGTTTGCTCCTGGGTTGGTGAGTGTTGAGGCTGAACGAGTCAAGCGATTCCTTGGTGGCTTGAGGAGCGAGGTGTAGTAGTTGACCAGTGCTTATGGATCAGAGACTTATGCAGGGGTAGTGGAGGTTGCTCTGGAGGTGGAGGCTATCGAGACTGCAAAGAGCAGAGACCAGCAAATGAGGAAGGACAAGAGGAAGTCCGTCGAGGAGAAGAAACCCCAGGTACCCGATGATGCTTTGGGAAAGAAGAGCAAGGTGGTGTGTAGCTTCTGTGGCCGGTCGGGCCACCCTGTCGAGAGGTGTTTCAAGAAGGCAACAGCTCAGAAGAAGGAGCAAGTTCATGCTATTCAGGGTGCTCCTAGGAGGGATGTTTCCTGTTCTGTTTGCAAGCGACCCGAGCATGATGCTGCCCAGTGCTGGTCCAAAGATAAAGTCTGCTATCAGTGCGGGCAGAAGGGTCACATCAAGTCTAGGTGTCCTCAGGTCCAGCCTGCTCTTCATGCAGTTCCACTTCAGGCACTACCTCCGCCTCAGCATGTGGACAAGGGCAAAGGAAAGCTGAACGTGATCTCTTCCGAGGAGGCCCAAGCTTCAACTCAGGTCATGTCAGGTTAGTTGTTTCTTTTTCCAGCTTGAAAGTTTTATTTGCTAGAATGGTTACAGTTGGGTTTTGGTAGATCCTTAGTTGTATATACTCCTATAGGGAAATTTAAGGTGAAGAACCGTTGGGCGCGCGTTTTGTTCGACTCCGGCGCTACCCACTCGTTTGTGGCTAGAGCCTTTGTGGAGCGACATCGGTTAACTCTAGATCGAGTTCGTGATACCTTCCGCGTCAAGTTCCCTTCCGGTGACTCTGTGTTAACAGATTTGGGCATTCTAGATTGCCCTGTTTTGTTAGGGGATTTTCTTGCGAGGGCAGACTTGAAGATGATTGATTTTGAGGACTTCAATGTTATTCTGGGCATGGACTGGATGTCTAAGTATGATGCGGTCATTCAGTGCAAAAGGAAGCGCTTGGACTTCATCAAGGACAATGGTCAGCCGGGAAGCGTGTATGGTGATCCGTGCCAAGATTCTCCTATCATTTCTGCGGTATGTGCTCAAAGGTTGTTTCCTTCTGGTTGTTTTGCTTGTTTAGTCTCGGTGGTTGGGACCGCTGTTAGTATACCACGCTTAGAGGAGATTCCCGTTGTTCGCGATTTCGCTGATGTGTTTCCTGATGACCTTCCTGGTCTTCCTCTTGATCGGGATGTCGAATTTGTGATTGATTTGGAACCGGGTACGCGTCCTATTGCTAAGGCGCCGTACCGGATGGCCCCTCGTGAGCTAGAGGAGTTGCGAGTCCAGTTAGATGAGTTGTTGGCAAAATGGTTTATCAGGCAGAGTTCGTCGCCTTGGGGTGCTCCTGTTCTATTTGTGAAAAAGAAGGATGGGTCGATGCGGCTTTGCATCGACTACAGGGAGTTGAACAAAGTCACTATTAAGAACAGGTACCCTCTGCCGAGGATCGATGACTTATTTGATCAGCTGGGCGGTAGCACAGTGTTCTCCCAGATCGATTTTCGTTCTGGCTACCATTAGCTTAGGATCCGTGAGGCAGATATTCCACGGACTGCGTTTAGATCGAGGTATGGACATTTTGAGTTCTTGGTGATGTCGTTTGGTCTGACTAACGCACCATCAGCTTTCATGGATATGATGAACCGGGTGTTCAAGGATTTCCTAGACAAGTTCGTCGTGGTTTTCATCGACGACGTGTTGGTCTATTCCCGCAACGCTGAGGAGCATGAGCAGCATCTGCGTTTGGTCCTATCAGAGTTAAGCTAGTTATTAACTATTTATAGCCTAAAAAAACTAAATATAGCAAAAATTATCCACAAAAGTTGTATATCTTATGAAGAAAGAAATTATTCACTTAGTTTCTGATTCTTTCATTCAAACGGTTAAGCATACAACTAATACTGTCTTATCACAATTTAGTACAATTAAGACAAAATTATATCATTGGCCGATGAAAAGAAGGGTAGTTTTATTAAGTGGTGTACGCACACACCTGGGCGCGCACACGCATGCCCATTCACACGACTAGGTGCGCGCATCAACACGCGCGCAGTCAAAGACGTGCGCACGACCAGGTGCGCACACCCGCACGACTTGGTCCGCGCGCCTTCTCGCATGCCTGCACAGTGGCTGCCGCCGCGTCGCCCGACCATGGAGATGCCACGAGACCCCCTTTTTTTGGGCGCGCGGGAGCTTCCTTTCGCCGTCCCCTCTCTTCCCCAAAATCCTTTAACATATCGTTACCTGGGCTCGCCGGGCGCCGCTCTATGGTGTTTCTGGCCTTTCGTCGGTAGTCGTCATAATCGAATAGAAGTGGAGAAAATCCTTGTTCTCTCGCTCGTGCCAACCTCCGACAACAAAGGATTTGAGGGGCAATTGATGAGGATGAAACCCCGTTTATAGGCTTGGGTGTGCATTTAACCTCTTCCCCCATAATTCCTCATATTGAGGAGATCATAGGTTTGACCGGTCAAACCCACCTCCCATGATCTCCCCCACAATAGGAGGAATCATGACGGCCTCCCATTTAATAACTACCGCCGCCGCCGCCGCCCGCCGGCCACCGCCGCCGCCCGCCGGCCACCGCCGCCGCCCGCCGGCCACCGCCACCGCCCGCCGACTGTCGCGAACCGCCGCCGCCCGCCGCCACCTTCCGGTCGCCGCCACCAACCGCCGTCGCCGCCTGCAGGATTAACCACTGTCCGATCGCTGTCGAGCATCCATCACCGTCCGATTTACAGGTAACCACCCACTAACCACCAAGTTAGTTGGGGGGCCGCCATAACCTCCTCCTAAAGGCTATAAAAAGAGTCTCATACCTCCTCATTCCTCACCTTTTGGCTCCGGAGTCTTCTTCTTCCTCAGGCCAGAGCTCTGTCGAACTCCTCCCTCGGGTCATCTTCAAGCCGCCTACGAGCCAAGTCCCCAAGTGCGCAGAGAAGGGAAGAAAACAACCACCGCCAACGCTCAAACACGCCAACCACCATGTTAGCATATAGTACTCTCTCAGTGCAGCCTGTTGCCCATTGCAAGTCAAAAAATTTCTCTCACCTCCAAGTTGTAACGAGGAGCGGTCTGTCGCCCTCGATTCTCTGAACACATTGTAACCGCAACCTGATAGTGGACTTTGACCGGCACAGATCCAGTCTCGTGTCAACTTTCTATTTTCATTGACTATGTGCGTGCTCGACCGTTCCGAGAGCTAAGACGATCCAAGAATTCCGGCCCGACCGGAACGTCGAGTTAGTCCGCAACAAAACTGAATTTTTCTGTCTTGGATTTGGTTCACCAAAGTTGCACGAAGGATTATCTTAACACCCAAAAATAAAGTGCCTTTAAAGATACGAGCCACGCAACCCTCCCATGCGGTAATAATTTTTGGCTAAGGGTAGCGTTCCCTGAGAAAGGAACGGGAGTAGCCTGTTCGCCGTTGGGTCAATCTCGCTTGCAGTCCGATCAAAGTATTTACTCGCATTTTTTTTAATTTTTTTATCGTCTTTATTGCTGATGGTTTGATTGGCCATTCAACTATCATCTTTTTTTCTCACTCCCAAAATTAGGAACACTACCGGTACGGAATTGGTTTTCCCATGCCGCTAGTACGGTTCCTCTCAATGTGACTAAAAATGATAAATTCATTTGTTGACACCAATTGGCTAATTAATTATTAATCTCAATTTTTATATATTTAAAAAATGTTACACTTTCAAATAAAAGTAGGGAGAGAATCTCTATCCCGTTTTCCTGTTGGACTGACAGACAGACCTACACGCCTGTGGAGACGGCCTTGAGGAGCATTTGATTTGTTTACTTTTGTTTTGTTTTGTTTGGTGGACTGGGGGGGCCTTCGATTTCGTAGCCCTTGCTTGCTTGCTTGCTATACCCTCCGCGACTTCGTCGGGGGACCGGCCGGGGAAGTGAAGAAATCCCACTACACTACAAGGCATCAACACCTTCCTCTCTCAGTCGAAGAAGAGAGCTAGCGAGTTGGGATTTCGTTTTGGAGAACTTCCGCTGGAAACGGCGGCCCCTTCCTTCCGCGAAGCACCGGCAAGTTGCTGCTTCTGCCTCCGCAGCAGCATGCTTAGACTTATGTGTCCCAAGGCGTCTTCCATGATTTTCCGTTCATCCATTCTCCGAAATAGGTGGGTGGGTGATCTCTTTTTGGGGAGGATTTCCTAATTACTGCCGTGTTATTTATTGCTCTGCGAACTTCCTTTTGGACTTCAATATTCTATATTGTGCTACATTGTACTTCAACCCAGTGACTTGATGATGCCTCTTCAGCGCTTTACTAATTAATGACAATAGGGATCCGCTCTTGCAGTCAAAACTGAGTTGTTTTGTTATTCTTACCATTAGCTCTCATCTTTCTTTTGTAAAGTACGGGATCATGAATATCTCATGATAGTTACGCGTTTCTTTACCAATGCGAAGCCAGAAAATTTCGTCCATTTTGAATTTTCCTTCAACCTGATGCAGGTCATATCGGGCTTTATAGATCTTCACTACCGGTTGAGGTGTTGCCACACTACCACTTCTACCACCTCTTTAGTATTCACTTGATCCCTCTATGATTCTTTGGGCGCCTTCCAATAGGATCAAATTGGTTTTTCACTCATAAATCCTTAGCCTTGGCTCACCGGTTGAAGTGTTGCCGTGTCACCTTGAGGTGATGAGTTCAAATCTTGGTGGCGACCTCTTGCAAAAATGCAGGTAAGGTTTGTCTACATTTCATCCTTGTGGTGGGACCCTTCCCCGGACCCCCTTTGTGCGTCGGGCTGCCCTTTAAACTCTTTGTCATAAGGATTCCGATGTATAGATCCCAAACATACTTCGAGTTACACTTTGTAGTGGTACCAAGAATCGAGTGATTGAACATATAAAATGAACATAGGGGAAACTCTCATCCCAAGGCTTCGGGTGTTGGGAATGGACCATGAAGCAAATGCACCACAATGAGCTTTATGACTTCCATCAGTTTGTCAAAATTGAGTTGTCTACCAAAATTTTACTTTTTTGGATTAAGTCGCAACCTGATTTTTTGAAGCTGTTCAAACTCTTGTGTAAATGAATCATATGTTCATCCCATGTACATCAATATATCAATATATTATCAAAGTATACAAATACAAGCTTATCCAAAATTGTCTTAACACATCATTCAGAGGCATCAAAGTATACAAATACAAGCTTATCCAAAATTGCCTTAACACATCATTCAGAGGCATGAAAGTTGTGTTACTACAAATAAGTAATACAAGCGCGGAAGACTCCATCATCGACAAGCATTGTGCATCAGTGTACACGAGACGCTCATGGGCTACGGTCGCAGCTTGAGGACGAGATGGACGACCTTATCACTTCTTTAATTCCATATTTTTATATTACGTGCTTTCTATTTTTATATAGGGCAGCGCCATGGGTTTGGACTTTTGCTTGTATTCCCATGGAAATAATTGTACTAGAAGGGGAATACGAACCTGCGTACCCCGTTCCCTAATCTATCCGATTTCTACCAATAAATGACATTAACACCCATTCAAATAATTGTTGACGAGTATTAAATTATGTTTTCTATGTGTCATCTTCTTAAATATTGACTTGATGATAGTTAACTTGAGTTTGTGATTTGTGTAGACTGATATATACTTCAGTTGGTCAAGCAAGTTGTCCATACGTGGGACAGGTACCAATTCTTAAAACTGATTTTATTTAGAGCGTGGTAGGCTGTTGTCTTTTTAGGTGCCATTTTAATTAGAGAGTCATGAGCTGAACTATTTGGATTGATTACTCCATTATCACGTAGGCCTGCAACCTGTGATGAGTGTAGACGTGTGGAGGTGCACTATTGGGGGATCCCAAGTGGGGTACATGGTAAGGATGCTTAGCAGGTGAGGTATAAAGAAATCACCGTGAATCCAATGATCGCTCAAATAGTCACTTGAGACATCGACAGTAAGACACGACCTTATAGTATGCCCAATGCATCCAAGAGTATGAGGAACGATAAAATAGATCATCGAGACATCGAGAGTGTTCTCAACCTCAATTAACCCAGTAATGAAGAGTACATCCTTAATAAGCAGTGGTTTATTAAGAGGCTTATCTGAAGGTGCATGAGAAAATTTGTCCCAAATGCGATGATCATCCAAATGAATATCTGTGACATTGATACCAGGATGTGAATTTAGAGTGTGACGAATGTCTCCAAGTGAGGAAAACTCATCAGGTGGCTCACCAGGTAGTGTATAAATTTTTTTGTCATTTGTGCAATAAGTACCATAATATATATCTGAGACATCGAGATTTTGATCAACTGTGCGGGGGACTGACCCTACATATTCAATGCTAAGCTCCAAATTCTCAGTGATGGGTTGACTCGGGGATATGACTTGAAGAGATTTCAAGGATCATGTACTTGTAGACTATTCTCTCACCTGATTGTCTACCTCAACAATACAAGATGTAGGTACTAGACACTCCAAACAATTGTTTCTCTCAAGAACATCCACGACAACCACAACTTATCTCCCTTAATCTATACACATAGGCCAAGGGTAGACTCGTTCTCGATTAGAACCGTTACATGCCCTTTTCCCAGACAATAGGAATTGATGATCCTATAGTTGGTGTTTGGGTTGAGTGTGACCAATGTTGTGAAGATCGAGATCTTAACTAAGATCGGGAGGCATCCCTAAGATCGTAAATCGTAGGATCGATACGGATCGCAAAATCGTATTTTAATAAAAATTAAATCAAAAGCATTAGAAATATGTATTAATCTACATATCATCAAATAAAAATATAATATTTCATACCATACCAAATTACCAATAATATCATCACATCAAAATATTAATATAAAAGACATAGATGCATAGTCGCATACTCACATACCATACCATCACATTAAAATATTATATTCCAAAAAGTCAATAGTGTTCAATCCTACTTTAAAGAAAATCACTCAAGTCGAAATTTAAATTTTCCCCAAAAGCATCTTCATCTCTTTCAACCATCAGTTGCTCTGCCTCTTCGTCCTCTTCTGCAGCGCCAGAAGGTTCTCCAATGAAATCAGGAGTATCCAAATACGCTTCAATTGGAGCCTCTTCTTCCTCTCCTGTAACCATCATATTGTCTTCATCTTCATATTCAACAATCCACTCATCATCTGAAGGGATATCATCAAAATTGTAATTATCCGTACTCCTTTTTTTCATTTTGCCCAATCTTGAATTTGTCATCACAAAGATGACATCATTCATGGTCTTCTGCTTTAAGCGATTTCTTCTCTTTGTGTGTACCTACAAAAAAAGTAAGTTAATTTACATAACAATGATAACATAATATAAATGCAACATATAAAATATTTCTTATTTATTAAAATATACCATTTCAAAAGCACTCCAATTCCTCTCACATCCAGAGTAACTACAAGTCAAGCTCAGCACACGAAGAGCAAATTTCTGAAGTTCTGGATGTTCCTCCCCATATGAATCCCACCATGCTGCTGGAGTTTTGATATTAATTCCAGTTTTGACAACTAAAGATCCAAAAAATTGCCTTTTATTCTTAAAATCCTCAAGCTGGCTATCAATTTTTGAAATTTCATCTATATTTTCCCCCGTCATTCTTTCAATACAGTTATATAGTCCACGTTTTACTTCATAATCAGCCTTAAATGTAGGACTGTAATGCAATTGGGGGTTCAAATAATTCCCAGCAGCATGCAAGGGCCGATGGAGTTGTTGTCCCATCTTGCATTAATAACCGCCCATATTGGTTGATAACTAAACAATGAAAAAAATTCAAATAAGTTAAAAGTTAAAACAATACTACAAGAGAGCAAATCAACAATTTAATAAAACCAACTTACTATTTTTGCACACCATCAAATGCCTGTGCAATTCTCTCTTTAGCCCTATCCATTTCTTCATAAATGAATCCCATTGCAGGCTTCTCATCTGAATCAACTAATCGCAGCACCTTCATCAAAGGGTATGCCCCCTTCAAGCAAATAACAATATTTTTCCAAAACTCTCTATCCATAATCACTTCTTCAATCAATTTTCCATCTCTTGAAGCTGCAAACCGACTACCCTTCCATTCATCTGAGTTAAACATTCGTATCAATGGAAGTTTCTTATCATGAAGGCATCCCAAAGTGAGGTATGCTGTGGCAAAGCGAGTCATTCCTGGTCTAATCAAATCTTTATCTTTTGTAAATTTTTTCAAGATAGATATGAGATTAGTTCTTGAATAAATATAGGTTGTAATTCTTCTAGCCCTGGAATTGTTTCATGATGTACAACTATCTTCTTCTCCATATCCTCCAACATCAAGTCTATGCAGTGCGCGACACAAGGTGTCCAATACAATTTTTTCCTCTTATCCATCAACATTTCTCCGGCAGCTTTGTAGTTTGCAGCATTATTTGTCACTACTTGCACAATATTTTCTTCACCTACCTCCTCCACAACGTCGTCAATCATCTGAAAGATCTTGTCTGCTGTTTTAGTCATCTGAGATGCATCAGTAGATTTGAGGAAAACTTTTCCCATAGAGCTGTTCACTAAGAAATTTATTAGTGTTCTTCTTCTTTTATCCGTTCACCTATCAGTCATTATTGTGCATCCTAGCTTCTTCCAATGAACTTTATGTTCAGCAAGAGTCTCCATTGTCAAATCATATTGTTGCTTCAGATATTTGACCCTAACTTCATGATAAGACGGTGGTTTGAAAGCCAGTCTATGTCTTGAAATAGATTCGCACATCTTGTGGAATTCATCACTTTTTACCACATTAAATGGTATTGCGTTGTTGCAGATGAACGAAGCAATATCATTACATGCTTCTTCTCGCACACCCTTTTTGAAAATGTTGTTGATTGTAGATTGAGTTTTTTCACTTCTCTTGAAATAACTAGTAGAGCTTTTATCCTCTACTTTCCTCTTCGCATTTCCACTTGACTCTTTTTCTACGGTGGCAATTGTTTTCTTCAATAGTCTTTCTTGCAAACCAACTAGGATATCCCATAATTCCTTTTTCACTTCGTCTAGCACGGATCTACAAGCTCCAACATCCTTTTGTGTACACGCCAAATGATGTTTTAACCGATATATTCCTCCGGTCACTACTTTCTGACAAAATTTGCATTGTATTTTCCTTATATCTCCCTCTACCGGAATGCCATACTTCCATCTAACATCACTTTTAGCTCCTGCAGCAGTCTTTTGCGTTCTAGATCCAGTGCGAGCATCAACAATATTGCTCCCAGATGCACTATTAGAACCACCACTTGACGCCATTATTAACACTACAGTCAACCTATTCAACACTACAGTCAACCTATTGTTTTGTACAAATTAAAGAAGTTGTAACTTGTGAAATCTTGACAAAATTTCTGTCTAGATTTTCACACAAATCTGGACTGAATTTATGTCCAGATTGGTGTGAAAATCTGGACAGGAAATCTGTCCAGATTAGTGTGAAATCTGGACAGAATTTCTGTCCAGATTTTCACACAAATCTGGACTGAATTTCTGTCCAGATTAGTGTGAAAATCTGGACAGGAAATCTGTCCAGATTAGTGTGAAATCTGGACAGAATTTCTGTCCAGATTTTCACACAAATCTGGACTGAATTTCTGTCCAAAAGATGCTTTAGATGGTGAGGGAGAGTTGGCTGAGTTGGCTGCAGCAAAAGATGCTTCAGATTGTGAATTGGCTTCAGAAGAAGAAGAAGAAGAAGAAGAAGAGCTGACCTAGGGACGGGAGAGCTTCTGCGGCGGAATCGGGAGAAGAAGAAGAGCTGACCTAGGGAGCAGCTTCTGCGGCGGAATCGGGAGAAGAAGAAGAGCGACGGTTAGGAGCAGCTTCTGCGGCGGAATCGGGAGAAGAAGAGCGACGGAATCGGGAAAAAATAGCAATGCACGGGCTGGGATCGAAAATAATCGTACGATCAAACGATCCTACGATCTTAAGCGCCGATCCTTGCGATTTTGCAGGGAACCCGATCCTGCCTGACTCGTGACTCGTTTTTCCCGTAAAACTCGTAAGATCGTCCGATCTAAATCGAGATCTTAACAACGTTGAGTGTGGCAACATGAGTACGACTAGGCACACCAATGTCCCTTGGCGGGGAATGGTTCCAAATGGTATAAACAACTGAGAAAGGGGTGGCTACAACCAAACTCTTGGGTTGTATCATGTCAAAGCATATGATCATGCAATTTAAGTCTGTTTTGTGGGGGTCGAAGTGAGCATCCATGCAATCAAATGGAGATAATTGAAACATCTAAAATTCAACATTCTTTATCTCCATATTTGGGCTATAAATTTGAGCATTATAGTTGTCCCAAGTATAATTGAATCCTGTTGGAGAGTGTTACGCCCCCGGACGAGGCTCGGTTGTTTGGACAACATTACAAGCGGCGGCGGCACGGACGTGGCGTTATTGGGGCTGAACCAATGGGTTCAGCCCCCTCTTCTTAAATATATGGCTCGGGGGGGGGGGGGGGCTGAACCACGCCGGGTTCAGCCCCATTGGGCCGGCCGGCCCCCTTGGCCGGCCGGTCTTGGGTCCGGGGGTATAAATATCCGGACCCCTCTCTTTGGATGTCATGCAAGAATATATTCAGGTTCTTCCTCTTCTCTCAACCCTAACCCTAATCTCTTTCTCTAGCTTCCTCTACATCTTCTCTTAGTTTCTCTCCTAGTTAGGGCATAACAATTGGTATCAGAGGAGTCGATTCTCGCGGCAATGGTGAATACTCGCAATCAAGAGGAATCCTCGCGGATTGAAACCCTAGAGGAGAATGTTGTTGGCCTCACCGATTCCATGGCGGCGTTGGAAGTGCGTCTGGAGACCCGTTTGGAGGAGTTGAAGACCCTACTGAAGGGGAAAGGCCCAGCCAACGAGGATTCGGCCGGATCGGGAGCCGATCCAGCCGGCTCCGTCTCTGCGCGGGCTGCGGAAGGCGTCGGGGGCGTGCGGCCTGCGGGAGGGGCTCCGGCCGGCGCGGCGTGGCACGGAGGGGTCGGCGGCACGGGATCGGCGGGATACGGGGCTCCTGCGGCTTCGGGAGCGGGTTACGGGGGTCCGGCGGGGCTGTTTCCGCCCGGATTCACTGCAGCAGGCTTCGGAGGACTGGGATCGGCCCTGGAAGAGTGGCGCCGAGGCGGGGAGGAGCTTTTGGGGCTCCGGCGGCCACCCGACATGGTGGGACAGCAAAGGGGGGGGCTCCTTCCTCCTCCACGCGGGTTTGGGCCACCAGGAGGGGTCGGATTTGGCCCAGGGTGGGGCGGCCAGCCGCAGCACCCGCAGCCTCCGCCTTGGGGAGCGGGACAGCCGCACGGGTACGGGGGTTTTGAGCATGGGGAACACGCAAGGAGGGACGGAGGTCCAGGAGCACAACGGTTGACCCCCGGGTTAACGCGTATGTACTTTCCAGAGTTCGAGGGCGGCGACGCCCTGGAATGGATTCACAAGGCCGAATTATTCTTCCAGTACCAGGAGGTGCCTGAAGGCCAGTGGGTGCAGCTAGCGTCCTTCCATCTGAAGGATGATGCCTTCCAATGGACACAATGGTTCTTGCGGGGACGGGAGTACGTGCCTTGGGGGGAGTTCGTGGATGGATTTACGGCCCGGTTTGGGCCACTGGAGTATGAGAACTTTGAGGCACTCCTTCAGAAGCTTCGTCAGAAGGGGTCGGTTATGGAGTATCGGACCGAGTTCGAGAAGTTGGCGAATCGGGTTCAGTGGCCAGAGAGGACGCTTTACAGCTGTTTTATATCCGGTCTTAAGGAGCATATTCGGGATGAGGTTCAGGCACTCATGCCCCGTTCCTTGAACCATGCCATTACGTTGGCACGTATTCAGGAGGAGAGGTTCAACAGGCAACGGGCACGTAACACGAGTAGACCAGCTTTGGGCCCGACGATGGCAGCACGACGGGAGCCCCCCACGGGTACCAAGCCAACGGTGACTCGGTTGTCTTGGAGCGAGTTGGCGGCTCGGAAGGAGAAGGGTTTATGCTTTAATTGTGATGAGAAGTTCGTCCCCGGTCACAAGTGCCAGAAGGTCCAGGTTTTCATGTTGCAGCAGGAGGAGCAGCTCGAGGAGGACGTATTACCAGAGGAGGAGGTGGAGTTTGGGGGAGACCTAGACCTGACGGAGTTGGGCGTTTCCCTACATGCCATGGAGGGATGCAATCCCCCCCCCCCCCGCTTACGATGCGGTTGGTTGGACGGGTTCGGCGTGAGAGGGTGACGATTTTGGTTGACAGTGGGAGCACCCACAACTTTATTCATCCTGATGTAGCAAGGAAGGTGGGGCAACAGATCGACACGGGTGCAGCCTTTCAAGTCATGGTTGCAGACGGCAGCAAGTTACAGTGCCAAGGGATGTTGAAGGCGGTAGAGCTTCGGATGCAGGAATATGTGGGGTGCACGGACGTCTACCTCTTACCGATCCGAGGCTCAGACATGGTTTTGGGAGTGCAGTGGTTACAGCAGCTGAGGCGGGTTACTTTTGATTGGGATCAGATGACGATGGAATTCATGCAAGGCGGACGACAGTTCTGTTTGACGGGGCTCAGATCGTCTCCCGTTAAGGAGATTTCCCTTCGCAGTTTGCAGCAGCTGGAGGAGTCTAGTAGCTTGATGGCAATCCTGCTGGGGGTGCGGTCGGACGAGGAGGGATTAACACAGGTGCCAGATCAGTTGCGGCCGCTTGTAGAGGAGTATGATGACATCTTCCAGGAGCCGAGTACCCTTCCACCGTCACGTTTCCGTGATCATCAGATTGTGTTACAGACTGGGGCGGAACCGCCCAACATCCGCCCGTACAGGTATCCCTACATCCAGAAGGCCGAGATTGAACGCAGTGTGAAGGAAATGCTTGATGCAGGTATCATACGGCCTAGTACCAGTTCTTTTTCCGCACCGATTATTTTGGTTAAGAAGAAAGACGGATCATGGCGTTTTTGCGTGGACTACCGGGCCTTGAACAGTGTAACTGTGAAGGACAAGTTTCCGATTCCCGTGATCGAGGAGCTCTTGGATGAGTTGCATGGGGCGACCCTGTTCACCAAGCTGGATCTACGGTCCGGCTACTATCAGATCCTGATGAAAGAGGAGGATGTGCATAAGACTGCCTTCAGAACTCATGACGGTCACTATGAGTTCTTAGTGATGGCCAATGGATTGACTGGGGGGCCGTCTACCTTTCAGGCCAATATGAATGAGATTTTCCGTTCCTTCCTGCGACGCTTCGTCCTGATTTTTTTCGACGACATCCTGATTTACAGTGCTACTTGGGAGGATCATCTACTTCATGTGGCTCAGGTCTTCTCTACTCTTCGGCAACACCAGTTATATGCTAAGCGGTCTAAGTGTTCTTTCGGACAACCTGAGGTGGAATATTTGGGGCATCTAGTTTCTGTTGAAGGGGTGAAGGCAGACCCACGGAAGATCGAGAATATGCTGTCGTGGCCCCGACCGTTGACCATTCGGGCACTGCGGGGGTTCTTAGGCCTCACTGGGTACTACCGACGCTTTGTACGGGACTACGGGAAGATTGCTAGGCCACTTACACAGCTGCTACAGAAGGATGCTTTTGAGTGGCACGCTGAGGCCGAGACCGCCTTCCAGGCGCTCAAGCGAGCTATGACGACGACTCCAGTGTTGGCACTCCCGGACTTTACCAAACGGTTCGTGGTCGAGACAGATGCTTCTGGCGTGGGTGTGGGGGCGGTTTTGATGCAGGAGGGGCGGCCGATCGCCTTTTACAGTAAGGCTTTGGCTCCCCGGACTCTGGGTCTCTCAGTGTATGAAAAGGAGATGCTGGCGGTGATTCATGCGGTGGCTCTCTGGCGGCCCTACCTACTTGGGCGTCATTTTACGATCCGGACCGATCACCAGAGTTTGAAGCATTTCTTGGAGCAAAGGATCTCTTCCCCCCTGCAACAAAAGTGGGTCACCAAGCTGTTGGGCTATGGTTATGCGATCGAATATCGACCGGGGAAGGATAATCGGGTGGCTGACGCCCTCTCTCGCTTACCCGAAGGGGGTTTGGCACACATTTCCGGGCCGCAGTTAGAGTCGATGGATGAAATTCAAGACGCGGTGCAGCGCGACCCCGAGTTACGGGCTATTGTGGAGGACTTGCAGCAAGGTCATGCGACAGCTCCAGGCTTCCATTTACAGAATGACCGACTCTTCTATCACGGGCGGGTGGTCATTCCTGCTCATTCTGCTTGGCGCACGGTGATGATGCATGAGTTTCACTCGTCGCCGACAGGCGGCCACGCCGGCGTTCTTCGCACCCTTCAGCGGGCTCGGGCCAACGTGTTTTGGAAGGGCATGCGCCGCGACATTCAGGAGTTCGTACAGACGTGTGAGGTGTGCCAACGACAAAAATATGAGACTACTTCTCCGGCCGGCCTCCTCACTCCCTTGGAGATTCCACATCAGATCTGGGACACGGTTTCTATGGACTTCATCGATGGGCTACCTAAGTCGCAGGGGAAAACAGTGATCTTGGTAGTGGTGGACAAGTTGTCCAAGTATGGGCACTTCCTTGCTCTGAGCCATCCCTACACCGCGGAGTCTGTTGCGACCTTATTTGTGCGGGAGGTTGTTCGTTTGCATGGTGTTCCCCGCGCGATCATTTCCGACCGTGATCTGACCTTCGTAGGCCGATTTTGGACAGAGCTATTCCGCTTGCAGGGGACTTCCTTACGTTTCCGCACGGCTCATCATCCCCAGACTGACGGCCAGACCGAGGTCTTAAATCGGGGCGTCGAGACTTACCTTCGCTGTTTTGTCATGGATGAGCCGCGGACCTGGACTAGTTGGCTACATTGGGCGGAGTACTGTTTCAACACTTCTTATCACTCGACCAGTAAACTCACGCCGTTTGAGGTCGTCTATGGGCGTCCACCTCCTACCTTGAGCAGTTATGAGCCCGGGAGTACGGCCGTGGCAGCAGTTGATCGGGCGCTCCGTGATCGTGATCGGACTCTCACCACCCTACGGGAGAACCTTCGAGCAGCACAGGATCGTATGAAGATTCAGGCCGATCGTCATCGTACCGAGCGGGAGTTTCAGGTGGGGGATGAAGTTTTCCTCAAACTTCGTCCTTATCGCCAGTTGTCGGTGGCCCAGCGGACAAATCAGAAACTGGCACCCCGCTACTATGGACCATTTCGGATCACGCGGCGTGTCGGGCCGGTGGCGTATACCTTAGCCTTACCGGCGAGCTCCCGGATTCATCCTACCTTTCATGTCTCCTTGCTGAAGCGGAAGTTGGGGCCTGCTGTTCCGGTCTTCCCCGTGTTGCCCGAGGCTACTAGTGGTGGCGAGCTTCGCCCGCTTCCGGAGGATGTTCTGTTGGTTAAGTGGAAACGCCGTGGCACGGCGTACTGTCCAGAGCTATTGGTTAAGTGGAAGGATCTCTCGGCAGAGCACAATACTTGGGTCGATTTACTGGAGTTCCAGGAGCTTTACCCGGACTATCACCTTGGGGACAAGTTGACTTTTGATGGGGCAGGGAATGTTACGCCCCCGGACGAGGCTCGGTTGTTTGGACAACATTACAAGCGGCGGCGGCACGGACGTGGCGTTATTGGGGCTGAACCAATGGGTTCAGCCCCCTCTTCTTAAATATATGGCTCGGGGGGGGCTGAACCACGCCGGGTTCAGCCCCATTGGGCCGGCCGGCCCCCTTGGCCGGCCGGTCTTGGGTCCGGGGGTATAAATATCCGGACCCCTCTCTTTGGATGTCATGCAAGAATATATTCAGGTTCTTCCTCTTCTCTCAACCCTAACCCTAATCTCTTTCTCTAGCTTCCTCTACATCTTCTCTTAGTTTCTCTCCTAGTTAGGGCATAACAGAGAGTTAACATGATTTCTACTAACAAAGGGTAGTGGGCGAGGATGATCATTGTGATAGTATGCAGATCTCCCGTGAGAAGATTTTTAGAATTGAACATAAAGGAACTTTTAAACATCAATTAGAGGTGAGAAGTAACAATGATAACCCATGTTATATTGTGGTAGTCTCTCATGATGGGTCTATGGGATCAAGTATAACACATTCCGGATCCTTAAATTGAGGGCATGAGTAATGGCGATTACTTAGATGATACTTGCGTTGACCATAATTTGATTTTGTTGGACATCTAATATGACATGTCGTGGATTATCTGTAGGTTCTACTTCCGCGTATTCTTGAATTAACCCGAACCATTGTATCTGGTACCAAATTTGATGTAGGATAAGTTGCATAGTTTGGAGGTAACCTAAGGAAACCTTAATGAAGTGTTGATGGTGAAATTTAACAAAAATCTATGCATGATGCAATGCACATGTAAATATATTTTGACAAAATATTGCAATTAATAATTAGTTTCTAGAGTATTTCAAAAAAATCACACTTGCAAATGAAGCGATGGATAAGCCAATATTTTTTCGGTTAGAATAAGGTTGGATCACTTCAATTACATGTTAGGCGAATGCACTATTCAAACAGAACGAATCAAAAAGCTTTTGTATATAATCCATCATTCCTAAGCATATGTTCATCATAAACAATGAATGAAAATTATAACTTCAGCAAAGAATTTACATGAAGATAGGATGCTTGAGAGATGCTATTACAGCAGGCCTGCACTGATTTCAGAGTGTCGACAACAATTTGTTGGTAACTTGGGGCTCATACAGGTAGGGATGTGATGTTGGGGGGACTTGTATAGTCTATCGGAGGATTGCGGGGCCTCGAGAGATGCAAACAGGGGACTTGAGGTGCTTGGCAAGGGCGATTGCTGTTGTTGTGAGGCTCGGATGACTCAAGGACAGAATTTGGGAGGCTGAGGATGATGGTTTGAGCTCAGGATAGGGGAAGCGGTGGTTCTGAGGATAGGAAAAGTACAATTGTGGCTTTGGCGTGGTTGGCGGGAACATGGTTTATGGCTTGGGCAAGAACAATTTAAGTTTAGGAAGGGGAGACAACATTTTGGTGCAAGTTCAGGGTCACTGTAGTGTGAGGAATGGGGCTATCAGCAGTTTTGGTGTTGAGGGAAATGGGGATAGCAGGGTAGTGGTTAGGGAAATGTAGTTACCTTGGCTCTGACATCATGGGTCCACATAATCAAAACCGTGGAATGATTGCGAGAACTCGTAGTCTAGGAAAACCATTATGGACATCGTAGATTGTCCGTACATAGGAGTAAGATCATACTTCAACCGACGAAGAGCCTACATAACTTCTGTAGAAAAAGAGGAACTGTCCTCGGGAATCTCAGCTTGATGAGCTAAGTGATATGGAGAGTTTCTACCTAAAGTTTTGATGTGAAGCTTTTACTACTACCGCAACCACCACGTGATGCCGATCTTCCTATGGGAGGAGGAAAATCATATAGGTTGAAACATTTATTCCAAATATGATGAGTATTTCCATAATAAGCACTAGTGATCCTTATTTGCAGGCTTTGGCTTGAATTCACGAGAAACCTGACCTTCAAATTGGTCTGATGAGCCACTAATGCCGACCCCTCAATATCGGTGGTGGTGTTCCAAGATTGTCGACAATTAACTCCTATTGCACAATGTTATGCACTTTAGAAAATTAAAGGATAAGGACACATTCCATAATTTGGACGGTAATTTGATCAAAATATTTATGTAGCCCATATAAGAACTCAAACACGTGATTATGATCCTCGCAAGCTCTGATCAAGAGCTCATCTGCATTTCAAACCATGACAAGAGATTCAAAATGGTCGTACTCCTGACACAACTGAGTAAACCCTTACAGAATAAGTAAATGGAGAGCATTCACCCCTTCAAAGAAGAAATATGTTGTGGTGTAGTTGGTAAATCTTGGGCGCATTTCCTTTGCCTGAGTAAGTAGGCTCAACACGTTTCCATATGTTAGCAACAATGTCTAGGAAAAGGTACTTTCGAGCAATGGAATCTTGAATTGCTAGTTCGCTAGTGGAGCCACTGACATAGCCAAAGAGATGCCAACTCTTTAATCACAAGGTAATAAAGCGTGACCATGTCAAGTAATTTGTGTCATCCAATTGGATCATAGTGATCCGAGAGAAATTGTAAATTTGATTAGCTCAGGTAGATCCAACAGGGGTCATGGAACGATCAGAATCAATCACGTCCGACATAAAAAATTCCTCCAACAAAACTCCTCCAAGTGAACAGTTGACTTCTATAGAGTATAAGTCATCAACGAGTGGGAGGTCAGATAAGACACAATTTTGGAGTTAGGAGTCTTCCTTTTCTCGGAAATAAAATACATATATCTGATTTTGGGGAGCATCCAACCATTAGAATCGTCTAAAAATCCACTATGAGGATAAAATGATCAATGTAAAACATCCCTTCAGATTTGTGGTTAATCAGACCGCTGGAGGATCGCCAAAAGCCCCATCCCATCAGCCAGCACCAATCGGCTGACGATATTTGTCTCGCAAGCCGATTAGCTCTATATCGGTGGAAGCAATATGTAACACACTAACACCTCATCTGTATTCATCACGTAATATGAGTCCGACCAGGTCCCACAACATATAATTTCAGCAAGAGAAATATTATAAGAAGCTTAGTTATTAAATGCGCAAGGCGCACCGAGACGCAAAGAGGTTTTGGAGCCTAGGCAAAAAACTCAAGGCACAGACACGCGCCTGACGAAGGTATGGTGCAACCACTTTCATTTTAAATAATCAGCATCTGACATCATTTCAGGTTCTCGATCAAATTCTTCATCTAGTATACTAATTAATTATTCATTATTATCGTTTATATCTCTTAAAAAATAGAATAAATGTTGTCACTTGCATCATATCTAAGTATCAATGCACAATTATTTTTCACAAACACTAAATCAATAAAAAATTATTGATTTCTTGCATTATTTTTTACAAACACTAAATTATTTTTTTCTTAATTTTTGAAGAAGAAAATTGACAACAGAAATCTCACTCAGGCGCATCTTTTATATTTCAAAGGTGCAAATAAGGCGCACGGAGGCGCAAACCTCTGAGCCTAGTGATCATTTAGCCTTAGGCGCGCCCGAGGCACACATTTAATAACATAGATAAGAAGATACCCAGAACAACCTTAACATCAGAGTAATTAATACATAGAAGCGGGCGCTAATAAAACTTTTTTTATGAGAATGTCCATGACATCTAAAGTCCATACTATTACATTCATACAATAATGTACAATACAAAATATAAGGCACGTAGGCCCGATACATCACATGTGAAGTACATGAATATACAACAATAATAAACTCCTGACTTCAATTCTTTTTTTTGCAGCAAAGTATTTCCAAGCACGCGCACGATCCCGCTATCAAATACAAATAGGTAGACAATGAGGGTCAACCAAAGTTGACCAAATACTATGTAATGATCCCCTTCTCCCTAGGCATCCTTGCGGTTCTCGAGGAGCACAAGCCCCTGCATATCAACACATCACAATATGAATAAGCAAAGCTGTAAACAAGCAACATGGTGAGATGTCGCAAACACCATACATGTCTCTATATTGAGCCAAAAGTTAAGGGGCTAACTATAAACACAAGTGCTAGAGAATGAATATCCTATTCATGCACTCCACTCCTAATAGCAGAAAAATGCCTAAGCTACTACACCAATACAAGCAACCATCAGTCATCTCCTACATGACGGTATATAACCAGGAAATCATAGATCATACTAGCAATTTCTATATTGCACGATCCAATCAAATCAATAACACACGTTGTCATTCTCTCGCTATGTAAATGACATGTCATACCTATGAGTTCATTTTCATGTTGAAGCACAAAGCTGCGGGTGTGATGTGGAGCACCTATGTAGCAATGGTTTCTTCGACCTATATTCATTCTCAATGCAGGAGCTATTGTCTCTAAGCTAATCCTCGATCCTATGCCAACACAAATTATTCTCATGGCACCCAAAACTTAAGGCTGCAAACCCCCAAAACACACCCGAGCATTTGCGGGTCAGGACAATCAGTCCAGACTCACGACCTATCCCATAGAAACAACATATCAAGAGGAGTCGTCTCATACCGAAATGCATGGTTTGGGTTTAGTTTAATCTATGCCCGTTGCTTAGATCACCGTGAAAGTGACGGTTTACCGTAATGTCAGTTGCTTTCCAAACTGCACGATATGCGTGCGGCATTACCTCTCCTCGTTCTCATTTTGTCAATAAAATGGCTTCTCCCATGTAACAATATGTGATGTTGAACTAAATGGCGCATGTGTTGCTAAATTTTTTCCCGTTTTCAGTCACTATGGAAACTTCAGTCATACTAATAGGTTCTTTTCCCGCCGAACGGCATGATGCAGGTGTAGCACAGCCTATTCCCGTTCTTAACAATCACAGCCACAAGCATGTCCTTAAGCAAGAATCCTACAAGACTGTCAATACTTCCAATCAAACATCAAGCTTATGTAACTACTAATGAGAGGACGCATTCCCACGCCTTGTTGCTCCGAAGAGCTATGACCCTCTTCATTCCACTAATTAGTTAGAATGAGGTATCACACAACACAACAAGAAAAAACATTCAAAATGAGTTCTGAGACCCTGGGAGAACAAAAACGTTATCTTCGTTCATTCCTTTTTGGCCATTGAAACCTCAAGAAAATCTATGGAGAAGGAGCGCTGCGAGATCCTCTACACCTCGGAGGCGACATATCGTAAATCAGAGCTCTGGATCTCCGACATTGCCTTCTTCCTCAAGCCTCCTCTTTTTTGTCTCTACCGTTGGAGAGAGAAATAGTGATGAGAAATGAGGTGTTTCCATCCTCTCTTACGACATTTACACATCTGGAAAAGATTCGGGCCATCCAAGATTAAAACCCTCAATCCTACGGAGAGAATGAAATAATAGTTTTATGTTTTGAATCTATGTTTTGAGTGCAGAATTCTATGCTTTGTGTGCATAATTCTATGTTCCGAGTTCTAATTCTGTAATCAGAGTTCTGTACTCAGGAGTGCAGAATTCTGTCCTTCGACTTCTAATTCTGTACTCAGAGTTCTGTGCTTCGAGTGCAGAATTCTGTGCTTGGACTTCTAATTCTGTATTAAAAGTTCTGTGTTCCTAGTGCAAAATCTTGTGTTTTGATTGGAAGTCGACATATGTCGAATAGTCCTATGCTGTGTCCAAAATTATGTTTTTTAGTGCAGAGTTATGTGCTCCAAATAGAAATCTACGTACATCAAATAGTGGTGTACATGACTATTTCGGATGGATAACTCCAGATTTTGAATTCCTGGCTGGAAATGGCGAGCGGGAGTTGGACCGCCTCTTTGGCGGTGGTTGGTCGGAAACAGTGAGCGGCAAGCAAACACACTCATCGCTCGGGACCATGCTCTGATATCATGTTGCGTGAAATAAAAGCTGAAATAATTAATAATGTGAGGATTCCTTTTATATGTAGAGGAGTAACATGAAATCAGCACCAATTAACAGTAATTCTAACATATAATATATTGTATATGTATTTGATTATATTTTTGTTGGCTGAAATCATGCCAACCTTTATGTTAGATATGTAACACGTTTGCAAATTGAAGTTGCAATTATTCACCTTCATTCAAAACTTAAGGTAAGTTTTTCTTGTAGCATCAGGAATGAATAATTATTATTCCTATGCTTATTACTCCACCAGCCAATTCATAATGATCTTTTATGCTCACATATTAATTGCTTTTGTGTTTTCTGCCGTTAGCTATTTGAAAATAAAAAAATTATATTTTTGTTTGTAGGTCTGTATCTTCTCCTAGTTTTCAGTGTCGTGGTTATGCAAAAGCGCCAAATTATAAGGATGGCAGGATGATTAGGAATATTTTGGAAGAAGAAGAAGAGTCATCAACTTCTCAGTCATGGAGAAACTATATCATTGTATGCTAATTAAGAAATTGTCAGCATCCTTTTTAGCTGTTATTTATCTATTTTTCTTCATTTTGGTTCATTCTAAATTATTTTTATATAAACGTGTGACTTTTCTGTATGTTTTGTAGCCTGCAGCTATAGTAGTGTTAGTTGGAGCAGGTGCTTTCATTCACAACAATGATGAGAAGCGTGCCATTCTAAAAGGTATCCACGTTATAATTTATTTCGGCAGATAATTTTTGACTTGATTTATAGCCGAGGTTTTATTGTTCGCACCGATCATCATAGCTTTGGTACCTCCTCCAACAAAAGATCGCCACACTGGCGCAACAACTTTGGGTGGCTAAGATTCTTGGGTACGACTTCTCCATTGAATTCCGCCCGGGCCGCACCAACCGAGCGGCGGACGCTCTCTCTCGACAAGTGCAATCACCGGAGCTCAGGGTCATTTCTCGTCCGGTCTGGGAGGATGCCACATCTATTCAACATGACGTGGAAATGGACCCGCACCTTGCTGCCATTTGGACGGCCCTCATCGCCGTCCCGAGGGCCACCCCCCAGACTCCCTAGTGGGCGGTCGACTCTTTGACCTGGGCCGCTTAGTGCTGTCTGCGGCCTACCCTCCCATTCCACGCCTCCTAGCCGAGTTCCATGCTACGCCATCCGGGGGCCAGGCCGGAGCCTTCTGCACCTACCGGCGCTTGGCGGTGTCCATCTATTGGTCGCACATGTTTAAGCAAGTCAAAGCCCACATGGTCGCCTGCCTCCCATGCTAGAAGGCGAAGTACGAGATGATGTTCCCGGGCGGGTTACTCAAACCCCTGCCCAATCCGGATCATATTTGGGAGGACATTGCTACGGATTTCATTACATACCTTCTCCGATCCAATGGGTTCGACTGCATTCTGGTAGTGGTGGACCGACTCTCCAAGTACGCGCACTTCATTCCTCTCCGACATCCGTACACGGCCACGGGAGTGGCCAAAAGTTTCATCTCCGGAGTCTTGCGACTTCATGGCTTTCCGCGATCGATTGTGAGCGATCGCGATCCCCTATTATTGAGCAGTTTCTGGACATCCTTGTTCCGCCTTCAAGGCACAAACCTCCGCATGAGATCCACTTACCATCCACAAACAGATGACCAATCCGAGGTTCTCAACCGTTGTTTGGAGACTTACTTGCGTTGTATCATTGGCGAGAGACCGGGCACGTGGGCCAAGTGGCTGGGCTGGGCCGAGTATTCGTACAACACCGCCTGCCACCATGCGGCGGGAACAACTCCATTTGAGTCCGTCTACGATCGACCACCACCGGATGTTGTGCGCCACCTTCCGGGGTAGTGCCTCGTGCTTAGTTTGGCAAATCATCTACAAGATCGGGACATCATTTTGAACAGTCTTAAACATCGCCTACGCCGCGCCAAAACAAAAATGACGTCCTTCTCCAACCGCAAGCGCCGAGATTTTTCCTTCCAAGTCGGCGAGAAGGTATTCATCAAACTCCACCCTTACCGCCAACTCACGGTCGCTAAACGCTCTTGCCCCAAACTCGAACCGCGATTTTTTGGGCCATTCACCGTCCTGGCCCTGATTGGAACTGTCGCCTACATGATCTAACTTCCCGAGTGGAGCCGTATCCACCTGGTGCTCCACGTCTCTCAACTTCGTCACGTCGTGGGCGACCACCCGACCCTGGACCACATTCCGAGTAATCTTGACTACTCTCACCCTGCTACCTTATACCCGCACAACATACTCGACCGCCGCCACCATCTACCCGGAGATGCTGCTCTAGAGGAGCTCCTCGTGGCGTGGCGCCAACGCCCACCTTCCAAGGCCACTTGGCTATTGCGGGATGACTTCTGCCGTCAATTTCCCGACTTCTGCCTTGAGGACAAGGCGAATTTTCCAGATGACGGTATTGTTACGGACATTCACGATGAGGACCGCCCGTGGCAGGCTATACACGGCGGGAACGAGATGGGGACGCTCGGGCCAATGAGGAACCGCATGAGGCGGTTACGGCGGGCGCGACTCGGACCAACGAGGATGAACCGGTCGCGGCGGGCGCACCGGATAATTTTATATTAAGTCTAATTTTATAATTCAATTTTGTTATTGGCACCTCACTAGTATAAGAGGGCTTGTATGATTTTTTTTCTTGTCTTGGATGAAACCTAAAAGGGATGCTCCCTTGTTCTCCTCTAACCATAGCCTCCTTCCTCTCTCCCTCCTGCCGCCGGCCCTTCCCCTTGCCCAGTTCTTCTCTTTATTGGTAATAATGACATATTCTGATATTGACACTGTTTTGAAGGATTTTTGAAATGGATAATCTATGATAGTTCATTTATTCTCATTGTACTTCTTCTATCTGGCTGACATATGACCCGATATATCATTTGTTGTTGGGGTAGTCAGCCGCTTCATGTATGCTCCTTGAATGTCCCACCGCCAGACTCTCAAGCAAATGCTTCGGTATTTGAAGAATGCTTCAGGATAAGGGCTTATGTATATGCTCTTTTTTTCTCTATCATTAATTGCATATTCTGATGCAGGCTATGTCAGCTCGCTCAATGATCGTCAGTTTACGAATGACTACTGCTCATATATTGGAGGACACCCAATCACATGGCGAAGAAAGAACCAGACAGTGTTAACACACTGTTCTATCGTGGCTGAATATCGTTTGATGGTGTCCGTTTTTTTAACTCACGTAGCTGGAAAGTCTTCTTACTGATCTGGGTGTGAAGCTTTACTCTCTGACAGTTCTCTACTACGAATCTGCGATAGCCAAGCTACCATCTATATCGCTGAGAATCCTATTTTTCATGAATGTACCAAACATATCAAAGCCGATTGTCATTTCATCTGAGAAAAAGTTCAACTTCGTAAGCTTGATTTTTGATATGTACCTGCTGACGTTCGGACTTATGATGTTCTTCCCAAGGCCTTACCACTCCCACTACATCGATAGTTTGTTTTCAAGCTTGGTACCTGCAATCTGTATGCTCCAACTTGCAAGGGGTGTAGAAGAACTATGAATAAACCCATGTAAAATTCCTCTTTTCTCATGTATAGATTAGTCCCACACTTGATTTGGAGTTGAGATTCTACTCCTTCACCCTATAAATAATGTGTACAAATACTTAAATTGAAAGTTAATATTGTGAAGTAATAAGATATTTCCACTTCATATTCAATTCTTTTACAATATTCTTAGTTTGCATCCAAAAGACATATTTTCAAGAAAGAAAAACTAAATTTTTAGCTGAATATTTCAACACTCCCCTTCAAACTTGAAAATAGATATCCATCCTTCCTGTTGGAACCGAGATTCGGCCCAACGAGGAGTTTAGACCCAAAGGGGGGCAGCCTGCACCTACTTCTCCCGAGGAAGAACGCTTGACTGAAGACTTATAACCAAACACTGACCCTGGGCTGCAGCTCGGAGGTCCCACAACACACTCGGAAGATCTTAGAGCTCTTCCTCTCCCAAATCAATGCTGAAGCTGGATACCTTTGGAGGGCACTGGAAGCCAACCAAGATCGACCAGAGGAGGAGGAAGCCCAAAAAACGAATCCTCTCCAAAGGTGCCCTTCACGATCTATTTATAGTTTTCCAAATTTGGTTTGCACATAACGCAATCCCGCATTTTGGTTTTACTAAACACATCCCAAATTGGTCTGTCAACAACCATACTCCGCTATTAGGAAAGGCTATTGACAGTCAAAAATAAATATAATACCCTTATGGAAAATACCCCTAAAACATATCATTGATGAGGCCACAACCTACGAGGGTGGCGAGTGCCCGACAAAGCTGGCACTCGCCTACCTTTGGCTCATCTCTTGGGGCGAGTGAGGACCTGTCTCTAGACTCGCCTCGCCTTACCTGACGAGTGCCTATTAAAACAGACACTCACCTACCCCCTATTCCTTGCCCGGGGCGAATGCGGTACTACATCCGACTCGCCCCGCTCGGAGTGGCGAGTGACTGATGAAGCTGGCACTCGCCCATCCCCCATTCGCGGCCTGGGGCGAGTGCGGCCTTACTGCTCAGCTCGCCCCGCCAATCAGACGCCTGCCGCACTGGGCGAGTGTGTGTCTACTGCCTTGCTCGCCTACTCGATTTGCCTGGGACCGAGGCCCCCTTTTTACTCTTTGGGCTCTTCTGGGTCTCCCACTCGGCGAACACAGAGTTGTACACTTCCTATCTTGCTAGTAAGATTATGAAACATTTTTACATTGAGTTGGATTGGGTGCAATACAGATGAATAATTTGTTATCACATGAAAGTTGTTACGCCTTGGTCTACTGCGAGTGTGCTATAGGTATGCAGACCAGTGACCCCAACCCATCTCCATGGATGGCTGTATCCGCTAACTCAAATGACGGGTTGTTGAGGTTGGGTCTCGAACCGTATACCTCTTTTGATAAGGGAAACTCCAGTGAAGCGGGCAGCATGGAGACTTCCTAGGAGGTCACCAATTGGTGATGAGAAGTAGAAAAACTCTATAGTTATGCGTGCTCAGGCGAGAGTAGTATTGAGACGGGTAACCTCCTGGGAAGTCCCCGCGCTACCCGCTTAATTGGATTTTCCCTCATCAAAGGAGGTCTGCGGTTCGAGACCCAATCTCAACAACCCTCCATTAGAGTTAGCGACAATAGCCAATCAGATCTGTGGAGATGGGTTGGGGTCACTGGTCTGCAGGCCTGTAGCGCAACCACAATAAACTTGGGCGTTAAATAAAAAGTGCACTTTTATGTAACGCCCCAATCTACTGTGGGTGCGCTGCAGGTTTGCAGAACAGTGACCCCAACCCATCTCCACGGATCTGATTGGTCGCAACCGCTAATTTCAATGGTGGTTGTTGAGGTTGGGTCTTGAACTGCAGACCTCCTTTTGATGAGGGAAACTCAAATTAAGCGGGCAGTGCAGGGACTTCTCAGGAGATCACCTATCCCGGTACTATTCTCGCTCAAACACGCTTAACTATGAAATTTTTCTACTTCTCATCACCAATTGAACTCTCCCCCATCAAAAGGAGGTCTGCGGTTCAAGACCCAACCTTAACAACCTGTCATTGGAATTAACAGCTGTGGTCAATCAGATTCGTGAAGATGGGTTGAGGTCACTGGTTTGCAGGCAATTGACCGGGGCGTTACAAAAGCTTCATATTAGTTTCATATATTTATCTTAAGATCAACTAATAAAATCTTCTTTCATAATACTTGTTAGGATTTTTTTAAGGATTTAATAAAAAAAGTAAGGAAGTTAATGATATAAAACTCTTCAAAATGTTTGGTGTGGAAGTAATTTAATTATATCTAAATGAAGTTCTTGAAGTGAAGCAAAGTCAAGAAAAAGTTTCCTCAAAGAAAGCTTTGCAATCAACATTCGCTGATCGACAATCGTTTAACGGTGACCGAAGCACTTAACGATCGTTGATCTCAAGGAAAGATCAACGATCAACGATCATTGACCGCCGACCGCTTTTCGGTGACCAGAAAGCTCACAAAATAAGGCTTAAGAAGCAAGCTCAACGATCTACGATTGTTGACTGCCATTCGTTGACCGACGACCAAAACGCTCAACTGTAGATCTGAAGAAGCCAGCCCAATGATCACCGATCTTTGACCAAAGACTGCTAGCATCGCTCAACGATCGTCGACCGCTGGCCTTAGATAAAGGAAAGACCGGTCATAGTTTATTGTTTGAAAATTTGTGATCGTCGACCGCACTGCCCTTTTCTGGAAGAGTTCCGCTCAATAATCGTTGACCAAGGCGCTCAAATGTAGCCGTTACCGTTCCCAGAATGGAAAGCGCCATTCTTCTGTCGTGCATGCCTCTTTAGAACTTGCACAAAAAAAGGAATATAAAAACATCTCTTATTCTAAAGGATGCCTTAGCTAATAGAACACACATAACGTGAAGTTGATTATTCAAACAACCAAAAACACAACTTCTTTCTTTTTCATTTTTCTCTATGTAAATTGAATTTTCTTCTTTCTTCTGGAATTCAATTAGTCTCACTTCTTCTGAGACAACTCAACTTGATCTAAAACATTCAAGTTCTCAACAACCAACTGTAAAGGGTTATCAAACTCTCTTCAAAAGAGCTATTTGTATTTTTGAATCACTAAAGGAAAAAATTCTATAAGTTAAAGTGTCAAGAGGAAATGACTCATCGCTTTGGTGTAGAGACAATACTATACCACTGATTTGTAGAAGAGAGGATGTACCCAGTTGATTAGAGAATGTGCGAAAAGAGCTAAATAACAGAAATTTGTTGCTCCAAAAAGCTACATAATACATGTGTATACCCCCTATTTATAGAAAACGGGGGAGGATAGTGAAAATACAAGAGAGAGAATATACAATGCCTGTCACAAGTGACTAGATGGATATATAAAACCTAGACTCTAGGGCTGTGAGGTTGGAAGAGCTAACTGCACGACTATACAGAGCGAGAAAAAACACCAACAGAATTGCTCTGGTCTCTATCCGACAGTGTCCAGCGAACAACTCTAGGAGAGAAAGCTGCAGTTACACAAAGTCTAACCGCCAGGTCGCACCAGAGTTGTACATGAGAACTGCAAACACCAACTGCGGTTAAGCCTCTGTTGATTAACAAAGTGTATAGCTGTGTGAAGAATATAGAAGCATCACATGCGGTTAGGCAGGAGCTAATCGCCTGATCGTCAACTGAATCTGACCTTATCAGTCCGCACAACCACTGCCCCAGATAACCAGGTCGTATTGTAGTTAACCGGTGCGGATTACAACAGACTACTGCTAGACCGCTAAGCCAGGTCGCCAGACGCCACGACTACTACTTAACCGCTAGCGA
The DNA here is from genome assembly GCA_039513925.1 of Platanthera zijinensis. Classification (NCBI taxonomy): domain Eukaryota; kingdom Viridiplantae; phylum Streptophyta; class Magnoliopsida; order Asparagales; family Orchidaceae; genus Platanthera; species Platanthera zijinensis. The sequence goes on along the minus strand of CM077089.1, from coordinate 179,833,779 downwards.
GGAATCACTGCTAGGATCATCAGAAAGGCAGATTGCCAAGTCTGTCCGCCACTGCTATTTGCCAGACCGCCATACCTGTCCGCCTTATCTGTCCACCAGACCGCCTAGACTTAGGTCCCAACACTCCCCCTCAAGCTGTAGCACATATATCAATCATGCCCAGCTTGTCATAGACCTCTGAAAAAAGCGGATACTGGTTTGGTAAAGATATCGGCAAGCTCTCTATTAGAGGTGACAAACAGAGTGCAGATTTGATTCTTCAACACCCGTTCTCTGATAAAGTGACAATCTACTTCAATATGCTTTGTCCTATCATGAAACACAGGATTCTTCAAAAAATATATAGTTGTCTTGTTGTCACAGAACATTGGCAGGGGATGATTATAAACTTCTCCCAAATCAAACATTACTGCATTAGTATCCATAACCACTTCAGCTCACAGGTGGTCAAGGCCATGCTCCTGTACTCCCCTTGAGTCTACATATCTGAGACTCCCCTTGAGCAACATACTCAAGAGGTTGCTCCATATAGATTGTCTCCTCTAGATCTCCATAAAGGAAGACATTTTTGACATCCAACTGAGACATTTCCCATTCTCTGTTAACACCCACAGAAAAGAGAATATGAATCGTTGTAATCCGAGCAACTGGAGAGAAGGTGTCAAAGAAGTTTATACCATAGGCCTGGGTAAAGCCTTTGTCCACAAGCCGAGCCTTATAGCGATCGATGGTGCCATCAGGAAGAAACTAGATTACAAAGACCCAGACGACAACCAACCACATCAGCTACTAGAGGAGTAGTGACAAGAGTACAAGTACCCAATTCTGTCAGAGTTTCTATCTCTTCATCCATGACGGCTTTCCAATGAGGAATAACAAGAGTCTCATGATATGTAGCTGGGATAATATTAGTCGAGAGAGTGAGAGCAAAGCTTTAACAGGAAGGAGACAGCCGTGCATAAGAAACAACATCACGAAGTGGATGTTGAGTGCATGTGCGAACTCCCTTCCGAAGGGCTATCAGAAGATCAAGGTCTGACTTGTCTGTAGTATCAGATCCATCCGTCGGAGAGACTGCTGGCCCTGGGAACTATCAGCAGCGGCTCAGGGAGAGAGGCATAATCAAGAGAAAGAGAAGGAGAATCAGAGGCTGGTGGAGAAGGAAGAAACACAGGAGCAGGTAGGGGTGTAAAGATAACAGGATAGGGAAGAAGAGTCATTAAAAGGTGGGAGAGTAGAGGTGCGTGAAAAGTAAGGAGCATCCTCAAACAAAGTAATATTCACGGAAACATACTGTTTCCGGAGAAAAAGATCATAACACCGATATCCTTTTTGTGTTGGACAGTAGCCCAAAAAAATGCACTTAACTGAGCGAGTAAAGAGTTTGTCACATCTAGGAGAAGGAGAGTGAACAAACACTGTACATCCAAACACACGTGGAGGTAAAGGAAACGGTGTCGCAGTAGGGTACAGAATGGAAAAAGGAGTTTTGCCATTGAGAATCGAGGAAGGAATCTGGTTGATGAGGTAACAAGAGAGAAGAACTATATGTCCCTAATACGATCAAGGAACACTCATTTGAGTGAGAAGAGTGCGAGCTACATCAAGTAGATAACAATTCTTGCGTTCAGCAACCCCATTTTGTTGAGAGGTGTAATGACAACTAGTTTGATGTATAATGCCACGATGCATACAAAACAGTGAAAATTGACGACTAAGGTATTCTTTGACATTATCAGTGCAAAACACTTTAATAGGAACATCAAACTGAGTACGAACATCATTACAGAACGTAGTAAAAATAGAAAAAAGTTCAGAACATTTTTTAATAAATACAACCAAGTACATCGAGAAAAATCATCAATAAATGTGACAAAATACACACTATCCCTACTAATAGATTTGGTAGGAGCAGGACCCCATATGTCAGAATGAACAAACTCAAAAGGACGAGAAGAGCTACGTCCTTGCTTTGCTGGAAAAGAAAAACAGTGGTGTTTTCCGATTTGTCAAGCTTCACAATTCAGAGAAGAGTCTCCCCGAGGTAGATCATGAAAGAATTGGTGAAGAAGACGAGGAGGAGGATGCCCAAGACGATGATGCCACTGTAGAAGAGAAGTAGAAGCAGAAAAAGCAGAGACATGTCAAAATAGAACAAGCCGTCACTTTCAGTCACAGTAGCAATCGTCTGCTTGGACTGAGGATCCTGAAAGAACAAGTAACACCGGTAAAAATAGCCGTACAATTTAGTTGTTTACATAAAGAAGTAACAAAAAGTAGGTTGCACGGAAAAGTTGGGACGTAGAGAGTGCCCGTAAGTTAAAGAGATAGAGTGACATGCATTGTGCCAGATCCGCACACAGGGGATGGAGAACCATCCGCAATAAAAATTGGAGGTGACCGGTTGTGTTTGTCCAGATGAGAGAAAAGACGAGGATTGCCCATCATATGATTTGTAGCACCAGAATCAATGAGCCACCTACCCGTAGTGACCATATTTGCACTACCCGAAGACGTAGCAAGTGAAGTAGACTTCTTCGAGTTAGTATCACTCGTAGCAGGGTGAAGATGAGGATGCTTGACCCAACATCGGTCAACAAGGGACTGGTCTTGCCACAATGAGAACATATATATCTAGTGGAGCCACGACCACCGGGAATATCACGATGGGCTTGATGAGCAATAGTATCAGGAGGGGGCGGAGAGGCAAGCAGAGGACGCTTAAAAAGAGCAGTAACATCGGAAATGCGCGCATCAGTAACATCCAGAGTAGGATTAGCAGCCTCTCCCAGAATTTGTTGCCAAATCATATCATAAGATTCGGGCAAACGAAACAAATAACATACAACCAGAAGCTCCTGAAAGTGTTTATGTTGCTCAGCGAGATCAACAAAAAAGAGCCGATGCTGAAGAAGTTCAACACCAAAAGCCTGCTCCTCCTGATAAGCAGCAGCATGAGTCATAACTGGTCGGACAAAAAGATCCGCATACATCGTATATATGCGATAAGTTTGAGCTCCCTTGTAGTACAGAGCAGCAAGATGATTCCAAGCAACCTTAACCGTCGCATCATGTCTAATGAGTGTCAGATAAATTATTAGCAAGTCATGTTCTCACCAGAGCATCACTGACATTCCAGTCATCAAAAGCTGCAGATCCATATACAAGAGGGTCATCAGTGAGATGATGACGCTTACGCTGAGAGCGTATCAAAAAGACAAAGGAAACACTCCAATCGGGATAATTTGGCTCAGTGAGCTACCCAAATTGCCAAAAGTATAGATAGGAGCGGGCAGAACAGGGGGCGCAGATAGAGTAGAGGAAGAGAAAGACATCTCCATAGAAAAAAGAGAAAACGGGTAGTGAGGTCGATCCGCAACGAGTAGAGAGATCTATCTGCATGAAGAGGTCTATCCGCAGCGGTTAGAGAAAGAAGACCGACACAGAGACTAACAACACGGTTAGAGGAAGAGACCAAAAAAGAACTTGTCGCAGAAAACGAACAAAGAAGAGGCCACGCGAACATACCAAGAGGCCGCACGAACAGAGTAAGATGCAGCGAGAAGAAAGTTTAGCAAAGGGAGGGCGGGAGGGCGGGAAGAAGCACATAGCAAAGGGAGGGCGGGAGGGCGGGAAGAAGCAGCAGAAAAAGAACCGCCGTAAGAAAGAGAACAATAAAAAAGTAGGTTAAAAGATTTTGCACTGTGACACGATTGAGAAAGCAGAAAATGGAGCAAAAGACCGATTAGCTCTGATACCATGTGCAAAAAAGCTAAATAACAGAAATTTGTTGCTCCAAAAAGTTACATAATACATGAATATGCCCCTTATTTATAGAAAATGGTGGGGGAGTGACAAAATACAAGAGAGAGAATATACAATGGCTGTCACAAGCGATTAGGCGGATAGATAAAACCTAGTCGCTAGGGCTGTGTGGTTAGAAGAGCTAACCGCACGACTGTACAGAGCAAGAAAAAGCACCAACAAAATTGCTCTGTTCTCTATCCGACAGTGTCTAACAAACTGCTCTAGGAGAGAAAGCTGCGATTAGACTCAATTACCACTTGATTTGGGAGTCGAGCCCGATCATGACCGTATTATACAGACAGGGAGTAATACTAGTATGACAAAAGAGTATGGTCATGTGAGTGAAGACGATCGACCCGATGACACTTTGATGGTATATCCATCCACCGCAACTCACTTAAACTAGGGTCCCTTTTGGTTAGAGATCTAGTACTCGACACGGTACCGATTGACCCACACTTGACTATGGGCCCCTCCCGTTCTCCCCTTAGTTTTATCTCGAGCCACATCACGTCCAAGGACCGATAGCTTAATGTCGATCTCTTTGTGGTTGCCTCATTCGTTATTGGGAATCCCACCTCTTTCGACTATATTCATATTGAGGGATGCTTTAATGGCCCCCCTGATGTGACATCACTCCCAAGTGCGAGTCAAGGAACTATCATTGACTTTGTTGTGGGTGTCCAACTCGTCCCCTTGGACACTACTGGGATTGGTACTCTCCTCTTGGAGGACCATCATGTCATTGTTGACCTCCCCTGGGATCAAGTCCTTGAGAGGCTCATTTGACGAGTTTTCCCTCCTATACTTTAGGGATGAGTCATGTCTCCGTACTTGTGATCATCACGTACGCGATGATTTTTGTCACCATCTGGGATGTTCCTTCGGGTGATGACATTATTCACGTTGAATTTTTCTATCGACTACCCAGTGAGCCTCCTGATGATTTGCATCCCTCGGGAGATATTTAACATATCCTAATTATGCAACTCACTGTCGGTGTCTCAGTCAAGCAATTAAGTGGTCTCAACACACTAAATGAGTTTTTTTACACCCCGTCCAAAGAGCCTCCAGATAAACCACTAATCCTTAGGGACTTTCATTGTTATATAATGTATGCATTTTGCCAGTCAGTCGTGTCAGTCATCAATTATTTGCATCTGTTGCATAACTTGCATGGTCATTCACATATAGTGCCCGACTCTCCTATGTTGCGTGATTTGTATCCATCGTATGATTTGCATCATTCGCAAGAGTCCACAGAGTCCTTTACTCAGCATGTGCATGTACTTCATGAGTCGGTCCATAAAAAAATTGCAGCTAGTAATGATTATTATAAGGATCGAGCAGACCAGCACAGACGGGAACAAATCTTTGAGACGGGAGGACAAGTATTAATTTGCATTCGATCTGAGAGGGTCCCGCAGGGACCAACAAAGAATTTAAGCACTCACAGAATGAGCCCTTATACAGTCGTACGACGGATTGGTATGAACGCATATGAGATTGACATCCCTCAGGGTATGACATCAGCTGAGTATTCATCGTAGAGGATTTGACACCTTACTACGAAGAGCATGTGTATGTGGACCCTTTTTCCACACCTCTACCTGAGCCTTCATCTCCCATTGCCCCACTACTTGAGCCTTCACCTCCTATTGCCTCCACCAGACCCTCTCTATTACCACCCGCGGAGTCACGCCATGAGGATCGCATTGCATCGCCAACGATTCCACCGACACAACAGTCAGACGAAGATTCATTATTGCCAGACGGAGATACATTACAGCCAGAGCCACCTACTTTTACAGATGACGTACTTCAGATCATTTGTCACGACTTCTATACTGTGGGCGGACGAGATATTGTGCCCTATTTTGTCCGTTGGAGCGGTCAACCTCTACACGATCCTACATGAATTTCTTCAGAGGAGCTTGAGAACTCGCCCTGCGGCTACACAGCGATTACGACCATCTTCACTCACCAGAGATTAGTGCTTTCAAGCCCGGGGGAGTTGATGGCGCGCCACAACCGACACTGGTGTATTCCCGCAGGAGGCGGTGATCCGCTGCCCCAATGGACGATCAGAGTCCGTGGATGTGTCCGGATGGTCGATCCGAGTCAATTTCATATTTTACTTTTTATGATTTGAGTTGTATTTAACGCCCGATCGGCCCAAACAACGTGAGTCGTCCAATTCGGGTGGGTACTTATGTAGATTTAGGGTTATTTATATGGTGTGCAACCTGCGGTTCAAGGTATCGAAGGTTGTTTGCGATTTACGCAAACCGTCGGTCCTCCGTTCCTGGTGTGACGCCGGAACCCTCCCACCCCAGGTGCGATTCCTGGTGAGCCTCCCCGTAGTCTTCCCCCCCTCCACCGCCCTCTTCCCTGTTTCTCCTCACTCCCGTTGGCCTCCATCCAACCCGAAACTGCCCCTACTTCTTATTCTGTCGGCCTCCATCCATCCTGAAACTGCCGCTACTTCATATTCCGACGGCTTCCACCTAGTCCACCACTGCCAGAAGCCTCCTCCCCCCTCCTCCTCCTTCCCAGTGCCAACCACCCCTGCCGGCCTACTTCTTCCCAGCGCCAACCATCCCGTCGGCCTCCTCCTTCCCCAACGCCAACATAATTCCCGTCGGTTCCACATCAACCCCGCCCCTTCCACGTCCAGGCCACCAATCCTTTACCTTTATCCCGTTTCCTCGCCACCAAACAAACTTCCCTATGAAATTGATCCCGTCTTCCCCTTCCTAACCCTCAACCGCCTATCTTCAGTAAATTGTTCTACTCCCAGTCCAGATTCCTCACCGTGAACCCCTTTACAGCCACCCTCCATTCACTTTCAACCACCGCCTAGTCCCCCAAGCCTCCACCAGCCCAGATCTCTACTTCCGACATCCTACCTGCTTGTTGCAACCTTGGGTGCCCTCCAACAGCCGTCATTGTCGCTGTTTGCACGTGTGAACTGTGGTATATGGTCTTATTCTCTATTGTTGTTTAATTCAGCACCCGAATTATTGTGGATGTTATTTTATTTGCTATTAGTTTATTCATTGTGTGATTTGCTGGATTTAGTCTATGCATGCTTATCTATTTGTGCCTCGTTCGATTCATGAACATTTCTTGTTTTCTTAAACCAAAGTTTTGGGATTGTTTGTGCTCCTGCTATTTTTTTTATAAAATTAATTACAGCTGTAATTTTGAGCGGACCGCTCTTTGCACTAGCATAATATTTCACTGCATATAGGGCTGCATTTAGAGCCTTCACGCGACGTGGCCTACCACTGCATCAGAAGGGTACCACCATAAGGGTGAAATGAAGGCAAACCTTATTCTGCATTTTTGCAAGAGGCTGCTTCGGACTCGAAACCGTGACCTCAAGGTCATTCGACAACACTTTAACCTGCGCACCAAGGCTTCCCTTTGATATATTAAAAGAACGGAAATAATATCTTGTGGAATATTCCAACAAAATATAAGGGGTGTTGTAGTTGGTGACTGAGGAGAGTTCAACATCAGTGGGAAAAAACTAAATTCTTTGCATTCAGGTTCGCTATAAGCTTCCATTTGCATTTTTTTGAGTATAAAGGAAGGAGCCAGACGCTCTCTCAGCCTTGACCAATAATTACAGGAAGTACTTTTGTGATGTTAGTTCTTTATCATCAATATTGTAGGTCGAATGGTCGTTGGATTATTTTGTTGCAGTTGGGATCATTGCTATGTTGGCCTCGATACTGGAATTGACATTGAAATTGTCATTAGGATCATGGTGGATTTGTTGTTGGGATTGATGATGGGATCATCACTTTAATCAATGCTGAACTTTAAGGAGAAGAGGCATCAAGAGAAACAACGACACTAAAGTCCTAAATCCTGCTTCTAGCACATAAGGTGCAGTTGATGGGATCCATGTCATAATTTTCTTTTGAATTGTCGCCTGAATCGACACTAAATGCCAAGCAATTCGAGTGGTACATTAGCTCTAAGTTTAGAATCGAGAACTGGGAAGCACTTTTTACTTTCGACCCGTTCACAATTATGTTTAGGAACAAAGTTGCAGGGGAAGATACCAACAACAATGGACAATCATATGAGACTTGTTGGAGGATGCCGAAGAAGACATAGAAGACCAATTAGATGCTCTAATTGAGCTAAAGGTCTCAACAATCGGTGCAATGCAACAGTCAGAGACCAGCAAGAGACGTCGAAGATGCTTGAGCATGCTGAACCTTTCTCGGATATCAAGTTGAATAATATACTTGTCAGAGTCTTTCTCTACTTGGAGTCTTATCTCTCTAACATTTTCTTATACCTTTTTTTCTGTCCGCGATTCATATAACGGATGCTGAATTGGACCTCTGAACTAGAACTCTGGATCGAGCTATTTTGACAAGTAGTCATCTTAGTTTAAGCTTGAAAATGTGGTATTTGCATTCAACCAATTGTCTTAAACCAGTTAGGGCTGATATCTCAAGTTTAAGTATGCTTGGTTTGACTTGAAATTTTAAATTTTAATTTGTGTTTAACTCAGAAATAAAAAATTAATTCACTTTTAGCATACTCAAATCACAACTCGCTATTATTGGTAGATTTCATTGATCAAAATTGATTATATTCAATTGTGTATAAGTTATTATATTAAAAAGGCAGCCCGGTGCACAAAGCATCCCCATGCAGCAAGGGTCTGCGGAAGGGTCCCACCCCAAGGGTGAAATGTTGACAAATCTTACCCTGCATTTTTGCAAGAGGCCGCTTCCAAGACTTGAACCCGTGACCTCAAGGTCACACGACAACACGTTAACTAGTGCTCCAAGGCTCAGGGTTATTATATTATATTATATATACATAAATTATATTTTGTACTCATATACTCATTTTGAGTTTAATTTTAAACGAGTTGGGCATAGTCGGAGTGGAGCTCAAAATTGAGTCAATTTTAGGCGTGCTTCAAGTTTCAATTATTTTTAACTGCCTCGAGTCCTTATCCCATTTAACTATCCCAATAGATTTTTTCTTATTTAGGATCAAAATCACCTGCTCGTGGGCCAGCCTGGCTCTTTTAAGTTTAGCAACCTTTGCTTGGATTCTTATCTTTTTTAGTTGTATTTCATCCACCAATCTCTCAAACTTTGAAGGCTGATATTTACTGTATATCTTTCTACTACATCTTACAGGGTCAGAACGAAGTACTGGAATTGGAAAGGCTGATACCAACAAGCCGGCAATAGGTGGACCATTTAAGCTTTTTGACACCAAGAATCATTTGGTTACAGACTCCAGCCTCCAAGGAAATTGGATACTCCTGTACTTTGGGTACACTTCTTCCCCTGATGTTGGGCCTGCAGAGGTTGCTAAGATGGCCAAGGCCATTGACATATTAGGTGTAGTTTCTACTGGCATTTCGTAGTCCACCCTTTGAATTTGTTTAGTTTTTTTTAAATCAGTTGATACTTGGACCTATTAAGGCTCCGTTTAGCATGGCGGCGGCGGTCGTGAATGCGGGCAGTGGTTATTAACTGTTGTTCGTGAACATCCGACCTCACCTAAGGAACTTCATTCACTTTTATGTTCAAAACTAGTTTTCTCTTCTTGGTGGCGGTTATAACCATTGTCATGTCAAACATATATTCTATGACGGTGATATTTTTGTCCAAACTGACCGGGGCAAAAACTTTGTGCCAAACGGAGCCTAGGTGGTAGAATCAAACTGAGTTGAGTATCTGTATGGATCCACAATTATGCTAGCTGCATATATTTGAGTATTGTTTAGCTAAAAAATGTTCATATCTAAATTAAGTGTGATAGAAATGAAATGTTAAGATGGATGTGTGGCTAATCTGGGAACGATAAATTAAGGAGTGATTATTCTTAGCATTTTAGGAAAGCATGTTATATTAATGTATGATTATCCAGCATACCTCAAACCATTGTATTCATTACTCCGTCTCTATTATATTTTATATAAAGGAGCTCTTCAGGGAATAGTACAAAAAGCACCCAACCACCCTCTACTCTCCTCTTCCTCCAAAGGCTCCTTTCCTTACATCTGCCCCTCGTCACATGTACACACAACGACCTCAATGTCACTCCATCTCCATCCATATTGTCAAATTCGTCTGACTGAACATCATCGTGCTAATGAGCCTTTTTATTTACACTTTTCTATTGCCCTATGGAAAGATGAAGGACAACATATTACATTTTATTCACACGTAATGTGTCGTTTGGTCATTTATCCTATACTTTTTGTATCTTATTATGTTTTTAGTCTTTTGCACCTATTCCTAGAGCATACGCATTGTAGAAGCCTTTTTGAAAATAGGATGTAGATGCTGAGATGATTACTCTAACTGGTCATGGCACTCTACTATTCCCTTAGCTGAGGTTAAACCAATTATCTGTCGATGCGTGTTCACTGTGAAATTCCACTATGAATTGATGGATGAATTGATAAAAAAGCTCGATTATTGCCAAAGGATTTACTACACCTTGATTGCTAGGATTAACTCAATTAGAATTTTCCTTTGTGCTTAGCAGTCATGATTGCATATGTTAGTAATCCCTTCTTTGTACTGATTTGCGCGAGGCAATTTACATGGAGCAACCACTCAAGCATGTTGGTTACAAGAATCTCGCCTATCTCTACTCAAGACTGATATTTATGGTCTCAAACAGCTCCAGAGCTTGGTTTGACTAAAAAATTGGTCTTTCTGGTTGTGACGGCGCGCCACGAACAACGCGCATATATTCCCGCAGGAGGCGATGATCCGCTGCCCGGACGGGCGATCGGAGTCCGTGGTCGCGTCTGGATTATTGTTTCTAGTCATTTTTGTATTTCATGCTTTTTTATTCAGTTGTATTTAACCCCCCGATCGGCCCAAACAATCCTAGTCATCCGATCAGGGTGGTTTTATTTGAGTTATACTAGCAGCCGTTCATTACAGGCGGCGGTTATCATTTTAGGGTATTTATACCCGGCGGTTTTGGGGAAGAAGTATCAAGGGTTTCCGCAAGTTGAAGGCCGTCGGTCTTGTGCATCCCGGTGCGACGCCTGAAGAAGACGCCAGATCTGGTGCCACGCCAGGCAAGACCACTATCCTTACTCCTCCACTTTCCTGCGCCTTCATCCCAGACCCGCAACCCTCGCTGACTCCTCCCTCCCGATCCAGACCCACAACCCCGCCTCCTCCACTTCCTTCTTCCCGTCCGGCCACCACAAACCCGCAACCCTACACTGCAACCCCGCCTCCTCCACTTCCTTCTTCCCATCCAACCACCACAAACCCGCAACCCTACACTGCAACCCCGCCTCCTCCACTTCCTTCTTCCCGCCCGACCACAGCAAGCCCGCAAACCAGTCCAGTCGTGCCTCCGCCGCTCCTCCTTCCCCACCTCACTGCCGGACATAGTGAATCCCCCATCCTACTTGTCGTGGACCCACTTTAGATCAGTTCCACATCGTCGTAACTTTGGACGCTCGCCAACAACCGCCACCGCCGCCGCCTACGTATGCAATCCGTGGTATAAAGTTCTTGTCTTTTACTGTTGGGTATTTTGGTACCTATATTGTGTAGTGGATGTTCTCTATTTAAATGTTATTAGTATTATTTGTCGTGTGATTTGCAGGGTTTCTTCTGCGCTTGCTTGAAAGTAATTGCGCCTCTTTCGTTTTGCAAAATTATTACTTTGTCCTTCGTTAATTTATTGTTTGCAATTGTTTGCGCACCTGTTGTTAATTCATAATAATTAATTATTTGTTTGCAATTTTAGCGGACCACTTGTGCACTTTATTTCATATCATCGCATATAGGTCTACATTTGGAAATCCCTTTGAGTCGACCTGCCACTGCATCAAATTGGTATAAGAGCCCTAGGTTAGGGTCATTGCATGTTGCGTAGTGGTAGGGATTATCGTCAGTCCATGTCGAGTCAAAATCACCCCGACGATAGGACCCCTAGCTCTCAGACGGACATGACGCCCGCGGAATTCCTAAGGCTTGTCCTTGATCTATTTGATCAAATGGGCGTCCAATTCGACACACTTAGATGTGATATCGTGAGAGTTAGTACGAGGGTAGACTAGTTAGAGACACCAAGAGATCGAACGAACCCTATACCTAATGAGAAACCTCTTGAGGACCTTCGAGATGCCACACCCCCTCCCGGGAGACGTGGTAGAGACGGCCCTCGCCGAGATCTCCCACCCCCACCAAGAACAAATTATCGTCGTGGTTTCGAGTTTCTACGAGATCGCCCTTTGGATGAGCCACGTCCTCCACCACCTCGTCGTAGAGATAGACACCGATATGACTATGACGATGATGACGAATACGGTGACTTCCGTGAGCCCCGTCGAGGAATGACTGCAGAGGAGGATGACATTACCCGATGGATCCGTATTGATGCTCCTATCTTCGATGGTCACTTGGACCCGAAGGCGTTTAGTGATTGGCTAATGGACATGAACCACTACTTTGACTGGTTCGAGATGAGCGACGAGAGGCGAGTACGGTTCGCGAAGATGAAACTAATTGGCTAAGCCAAGATATATTCGTCAAGTCTGGAGAGATCTTTGGAGCGTGATGACTATTATCCCATTACCCGATGGGATGAGATGAAGCAACGCTTACAGGATAAGTATCTTCCTGCTTCCTATCGAGATCAGCTGTTAGATCAGTTGTACGCGCTACGTCAGGGTACTCTCTCGGTTGCTGATTACATGTCTCGATTTGACGAACTCGTAGTTCGTAGCGACATTATGGAGGAGCCCATTGCCACTGCCTCGCGCTTTTGTGCGGGTCTTAGATCAGACATCCGGAGGAAACTAATTCCCCATAGGATGGAATCGGTTGAGTAGGTCTTTCAACTTGCCCTCGAATACGAGCAGTATTTGCGCTCAGCCGGCCCGAGACAGGCCTCCACTATACCCGATGCTTCCACATTTAGGAAGCCCGTCCCTGCCACGACTTCTGCCAACCCTCGCCCTCCCACATACGCGACAGGAAAAGCTATTGTTCCGGGTGGCCCCAAACCTGGGGGCGTCCAATGTTACCGTTGTTCCGGCAGAGGGTATTTTGCAGCACAATGCCCTACCAGGAACTTGCTGATTGAGGATTCTGGCGAGCCCAGCGCTGAGGCTGAGGGCGACGCCACTGAGGAGGTTACTGCTGTTGTTGAGGATGGATGGGAGAGCGATGCTGAGAGATCGCTAGAAGTAGGAGTCCTCCGTCGCATCCTCCACACCCCACGTGCTGAGGAGGATTGGTGCCGCACCACTATATTTTTCACTTATTTCCCGAACGCAGGAGGACCCTGCAAGCTCACCATCGATAGTAGTAGCTGCGTAAATATTATTGCTAAGAAGGGGTTGGAGAGGATGCAGCTTACTGCTGAGCCCCATCCTCATCTGTATCGTGTCCTTTGGGTGGACAGGTCCACCATTCAAGTTACACAGCGTTGTCTGGTGCCGATCCGATTAGCGTCTACAGAGGACTGAGTTTGGTGCGACGTTATCCCTATGGATGTCGCTCACGTGACGCCACGTGTTATGGTCGTTCCAACATGTGCATATTTTTCGACAAGGGTAGAAAGATTACTCTCACCCCGACCCATCCCAGGGACCCTCCCAAGGGCAAGGTCGACTCGTCAGTTAGTGTGGGATCGTCGAGACCCCTGCATATCTTGAGAAGGGGTGATTTCTTGAGAGAGAGAGCTTAGAGGCTGGGATCATGTTTATTGTAGCAGCCACGTTGGCGGCTGAGACCCCTAGCGAGGCCGAGATTACTGATCCGGATGTTCGGCAGTCGATGGATGACTTTACAGACATTATTCCCGAAGAGCTCCCTGATGGGCTTCCCTCACTAAGGGACATCCAACATGCGATTGACTTGATTCCCGGGTCATCTTTACCCAATCTGCCACACTATCATTTAAATCCAACTGAGCATGCCGAACTAAAGCGGCAAGTTGATGAGCTTTTGTGAAAGGGGTTTATACGAGAGTCTGAGCCCGTGTGACGTGCCATCCCTTCTGACTCCGAAGGACGGTAGCTGGTGCATGTGCATTGATAACCATGCCATAAATAAGATCACGGTGAAGTATCGTTTTCTGATTCTCCGTCTCGATGACCTCCTGGATTCGATGACTGGTGCCCAGATCTTTTCAAAGATCGACCTTCGCAGTGGGTACCACACTACCACCAGATCAGAGTTAGAGAGGGGGATGAGTGGAAGACGGCCTTCAAGACGAAGGACGATTTGTATGAGTGGATGGTGATGTCCTTCGGTTTATCGAACGCACCTAGCACATTCATGAGGGTGATGACTCTGGTTCTGCAACCCTATATGGGCAAATTCTTGATCGTGTATTTCGATGATATCTTGATATACAGCCAGAGTCACACCGAGCATTTACGCCACATTCGTCTGGTGTTCGATCTCCTCCGAAAGGAGCATCTATACATCAACTTGAAGAAGTGCTCATTCCTATCCACGTCCGTTCATTTCTTGGGTTATATTGTATCGACATCTGGTATTTCTGTCGATCCTGACAAGGTCAGGGCGATTCGAGAATGACCGATCTCTACGAACATTCATGAGGCTCGTAGCTTTCATGGACTTGCCACCTTTTATAGGAGGTTTGTCCGAGCCTTCAGTTCGGTCATGACCCCCATTACGAGCTGTCTTCGTAAGGGTGATTTCGTTTGGACAAAGGCTGCCACTCGAGCTTTTGAGGAGACCAAGGAGAAACTATCTACTGCTCCCGTTTTACGCTCACCAGATTTCTCCAAACCCTTTGAGATTGCTTGTGATGCATCTGGAGTTGGTATCGACGCAGTCCTTTGTCAGGAAGGCCACCCAGTAGCCTACTTTAGCGAGAAGTTGAACGAAGCCCGACAGAAATATTCAAACTATGATCGGGAGTTCTATGCCATTGTGCAGGCACTGTGATATTGACGACATTATCTTTTGCGCAGGGAGTTCATTTTATATTCTGACCATCAGGCCCTGAGGTATCTCGATTCTCAGAAAAAATTGGGTCACAGTCACGCCAAGTTGGTGGAGTATATGCAGGAGTTCCACTATGTTCTTAAGCACCGTGCAAGTGTTGAGAACAAACCGACATACGCATTAAGTCGCCGAGTTAGCATCCTCCACATTATGAGCACCCGAGTAGTGGGATTTGAGCAGCTAGTTCACGCTTATCCAGAGTGCCCTGATTTTGGTGATATTTATTCCGCTCTTTCGAAGGACTCGCTCGACCTCCGGGTGGGTTATTCGATATATGATGGGTATTTATTTATGGGCTCTCGCCTCTGCATTCCTCATTCATCCCTCCGAGATTTCCTTATTTGGGAGTTACACGCAGGCGGAGCTGCGGGGCATTTTGGAAGAGACAAGACGATTGCATTAGTTGAGGACCATTTCTTTTGACCCGGCCTAAAGAAAGATGTCACCAGAGTAGTGAGGCATTGTAGAGTTTGCCAGACGGCAAAGGGGGCTCGACAGCCGCTTTACACTCCACTTCCCGTCCCCGAGAGACCCTGGTTGGATATTAGTATGGATTTTGTTCTCGGGCTCCCTCGCACCCTGAGGAAGCTCGATTCTATATTTGTTGTAGTTGATCATTTCTCCAAGATGGCGCATTTCATTCCTTGCCGAAAAACCGCGGACGCCTCCCACGTGGCAGCGTTATTCTTTAAAGAAGTCTTTAAGTTACCATGGTCTCCCCGCCTCCATTGTCTCTGATCGTGACGTGCGATTCATGAGCTATTTTTGGAAGACTTTGTGGAAAAAGACGGGTACAACCCTGAAGTTTTCCTCCGTCTACGACCCTACCACCCGCAGACGGACGGACAAACTGAAGTGGTTAATCGTAGTCTTGACACCCTTCTTCGTTGCCTAGTTGGAGACAGTTCAGCAACTTGGGATTCTGTCCTTCCCATAGCCGAATTTGCATACAATAGCTCAGTCAACAGAACTACGGGTATGAGCCTAGGAAATCAGTTGATTTGGTAGATATTCCCCTAGGGTCCATACCTAGTGAGTCAGCCGAGTCTTTCATTCAGCATATACATGCACTACACGAGTTGGTCCGTAAGAAGATTGCAGCTAGTAATGATTATTATAAAGATCAAGCAGATCAGCACAGGCGGGAACAAATCTTTGAGGCAGGAGACCAGGTATTAATTCGCATTCGATCTGAGAGGGTCCCACAGGGACCAACAAAAAAATTAAGCGCACGCAGAATGGACCCTTATACAGTCGTGCGGCGAATTGGTACAAATGCATATGAAATAGACATCCCTCATGGTATGGGCATTATCCGAGTATTCAGCGTAGAGGATTTGACTCCTTACTACGAGGAGCATGTGTACGTAGATCCACTCACCACACCTCTACCCGAGCCTTCATCTATCACAACCCCATCACCTGAGCCTTCTCCTCCTATTGCCTCCACCAATCCCTCTTTATCGCCACCAGCGGCGTCGCGACATGCAGACCGAGTTGCACCACCGACGATTGCACCAACATCATTGCCAGACGGAGACACATCATTGCCAGACGGAGACACATCATTGCCAGACGGAGATACATCAGTGCCAGACGGAGATACATTAGTCCCACTTGCTTCTACAGATAACGTGCTTCAGATCGTCAGTCACGACTTCTACGCCGCGAGTGGGCAAGATACCCTACACTATCTTGTCCGCTGGAGCGGACGACCCTTGCATGATGCTACTTGTATTTCTTCGGAGGAACTTCAGAGGCTCGCCCCCCGACTGCTTAGCGAGTAGCGCCACTTGCACTCATCAGAGTTGAGTGCCTTTAAACCTGGGGGAGTTGACGGCGCGCCACGACCGACACACGTATATTCCCGCAGGATGCGGTGATTCGCTGCTCGGACGGGCGATCGGAGTCCGTTGTCGCGTCCGGATTATCGTTTCTAGTCATTTTTCATATTTCATGTTTTTTTATTCGGAGTTGTATTTAACCCCCGATCGGCCCAAACAATCCTAGCCATCCGATCGGAGTGGTTTTATTTGAGTTATACTAGCAGCGGTTCATTACAGGCGGCGGTTATCATTTTAGGGTATTAATACCCGGCGGTTTGGGGGAAGAAGTATCGAGGGTTTCCGCAAGTTGAAGCCGTCGGTCTTGTGCATCCCGATGTGACGCCGGAGAAGACGCCAGATCTGGTGCGACGCCAGGCAAGACAACTATCCTTACTCCTCCACTTTCTCGCGCCTTCATCCCAGACCCGCAATCCTCGCCGACTCCTCCCTCCCGATCCAGACCCACAACCCCACCTCCTCCACTTCCTTCTTCCCGTCCGGCCACCACAAACCCGCAACCCTACACTGCAACCCCGCCTCCTCCACTTCCTTCTTCCCGTCTGACCACCACAAACCCGCAATCCTACACTGCAACCCCGCCTCCTCCATTTCCTTCTTCCCGCCCGACTACAACAAGCCCACAAACCAGTCCAGCCGTGCCTTCGCCGCTCCTCCTTCCCCACCTCACTGCCGGACACAGTGAATCCCCCATCCTACTTGTCGTGGACCCACTTTAGATCAGCCTCACATCGTCGTAACTTTGGACGCTCGCCAACAACCACCACCGCCGCCGCATACGTATGCAATCCGTGGTATAAAGTTCTTGTCTTTTACTGTTGGGTATTTTGACACCTATATTGTGTAGTGGATGTTCTCTATTTAAATGTTATCAGTATTATTTGTCGTGTTGATTTGCAGGATTTCTTCTGCGCTTGCTTGAAAGTAATTGCGCCTCTTTCGTTTTGCAAAATTGTTACTTTGTTCTCCGTTAATTAATTGTTTGCAACTGTTTGTGCACCTGCTGTTAATTCATAATAATTAATTACTTGTTTGCAATTTTAGCGGACCACTTGTGCACTTTATTTCATATCATCGCATATAGGTCTGCATTTGGAAATCCCTTTGATTCGACCTGGCACTGCATCAGGTTGCATTCCATCTTCATTCAACATACAACATGAACCTCAATTAATTCTATAGTAGGCAACTCCGAGGTAAGAAATTTTTTGCAAATGTGTTTTGTTACTACAAGTATATGTGAAATTTTCTAGGAAGCTGAGAATGGTCGCAAGAACACTCAATCACAACCAAGTCAAGTAGAAATCAGTAACAATAGAAGCACAAAAGTCTCAAATTTGGAATTATCAACAACTTCTTTACAAGCCGAAGTATACATTGCGAGACATGATTCACAATGTACTCGATGGAAACAAAAAATACAAGCAAGAGAAACCGCGCGGCCTGCAAACTGTTACCGCACAAGCTGCTGACCGCAAGCCCTGTCTGCCGAAACCGCCAAGTCGCCAAACTGCAACCAAGCCACACAGACTGCCTGTTATTGAATGCTGATGAACTGAACAGATCCCGCTGATAGAACGGGCAAAGTGCTCGAACTATTTGCAACTCAGAGGAAGTGACTTCAAGCTGCTAAGACCGTGACCTGCTGTATATCACTGATGTAACCTCGAACTGTTCTACACTGAACCTTCCAACTAGTTGCCTAGTTGCCCAGTGCTAGCTGCACAAGCCTGCACAGACAAGTCAACTTCACTTAGTCGCGCCGGTTAAAAAACCGTAACCGCAAGATCAAAACGCGAGCTGAGTTCTCACTGTTCTCGTTATATATGATGTGTCGGGGACCCCTATTTATATGCGATAGGGGGGAGTGTGATCATCGCCCATAGCGATAGGATAACCACTCGTCATCATGCAAATAACACTACCTATCCGCACAAGTGCGAATACCAGCGTCAGTCCGCGCGCGACAAACCATCTATCCGCTTAGCGGAAAGATCAACCAGTCCGCATTGCCGAGCGGACAACAACCTCAGTCCGCGCGGACTTAGAGTATTCCAGCCACGCGTCCTGAGCCATGTCCACTCCTATGAAGATCTGCCGGATTCCGCCACCAGACCGCACCAGTTTTGCGGTCTCCGCTTCCAGACCGCGCAACTGCAGTCCGCGACTAAGCAACTAACCAGATTTGTCACCACCGTGAACAAGTCAACACAACCCATCGAACTCTGACATCAACCCGCGCTAGTAGGCCCCAGCGAACTGTGCGGTTAGCCTCCGCAGACTGCTCTAACCGCCTGACTCCATGCGAGCCAGAGAACCTGATAGCTCCAAGCGAACTGTGCGGTCTCATAGTCCAGACTTCAACAGCCGCGGTTAGATAAAGCTAACCGCCCGGTTACCTCCCCGAGTGCTTGTTGAACCAGACCGCAAGAGAGAAGAATAACCAACCAAAATCCGGCTATCCGCCAACAACTAGCCACCAGACCAGCGATGGGCTCTGCTGTTTGTGCGGTCTGCCCAATCAGACCGCCCACTCCACTTCACTTCACTTCCACTTCAACAATTTCAACACTCCCCCTTGAAGTGGGAAGTGGAACTAACCCGAGCAAACCCCGTAACCGAGTAAATGGTCCCTTCGGCAACGACTTCGTCAAGATATCTGCGATGTTGTTCCTGACTCTGCACATACTCAACCATCAGAGACTCCTCTAGCACCTTCTCCCGAACGAAGTGATGCTCGATCTCGATGTGCTTAGTCCGCGCGTGACAAACTGGATTATTGACCAGTTTGAGAGCACTCTCGTTGTCACTGTCACGACCCGTCTCGACGAAAGTCAGAATGCGCTTCGGTCTGGCCGTGATGCCACAAGCATGGGCGGAAGGAAACCATGCCTGCTAAAGCGGATGCAGAGAATGCTGAAAATAGTCTAAAATAGTTAATTTGGAGAAAATCAGTTTAATTTTTATGCGGAAGCTCTTAGGGGTTAAATCAAAGAGAATTTTGAATACACATGTATTTTGTAAAAATTATGTTTTACATGCCACTATTATAATTTTCATGCAATTATGATTCAACAGAGGGTGCACATGCATATAATACTAAATTTTAGTATATAGTATTTAATAGCCTAGCAGTTGTCCATGTATTACTATTCATAATTATCACATAAAGAAAACATCTGGCAGTAAAAGAAATGAATCAAAAACATCAAACCTGACACGGCTAGAAGGTCAATCATCGGAAAGCAGAAGCTTGATGCAGATCGGGCTCAGGAACCTGGCGACGCTGACACGAAAGCTATGACAATTCCAAAATACAAAGGAAAAGTCTCAGAACGTTGAAATAAGCAGAGTGAGCAAAGTAAAGTACAAAACAGTAATAGAAGCAGAAATGCACGAGTATACCAGTTTCTCATGAAGCAAAACTATCCAATGACC
Organism: Platanthera zijinensis; assembly: GCA_039513925.1. Lineage (NCBI taxonomy): Eukaryota > Viridiplantae > Streptophyta > Magnoliopsida > Asparagales > Orchidaceae > Platanthera > Platanthera zijinensis. Next base: position 179,813,675 of record CM077089.1, on the reverse strand, counting down.
AAGCAAATAAAAGAGCTAAACAAAACAAGTTAGTGTAATAGACTACTCCGGAGTATAATCAAAAATTATTCATGTAATATGTTGTAAGTCGTGATCGATGAAGGGTGTAGGTGCTATAGCGGTCGCACATGGCTCGCGATCAGATTTGCGTACAAGTCTTGTCGGAAAAGTAAACCTGCTTGACATGACCATGACGGCAGACAAATTCCCAGTTAGACGCTACAGTTCAAGGATTTGCTTACAAACAGATTTGTTTTCGAGTTTCATACTTAGGTGATTATTTATCATATCAAGACCTGATACAAACTTAGCGATTCAGCTGTACAATATTAGAGTTCATGAACGCGTTAAAAGAAGAATTTTGTTATGGAGCAACATTCGCTCGAGTCTTAGAACCAGACAGACCTAAGAAACCAGACAGACGTCAGAAATCAGACAGACATCAGAAATCAGACATACATCAGAAACCGGATTCGATGACATAGAAGGAATCAAACAGTGAGTTTTGGCTCTTGCGGGTTCAAGGGGTTAATGTTTCATAATACCAAGAAGGTTTATCGAGTATATCGCAGAGGTAAGCTGACATGTATTGGATCGGGGAAGTCAAGTACTCATCTAGGTTAAATCATCATTTGACACATGTATTTTTCACGTAAAAAGTGCGTTACGAGTATGATACATCAAAACATCAATCATATACTTGCTAACCAGAATTCATTACAGTTATTATCGTGACAATGTTGCTCGTGATTAACGTTCTACTATTTTTCAAATTATTCCTCAAAAGAGACAATCCATCGATTTACATATTCAATTAACTATCGTTCACTAACTCGTCTCCCAATTATCCAAATATTATCATTTACACTCACGACTCGCGTTATTCCTATCGTGGGAACCTCAAACGGATAACAAGTCTATTTAGGGATTCGAGGTCTAAATTATTTGACGAAACAAGAAATCAAGGATGGATTCAGACAAATATAAGATCAGACAAGGTAAATAAGTTTAATGTTTGCAAGAGAGGAAGATCTCTACTTGCCTGAAAGAAGCTGCAATTGGCGGCGGCGGCTAAGCAGTGCTAGCAAAATTGGCACCCCTCAAGCGAACCTGTTCAAAAACGACGAAATCGCTACAGCAGATTATCACTATGCTAACACATACAAATTTATCTATCACAAGACTCAAGCAAGAACAGAGTTTAGAATTTTACCTCGCAGAAGCGGAGACTTGGCGATGCTTGGATAGGGGAAACCCTAATTCGGAGAGGGATTTCCTTCACGAACCGTCAAAGGGTGCGACGGACGATGCCAGAGAACACAAATACACAATAGTTAGATGATTACGAGGGGCAAAAATCAAGAATCACAAATTAACACAATTTGGAGACAAATACTTTCGAAGGAAATTAGGGAAAACTGAAAAGAGAGGGAAAGGAGCGAGAATATTACCCACGAAAGAACAAATCCATGCCCAAAATCTGAGTAGAGGCGAAAAGCGAGCAAACCCTAGGAATAGGGAGTAAATCCTAGGCGTTCCTCGCCGTAAATCTCGGCCAAAAAGGAGAGGAAGCGGTTGCTGCCGACCTTGTTGACGAGGGGGAGGCAGCCTTTGCTGAATAAGGAAGGAGAAGAAGCATCCGTCGGCCTTGGCATGTCAGGAGGTAAGAGCGGCGGCCATGGAGGGAAGAGTCAGAGGAGTTGTCGTCGGCTACAGGGGAAAGAGGAGCCGGAGAAGTCGTCGTCCACAAGGGAAGGAGCAGTCAGAGTAGACGCCGACGGAAGCAGGGAGCGGGGCTTGCGGTGCGACCTGCAGGAGACGGGGGAGGAATCAGGAACAGGGTTTGCGGCTGAAGAACAGGAACGGGATTTGTTTTATCGGGGGAGGCTGCTCGGGTAAGTTAAGTAGGAAGGGAAATTAGGTTTTATAAATAATAATAATAATAATAATTATCATAGTTATAAAAACCGGGTTGTTACATTCTCCCCTACTTAAAAAGTTTCATCCCAAAACTTTCTGAGAAACTCTCTGAATGGGGACTCTTTGGGCGAAGATTCAGATGACATTCATCAAACAAGGTTTGCAGATCAAGACATGAAAGCCAATTATGAAGATATAGAAAGAAGAAAAATCGAAGAGACTTTCCAAGATCAGATTCAAGTTCTCAAGAGAACTCTTCAGACTTAGCGGGTTAGGACAGATACAAAAGATTGAATTCAGGGAGCACAAGAATTGCTTCAATTAGCTCAAAATTGAAAGGTAAGACTCAAGGATTTGAGAGCGAAAAGATCTTGCACGAAGCGAAGATAGAACATCAACGGTGAAAAAAAACAGAATGACGATTATGTATCGACAGAAGCGAGTCAAACTGGAGTTGGAGAATCACAAGACAACGCTGAAGAAATACAACAGAGCAATTTACAAGAAGAAACTCATTTTCTTGCTGACACTCAGAAACTATCTAGAAGGGGATACAAGATGACCAAATGAGATTGATAGACACGCAAAACAGGAAAGACTAATTACAAATACCGGGGACTAGAAATTAGAGATTCTAACACATTTCCTACTGTCAGGTACATAAATAATGTAATAATTACAGCATTTTCATTGGACAACTCTAGGTACTAATGATGCAAGTGCAATACCGAGATCATGTGCAATGTCAAACAAATAGAAAATCCATGTGCGTACAATCATTATTGTTGTTCTTGGCTTAACACTTGTGCAATGATTTATGATATGAATGCAAATGAATGGATACACATGCCATGTTAAACGCCCATATCACTTAACATGTCATGCATATTAGGACTCTAATGCCAGCGCACTTGAAAATATTAAACCGCCCATACAATTTAATATTCGCAAGCGGTGTATATCTTCGTGAAAATTTATATGTACAAAAATGTTAAGTTTGCCCATAATCCCTTAACATTCGTGTGCATACTACTCATATTTATGAGTGAGTGTGTGCGTGTTTCAGCCACGAACAGCAGCTAATGACAAGTGAGTGAAGAAATGATGCATGTATATTTATTTTTATAGTAAAGTTCAAAATATTTGATAATTACAAAATACTTTATCTATAGATGCTCAACCTCTCTAACCTCCCTTTAATACCAACTATCACGACCCGTCTCGACAGAAGTCAGAGTGCACCTCAATACGAGTCGTAATGCCGCATACATGGGCGGAAAGAAAGCCATGCCTGCTAAGGCAGATGCAGAGAATGCTGAAAATAGTTTAAAATAGTTAATTTGGAAAAAATCAGTTTAATTTTTATGCGGAAGCTCTTAGGGGTTAAATCAAAGAGAATTTTGAATACACATGTATTTTGTAAAAATTATGTTTTTACAGACCACTATTATAATTTTCATCCAATTATGATTCAACAGAGGGTACACATGCATATAATACTAAATTTTAGTACATAGTATTTAATAACCTAGCAATTGTCCATATATTACTGTTCATAATTATCATATAAAGAAAACATCTGACAGTAAAAGAAATGAATCAAAAACATCAAACCTGACACGGCTAGAAGGTCTCATCGGAAAACAGAAGTTTCGATGCAGATCGAGCTCAGGAACCTGGCGGCGCTGACACGAAAGTTAAGACAATTCCAAAACACAAAGAAAAAGCCTCAGAACGTTGAAATAAGCAGAGTGAGCAAAGTAAAGTACAAAACAGTAATAGAAACAGAAATGCATGAGTGTACCAATTTCTCATGAAATTAAACTATCCAATGACCAGCAAATAAAAGAGCTAAACAGAACAAGTTAGTGTAATAGACTACTCCGGAGTATAATCAAAAATTATTCATGTAATATGTTGTAAGTCGTGATCGATGAATGGTGTAGGTACTATAGCGAACGCACATGACTCACGATCAGATCTCCGTGCAAGTCTTGTCGGAAAAGTAATCCTGCTTGCCGTGACCATGACGGCTGACAGATGCCCAGTTAGACACTACAGTTTCAGGATTTGCTTACACACGAATTTGTTTTTGAGTTTCATACTTAGGTGATTATTTATCATATCAAGATCTGATACAAACTTAGCGATTCAGCTGTACAATATTAGAGTTCATGAACGCGTCAAGAGAGGAATTTAGTTATGGAGCAACATTCGCTCGAGTCTTAGAACCAGACAGACCTAAGAAACCAGACAGACGTCAAAAACCAGACAGACGTCAGAAACCAGACATACATCAGAAACCGGATTCGACGACACAGAAGGAATCAAACTGTGAGTTTTGACTCTTGCGGGTTCGAGGGGTTAATGTTTCATAATACTAAGAAGGTTTATCGAGTATATCGCAGAGGTAAGCTGACATGTATTGGATCGGGATAGTCAAATACTCATCTATGTTAAATCATCCTTTGATACAGGTATTTTCCACGTAAAAAGTGCGTTACGAGCATGATACATCAAAACATCAATCATATACTTGCTAACTAGAATTCATTACAGTTATTATCGTGACAATGTTGTTTGTGATTAACGCTCTACTATTCTTCAAATTATTTCCTAAAAGAGACAAAATTCATCAATTTACATATCCAATTAACTATCGTTTACTAACTCGTCTCTCAATTATCAAAATATCATCATTTACACTCACGACTTGCGTTATTCCTATCGCGGGAACCTCAAACGGATAACAAGTCTATTTAGAGATTCGAGGTCTAAATTATTTGACGAAACAAGAAATCAAGGACAAATTCAGACAAATATAAGATCAGACAAGGTAAATAAGTTCAATGTTTGCAAGAGAGGAAGATCTCTACTTGCCTGAAAGAAGCTGCAATTGGCGGCGGCGGCTAAGCGACGCTAGCAAAATTGACACCCCTCAAACGAACCTGTTCAAGAACGACGAAAGCGCTACATCAGATTATCACTATGCTAACACAGATAAATTTATCTAACGCAAGACTCAAGCAAGAACAGAGTTTAAAAATTTACCTCGCAGAAGCGGAGACTTGACAACGCTTGGATAGGGGAAACCCTAATTTGGAGAGGAATTTCCTTTACGAACCGTCAAAGGGTGCGACAGACGATGTCGGTGAACACAAATACACAATAGTTAGATGATTACGAGGGGCAAAAATCAAGAATCACAAATTAACACAATTTGGAGACAAATACTTTCCAAGGAAATTAGGGAAAACTGAAAAGAGAGGGAAATGAGGGAGAATATTACCCACGGAAGAACAAATCAATGCCCAAAATCTGATTAGAGGCGAAAAACGAGCAAACCCTAGGAAGAGGGAGTCCTAAGCGTTCCTCGCCGCAAATCTCGGCCAAAAAGGAGAGGAAGCGGTTGTTGCCGATCTTGTTGAGGAGGGGGAGGCTGCTGCCTTTGCTGAATAGGGAAGGAGAAGAAGCAGCTGTTGGCCTTGGCAGGAGGAGCAGGAGGCAAGAGCGGCGACCATGGAGGGAAGAGCCGGAGGAGTTGTCGTCGGCTACAGGGGAAAGAGAAGCCGGAGAAGGCGTCGGCCACAGGGGATGGAGCAGTCAGAAAAGGCGTCGGCGGAAGCAGGGAGCGGGGCTTGCGGTGCGACCTGCGGGAGACGGGGGAGGAATCGGGAGCAGGGTTTGCGGCTGAAGAACAGGAGCGAGATTTGTTTTATCGGGGGAGGCTGCTCGGGTAAGTTAAGTAGGAAGGGAAATTATGTTTTATAAATAATAATAATAATAATTATCATAGTTATAAAAACCGGGTTGTTACAGTCACCGCGCAGCAGAGTAAGATCCCACACCTTCTCATGGATGTCCTTCACTAATCTCCTGAGCCAGATGACTTCCTGAGCTGCCAAGGCCGAAGTCTTGTAATCTGCTTCCGTAGTGGAGACAGACATTGAATCCTGCTTCTTGCTACACCACGAGATAGCTGTCGTTCCACACATAAAGACATATCCTGACGTTGACTTCCGATCATCAGAATCTCCCCCATAATCAACATCCGTGTAGCGATGCAGCTTGAAGCCTATGTCCCTCTCGTAAAAGAGACCCATATCCAAGGTGGACTTCATGTACTTTAAAATGTTCTTAGCAGCCATCAGAAGAGGCTTCCGCGGCTCCGCTATATATTGATTTACTCGGCTCACAACATAGGCAATATCTGATATTGTAATCATCAGATATATGAGACTCCCCACGAGAGCCCAAAATACCAAGGGATCTGAAAGAACCCTTCCCTCATCACGCCGAAGCTTTAGACCGACCTTCAGAGGAGTAGAGCCGGTCTTCCCTTCTCGCATGCCGAATCGGTTAACGATTCTCTTCGCATAGCCCTTCTGGGAAACGAGCACGCCGCTCTTCTTTCTCTCAACCTCGAGTCCAAGGAAATGGTGGAGCTTTCCAAGATCCTTCATCTCGAACCTGATAGCTAGCTCAGCCCTGAGCCTAGCTACTTCTTTTTCTTCCGAGTTCCCGATGACAATCATATCGTCAACATACAACAGTACCAAGACCTGAAGCTCCTCTCTCTTCTTAACAAACAGATTTGAATTTGAGTCTGAAACAAAGTATTCGCAAAACTGGAGGTATTCTGCGATCTTCCCATATCACGCCCGAGACGCCTGCTTCAGACCGTAGAGGGCCTTTTTCAGCTTACAGACGTGTCCTGGATGTTCTTCAGAAACATAACCAGGTGACTGCACCATGAAGATGTACTTGTCAATCTCGCCTTAAAGAAAAACATTCTTTACGTCGAGTTGCCAAATCCTCCACCCTTGGCAAGCCGCCAAAGAAATCACCACCCAAACTAAAGTCATCTTGGCCACTGAACTGAACGTCTCTTCATAATCCTCTCCGCACTACTGCGAGAACCCCCGAGCTACAAGGCGAGGCTTGTACCGCTCGATGCTGTCATCAGCCTCTTTCTTCAGCTTGTAAACCCACTTGCATGTCACGCCATTCCCTCCGCCCAAAAGGCCTTGTGAATGCCTTTGGCGTGAAGCCAACTCTTGCAGGTCGCTGTCAAATGACGGATCTTCCGTTCTGCAACTCCGTTCTATTGTGGATTCTGCAGAAGTTGGAGAACTCATTTGAGTTGAACTCTCCTTCAATATCAGTTCTCAACTTCTTGATCCGCAGATCGAGCCGGCCCTCCACGAGCTCCTTGAACTCCACGAACTTCCCGAACGTCTCTGACTTTTCCTTCATAAAGTATACCCAAGTATACCTCAAAAAGTCATCAACCAGAACCAGCATATATCTGCTATCGCCGAGACTGGGGGTGACGGTGGGTCCCGTCAGATCACCGTTGATGCACTCCAATGGTGCTTTGCATCTGGTCTGTGATTTGTCAAATGGAAGGTGACAAGCCTTACCATACTGACATCCCGCACAAACACGATCGTCTCCAAAAGATGAAAGACTAGGCAAGTCATGCACTAGCCCTCTTGCTGTCATAGCCTTCAGCTTATCCATCCCAACATGCCCCAACCTCTCATGCCAGATAGCAACGCTGTCATTCACCCTGATTTTCTCAACATAGGAGCTTGTCGCCAACACGAACAAGTCCTTCATCCTCGTCTACAGCGTTGGTCACCGAGAAGAGGTTTTTCTTCATCCCCAACACGTGATACACACTCCTCAACGTGAGTGACCCTCGATCACTGCCTAAAGAAACCGTCCCCTCCTTTTCTACTGCATGCACAATATCATCAGTCGTAATAATAACATCATTACTTTTGTACTCCTGTAGTGAAGAGAACTTTGACTCTTCCCCGGTGAGGCGATGACCACACCCCGAGTCCACGATCCAGTACTCCTGATAGTTGATGGTGATGAGCGCACAGACACAAGTGCCTGTCATGAAAGCACTTCCCCATCCTCCTTCCTCAGCTTTTGATTCAGCATCTTCCTTTCCTGCAACATGCCCTGACTGAAGATTTATCATGCAGTCCTTCCGGATGTGACCAAACTTGTTGCACCTGTAGCACCGTGACCCTCCTCTCTTCTTCCCGTCATCCTGCTTAGGAGCCTTGCTCATTTCTTGCTGTGATAAAGAAGACAGATCATCACTAATAGGTGTCTTCTTCCTGTCTTATCTCTTCTTTTTGCCAGAGAAGAGAACCTCGCCATCTCCCCCTAAGATCGAAACTCCAGCCATCTGCCTCGCCAAACTCTCAGAGGAAGTGACTTCAAGCCGCTGAGACCGCGACTTGCTGTATACCACTGACTGTAACCGCGAACTGTTCCATACTGAGCCTTCCAACTAGTTGCCTAGTCGCCCAGTGCTAGCTGCACAACTTGCACAGACAAGTCAACTTCATTTAGTCGCGCCAGTTAGAAAACCGTAACCGCAAAATCAAATGCGAGCTGAGTTCTCACTGTTCTCGTTATATATGACGAGCCTGAAACTCTTATTTATAGGCGATAGGGGGAGTGCGATTAACGCCCATAGCGTTAGGATAACCGTCCGTCATCCTGCAGCTAACACCACCTATCCGCACAAGTGCGGATACTAGCGTCAGTCCGTGCGCGACAAACCACCTATCTGCTTCCGCGGAAAGATCAACCAGTCCGCATTGCCGAGCGGACAACAACCTCAGTCTGCATGGATTTAGAGTATTCCAGCCACGCGTCCTGAGCCAAGTCCACTCCTATGAAGATCTGCCGGATTCCGCCACCAGACCGCGCAGTTTTGCGGTCTCCGCTTCCAGGCCGCGCAACTGCAGCCCGCGACTAGACAACCAACTAGATTTGTCACCACCGTGAACAACTAAACAAGTCAACACAACCCAACGAACTTTGACATCAACCCGCGCAAGTAGGCCCCAACGAACTGTGCAGTTAGCCTCCGCAGACCGCTCTAACCGCCTGACTCCACGCGAGCCAGAGAACCTGATAGCTCCAAACAGACTGTGCGGTCTCATAGTTCAGACCGCAACAACCGCGGTTAGATAAAGCTAACCGCTCAGTTACCTCCCAGGGTGCTTGCTGAACCAGACCGCAAGAGAGAAGAATAGCCAGCCGAAATCCGGCTATCCGCCAATAGCTAGCCTCAGACCAGCGGCGGTCTCTGCGGTCTGCCCAATCAGACCGCCCACTCCACTTCACTTCCACTTCAACAATTTCAACAGTATATCGGATACCCTTCCATATGAGTTAAATTTTCCAACAATAAACATTAGGTGTCTCTTCCTTAGATGGAATATGGTACTAACCATCTTGAATGTTACTCTGATGAACACTTATGCAAACATCTGACTATAAGGAGCTCTTTGATGGTCCACCTTTATATCAAAGGTTGGTTGGAAGACCAACATATGTAACTGTACTAGATCTGTTATCTCATTTGTTTTTTGAAGTACGAGCCAATGTGGAAAATCAACCTTCAAAATTATATCTTTGTTGGAGGCTGGTCACTTAAAAGAACAAAAAAAATGTTATGGACGAATTGAGTGTTGAGGTTGAATATGGCGCTATGACTTATTTACATTCGAACTGATATGGGTTAAAAGTCCTTTAATATTTGGTTTCCCTATTACACAACTTATGGTTCTACACTGTGAAAATCATGCCACCATCTAGATTGTTTGTAATTCCAAGAAGAACAAAACATTTCGAGGCTACTTGTCACTATTTGGGGCGCTGTGCAACCTAAGAAGATTATCATTTTTCATCACGTCTGCGGTTCATTACACATAGCAGGTATATTTACAAAAGCTCTTAGTCTTCTTGGTTTCTTTCAACCATGTAGCACGCTGAAGCTAATTGTATATGCTCAAGTTTTATTGAGTGCTAGCATAGTAAGTAAGCATATTATATTTGGTGTAGACTTACCTTGTGATGTCAGTAGTCATGATAATGCTAATGTCGACGTTGAGCATGAAATTTCATGTACAAGAGAGGGTGCTCACAACACCCAAGGTGAGTCTAAGCTACAACATCCCCCCATCCATACAAACTCACGGAGGATCAAACACCAAGAGTTTAGACAATAGAGAGGCATGCCGAGTCCTTGTCTGCAGCTTAGTCATCAATTTTGCAATATGTTGCTCAGAAGGAACAAAAGGAGCAATAGTGCCACGAACATAGTGTTCACGTAGAAAGAAAACATCCACCCTGATATGCTTGGAGAGTTAGTGTTTCAACGGATTTAGAGTAATATGAATGACACTGGTGTTATCACATTTGAGTTGAGTGGGATCTGGAAAAGAGACACTAAGGTCCTCAAGAAGCTAACAGAGCTAAATAATATTCTCAGCGGAGGTAGACATGGCCCGAAGCTGACATCAGTGCTGGAACGAAAAACACCAGTCTGTTTCTTGGACTTCCATGTAATAAGTGAAGACCCCAAGAACTGACAGAAACTAGCGACAGAGCGACAATCAACCTATGTTGTCAAAGGCACAAGACGCACCGAGGCGTAAAGGGCCCCTGGAGCCGCAAGGCGCAGGCGCGCGCCCGAGGCACGTGGGGCGCAGAAATGGGGAAAAAGGAAATTGAGCGAATTGGGCGCCCAATTCACTTAAATTGGGCGCCCGATTCGCTTAAATTGGGCGAATTGGGCGCCCGATTCACTTAAATTGGGCGCCCAATTCGCTTAAATTGCGCTAATTGGGCGCTCGATTCGCTTAAATTGGGCGAATTGGGAGCCCAAGTGCGCCTAGGGGTGCCTCAGGTGCGTCTGAGATCATGTTTTTGCTCATCTCAATTTTTTTTTGAAAAAAGACCTTGGAAGGCCCAGGCGCCTGGGAGCCTTTGGCGCGCCTGGGGTACATCGCCCTCCTCAGCCGTGCTGAGGCGCGGCGGGCTGCGCCCGGTGCGCAGGCGCGCCTAACGCCTCAGGCGCGCCTAACGCCTCAGGCGCGCCTATGCACACGCCTTGACAACATAGCGGCCAACATGATCATTTGCCCAGGTAGCATCCGAGCATGCACGATGCTGTAGAGAACTGTTGCTGGAGAAGAAGAGAGCACAAGAAGTCATCACCCAAAGGTAGCGTAGGAGCCGCAACAATTGACTGTAATGCATAGAGGTTGACACACTAACAAATTGGCTAACACATGAACAACATGAGCAATGTTGGGCCGAGTAATGGTGAGGTAGACGAGACTCCCAACGAGGTGACAGTAGCGAGTAGGATCAGAGAGTGGAACCCCATCATCCAGACGTAGCTGAAGGTGAAGCTCCTTAGGGGTGTCCACTGTGCGAGAGTTCGAGAGAACAACCCGAGCTAGGAGATCTGATGTGTAACGCTGCTGAAAAAACTGAAAATCACGGTCTGTAGAGATGATCTCGTAGCTCAGCTATCCAAGGTTAGTCATCTGAAACTGCTGCTGAAGGTGATACTCGATGAAAGTCGCATGAGAAGGATTATCACCAATAATAATCATATCATCCACATATAGTAACAAAAGAGTCCGACCACGATAGGAGGAGTGCACGGACAGTGCTCGATAATGTGGACTTGGCTGGAAACTGGCGACTGTAATGGCTGAGCTGAAACGTGCAAACCACGCGCGGGGCGCTAGCTTGAGCCCATAACGAGCTCGCCTCGGCCGACAAACAAGACCTGGTGGGGAGGATAGACCGGAGGACAACTTTTTTACCTCCTGCTGAAGATCACCGTGAAGAACGACATTCTTCATGTCGAGCTGAGACAGAGACTAGTGACGAACAACTGCAACTGTAATAATATTCTGAACCGTAGTCATGTGAGCTACTGGAGAAAAGGTCTCGTCATAGTCTCCCCCTTACTCTGCTGAAAATCACAAGCAGCTAGTTGAGTCTTGTACCTCTCCACAGAGCCATCAGAGCGATTCTTGACCTTGAAGACTCACTTGCAAGTAATAAGAACAACACGAGGTGGAAGAGCAACAAGGTCCCATATACGAGTGTGCTCAAGCGCTTCTAACTTAGCAGACATGACAACCTGCTACTCAGATATCTGGGAAGGCTCACGATAGGAGGTCAGCTCTGGAGCACAACAGACAGTAACAGAAATGGCAGGTAGGTCCAGCGGTAGTGTAGTAAGGCTAAGGCGGTTGGGAGGATGTCTCTCATGAGATGGGTTGCGATGCACAGGAGGATCATCTACAAGATACTCACTGGAGGAGGCAAGCACTAAGTCTTGGGGCACTGAAGATGGGGGAGCAGGAGCAGGACAACGAGCGTAATGATATGGAAGGGGGACGACTAGCGCGTTAGCGGGAGAAGTGGGAGGCGGAAGGGTGGAGAGGCAAGACTAGATAGGTCGGAGATGGTGTATGCAATGATAAGGGGAGAGAGGGTGAACATACCGGTGGAGAGGAGGAGACATTAAGCTGTGGGATGGGAATAGTGAGAAACTGCACATCAGAGGGAGTCACAGATGAGTGCGAGGTCGAGGGGATGAAAGATATAAAGAAAGGGTTAGACTCATCAAAGGTGACATCACGTGAGATGCAAAGTCGACGTGCAACAAGATTATAACATCGATAACCCTTGTGCTCAGTACTGTATCCAAAAAAGACACAAGATACAAATTGAGCAATTGATACACTCACAGGGAGGAAGAAGAACATAACACCGACAACCAAAAATACGAAGATGAGTATAACGTGGGGTCAAGAGTACAAACACTCAGCATGACACTGACCCTGAAGAAATGTGGAGGCCTGCATATTAATAGGTAAACAACAGTGGAGATAGACTCAACCCAAAAGTGAGGAGGAACGTGGGAGGAGATGAGAAGAGTGCAAGTCTCAATGGTGTGTCGATGCTTCTTTTCAGCGGTGTCATTCTGAGCGTGGGTACCATGACATGCAAGCTGAGGGAGAGTGATGTGGGTAGCTAGCAGATCGCGAAAAACATGAGAGAGGTATCCCCTCCCCCCCGAGTCAGAGCGAAAAATACGTATGGAATCAGAAAACTGAGTGCACACCATAACAGAAAAAGTTGCATAAATCTGAAAGAATTCAGAACGAGAGTACAAAAAATAAATCCAACAATAACAAGAGTAATCATCATTCATCAACAAATATAACATAGTACTGATGTCCGCACTTTGATACAAAAGGTGTGGGACCCCATACATCTGAACTAAATCAAAAGGACGCTGAGACCTAGACTCATTAGACTGATATGGGAGTTGTAACTGTTTACCAAGCTTACAACCCATACAAGAGTGAGACCTATCAACAAAATCATGACCAAGGAGACCAGTACTGATGAGAGAGAAAACATGAACCACTGGGATGATCAAGGCGGTGATGCCGCTGAGATAAGCCCACTGAAGGAAGACAAAAGGATGAGGCCGCTGGTGACTATGGAGTGGATGGAAGATGAAGACAGTCAAGGATGTTGATACGAAGCGGCCACCACAAGTTATTTTTAGTTTATGTAGCCCATGGACATTTTTGTAATTTGTATTTCCCCACTCACCTATATATATGAGTGGTAGTTTCTTTAGATTGACACTTTTTGAAGATTAGGGTTTTGGCTTTCTTGGAAAGTGGAGTGGAGGACCAAGCCTCCAGATTCTTGGCGAGAACTTGTTTTCGATTGTATATTTTATTATTTAATGTAACACCTCTTTCATTTCTTCGATCTTGATACAACTCTATTGTATCAACTAGTCCGACCTGCTATCTATTAGGGTTCTAATGCGCCCTAATTCCACCGCCTGCCAATCCCGATCCAACCGCTCTACCCGCCCGCTACCGATTCCGCGTTCCCGCACAGGACGCGCCGCCGCTGCCGATCTAGATCCAGACACGTCCGCTCGATCTAGACGTGTCGTCGCTCGCATCGCCGGATTTTGCCTCCGCACCCGACCCATCTCGCTCTCCCGCACGCTGCACACAAATCTGCAGCCCGATCCTCTTCCCCTTCGATTGCTCCAGCCTTTCCAGTGCCGCCCACTGCGCTCTGCTAGATTTCCGCCGTGTCCAGTGTCACCAACCTCTGCCGACGATTCCTCCACCCTGCTACACCTCCGGCCTGCCGCGTCTAGCCGCTCCATATTTTTTCCCTCGCTTCCTCCACTGCCACCAATTCAAACCTGTTATATGCTGTTTTATATTGTATGCTTTATTACCTCTTATATATATATATATATATTAGACTTTGTCCAAGAAGGACATAAGTCATTTTCTCTCCGTAACATGGTATCAGAGGGACTTACGCTCCGCTAGGGTTTTCTCGCATCCGCCGCCTTCGTTCCTTCTTCTCCGCCGCGTTCGTTCTCCGCCGCGTTCGTCTCCGTCAAGTTCTTCTCCGCCTCGTTCGCTCGCCTGCGCCATCGTTCTCCCGTGTCCTAGACGGAGGCGCATCGCGTGACGATGCCGCCTGCCGTCGCTGCTGCTGCCTGATTCCGACACCGATCGCTGCTGCTGCTTGATGCCTACCTGATCCCTGTTGCTGCTTGCTGCCGATCTCTGCTGGATGCCGATCCCTCTCTCTCTGACCGCCTCTCTCTCTGACCGCCGCCTCTCTCTCTCTGACTGCCGATCCCTGCTGGATGCTGATCTCCTCTCCTCTGCTCTGCTGCACTGAAGTCGCCCGCTGTTGTGTGGCTGTCTTCGGGTACTGTTTATTGATGCCTCCGATTGTCTATTGAAGGTTCTTGTCCAAAGACCATGGGAGACTCGGCTACAAGCATCACTCAGACTCATGTTCCCTCAGGGGATTCTACCAATACTTTTCCTTCCAATGCGAGGCTGGCTACCACTATCCTTACCTCCTCCAACTTTCAGTTGTGGAAAAAGGGGGTTACTATGTCTCTAGCAGGCATCCGACGTACTCACCACCTTACTAGACTTCCTACTCATGCCGTGGGAAGTGCCGAATACGAAGATTGGTACAGTGATGATTGTCGTATCTTTGCGCTCCTTCTGAGTTCCATGGACCCATCAGTTCAGCAAATGTGCAAGAATTGTGATAGCACTAAGGAGTTGTGGGACACCCTGCATATGATGTTTTCTCAAGCTAACAACCTCTCTCGTCTTGGTGAACTCTTTCCCAAGATGGCTGAGCTACGCCAAGGAGCTCGTCCTGTCACTGAGTACTTCGCCGAATGGAAGGTTCTTGCCGATGAAATTCTGGATCTTTGGGAGATCCCCTCTACTCGTGAAGGTCATCAGGCTCAACGTGAGCATCTGGTTCTCATCTGGCTTCTGAACGGTCTTGATCCAAACTTCTCAACAACAAGAACCGAAATGCTTGCGAGTCCTTCTACCTTGCAGACTGCTAGTGTGTACCATCGTCTGACTAAAGCGGGCTCTGCCTCTTCTCCAGCTGCTCTACATGTTTCCTCCAGCGAGTCAATTGCGCTGGCCTCTCGAGGGGGAAGGGGGAATAGCCGAGGCGGTCGGTCTGGTTCTGGACGTGGTCGGGAGATTGATACGCGACATTGTACTCATTGCGGACGTCGAGGTCACACAAAGGATACGTGTTGGCTTGTGCATGGGAAGCCAGACTGGGCGGCCAAAACCTCGTCTTCTTCACCTCGATCTGCTTACGTTGCCGACTCGACACTGGCAACCCCGGGTCCCCGCACTGTCCATATCTCTGAGGCGGAGTATCGTCGCATGCAGGCATTTCCGATTTCTTCTCCACCTCATAGTGCTGCTGTGGCCCAGACTATTCCACCTCATAGTGCCTGCACTTCCCAGCGTCCAGTTCAGTGGTTGGCAGATTCTGGAGCTTCTGACCACCTGACTAGTTCTTCAGGTATCTTGCATTCATATCATCCCCATTGTGGGTCTTCCATTACTGTTGCAGATGGATCCACTGTTCCTATTGTGGGCTTTGGAAGCTGCAATGTGACACCGGATATGCCTCTATCCTCGGTTGCTCATGTTCCTCAATCAGCTTACAACTTATTGTCTATTAGGAAGCTTACTCGTGATTTAAACTGCACTGCTATCTTCACATCTTCTGGTTGCATTTTTCAGGAACAGTCGACGAGCCGTATTATTGGTAGAGGAAAGCTGCGTGGTGGTGTTTATGTTCTAGATGAAGTTCCCCACATTGCCTGTTCTGCTGCTTCGGCCAAATTCTTGGACCTCCACTACCGTCATGGTCATCCTTCTATGCAGGTCATGCGTCGTTTGTATCCTGAGTTTGGGAACGTTTCCCATCTCAGCTGTGAGTCGTGTTTGTTTGCTAAACTCCATAGAGTTAGCTATGTACCTCGTGTAGATGTTCGTGCTTCTGCACCTTTTGATTTACTTCATTCTGATGTCTGGGGACCGTGTCCTGTCCCTACGTTGTTAGGACACAGATATTATGTTACCTTTATTGATGATTTTTCTCGCATGACTTGGGTTTACTTAATGAAAAATCGCTCTGAATTACTATCTATTTTTCAACATTTGTGGAATGAAATTTTCACTCAATTTTCTGTTCGTCTGAAATGTCTTCGTACCGATAATGGGAGGGAATACATGTCTCAGTCTATGTCTAGCTTCCTTTCCGACAAGGGTATCATCCACCAAACTAGTTGCCCTGATACCCCCCAACAAAACGGGGTTGCCGAACGAAAAAATCGCCACCTTCTTGAGGTTACCCGGGCTATCCTCCATCATAAGCAGGTTCCTAAACACTTTTGGGGAGATGCTGTCCTTACCGCTGCCTATCTCATTAATCATCTCCCTACTCATATTCTTCAGGGGGAGACACCTTATCACATCCTTTATCCCGACCACTCAGGGCCTCCTCTATCCTTCAAGGTCTTTGGGTGTGTCTGCTATGTTCGGGATGCTCGTCCCTCAGTTTCTAAACTTGATCCGCGCTCTTTGAAGTGTATCTTCCTTGGATACTCTCGGACCACCAAGGGATATCGCTGTTATTCTCCGGAACTTCACAAATATATCATTTCTTCAGATGTTGTCTTCCTCGAATCTGACTCTTATCGTACAACTAGCTCTCCCCTTCCCGCTTCATCTCCTGATTTCTCTCTCGATGATATGCTTGTTCCTCATCCTGATTCTGCCCTCGTCTCTCCGACTGATATGTTGTGCCCCCTTTGGGGGCAAGTCTACTCTCGTCGCACTTCTGGCAGAACTGAAATACCACAATCTCAGCCTACCTCAATCATTGATGGCACACCTTCTGTTCCTCAGATTGCACCTGCAAGTGAGGACCTGACCCAAACTGAAGTGCCTGCCGCTCTACCTCTGGCTAGTCCTGAGCGTCCCATTGATCTCCGAAAGGGAAGTCGGACTTGCCAGAATAGACCCCTCTATCTGAGCTCTTATCAGGGGTTGTCTGCTTCTCATACCGCCCTTCACTTGACGTTGGCTCAGTACACCATTCCCTCAACGGTTGGGGATGCCAAAACTCATCCTGGCTGGATGGCTGCTATGCACGAGGAATTGACCGCACTTCAACTGAATAATACTTGGGAACTTGTGTCTTTGCCTCCAGGCAAGCGCGCTATTGGTTGCAAATGGATCTACTCCATTAAAGCCAATGCTGATGGCTCTCTTGCTCGCTTGAAAGCCCGCCTCGTTGCCAAAGGTTATGCCCAGACTTATGGCGTGGATTATGAGGAAACGTTTGCACCTGTTGCCAAGATGTCCTCTATTCGGATCGTGATCTCTCTTGCAGCCACTCACCGGTGGCCTCTTCATCAGTTAGACATCAAGAATGCGTTCCTTCATGGGTCCTTGGAGGAAGAAGTGTATATGGAACAACCACCTGGGTTCGTTGCTGAGGGGGAGCGTAACAAGGTGTGTCGTCTCCTTGCCTCTTTATATGGGTTGAAACAATCCCCGCGCCAGTGGTTTGCTCGCTTTCGGTTTGTTGTCACCAAATTCGGCCTTACCAAGAGTATCAAAGACTCATCTCTCTTTTATCGGAACTCCTCAGCAGGTATTGTGCTCCTAATTGTGTACGTTGATGATATTGTCATCACGGGAAGTGATCCTAAAGGGATAACCGATCTCAAAGCGTTCTTACACTCCAACTTCCAAACCAAAGATCTGGGGTCGTTGCGATACTTCCTTGGGATTGAAGTTACTGATCATGATGACTCTATCTTTGTTTCTCAACGTAAATATGCCCTCGATCTGTTATCTGATCTTGGAATGTCTGACTGCCGCTCTATGGATTCTCCCCTTGAACCAGGAGAAAAGAGCCTTCATGCTGAGAGCAAATCTTTTGAATCGCTAGAGAAGTATCGTAGAGTAGTTGGAAAACTTAACTACCTTACTATGACTCGTCCAGATATTGCTTGTACTGTGAGTAAGGTCAGCCAGTTCATGGCCACCCCAACTATCTCTCAATGGGACTCTGTTCTCCGCATTGTTAGGTACATCAAGAAGGATCCTGGTCTAGGAATATCATACAAAAATCATGGTCATTCCAATATAGAGGCTTACTATGACTCCGACTGGGCAGGTTGTTTAGCCACTCGGAAATCTACCACAGGATTTACTATCTTTATGGGAGGAAACCTTGTCTCCTGGAAGAGCAAGAAACAGACCACTGTCGCCAGATCTAGTGCTGAGGCAGAGTATCGGGCTATGTCACACACCGTTGCTGAAATCATGTGGATCAGACAGACCCTTTGTGAAATCAGATACCCTGTCCATGACCCATCGCTGTTATGGTGTGATAATCAAGCTGCAATACAGATAGCAACCAACCCTGTGTTTCATGAACGCACAAAGCACATCGAGGTTGACTGTCATTTCGTTCGAGAGAAGTATGAAGAAGGTCTTATTTCCTTGAGCCATGTGAAGACTGGAGACCAAGTTGCTGATATTCTCACGAAAGGAGTTACTGGGGTCAGAATGAACTTTATATGTAACAAGTTAGGTCTGGGAAGTTCCCACGACCCAACTTGAGGGGGAGTGTTATATGCTGTTTCATATTGTATGCTTTATTACCTCTTATATATATATATATATATATATATATTAGACTTTGTCCAAGAAGGACATAAGTCATTTTCTCTCCGTAACAAAACCGTTCCCAACCACATGTTTTTTGCACCCCATGTGAGACAGTGCCCCGACCCACTTCTGCCGGATTGAGATTCGGGTGTTCGACTGTAGCGAACCTCTTGGGTGGATCGCCCGTGCCGAGCAGTTCTTCGACCTGCAGACCACTTCCGTCGACCAGAAGGTCCCCCTCGCTACTATTTATATGGAGGAGCTCGACGCTCAATTGGGTGCGTTGGATGCGCCAGCAAGTACCTGACATTTCCTGACCCACATTGAAGGAGGAACTCCTCTGCCACAACGACAGCCTCCGGTCAAGTAATGCCTTTGAGCGCCTTAGCTCCGTCCGCCGAGTCTGACTATGTGGCAGCCTACATCGACGAATTCATCGCGGTCGTTACACATGTTCCCGACCTGGCCCCCGACCACTACTTGAGCTATTTTCTGGCGGGTCTGCACCCCCACCTCCGCGCGTGCCTTCGGGTCCACAACCCGACTACTCTTTCTCACGCAATGGAGCAGACTAGGTATCTCGACGAGGAAATCTACCCAGCCCCACCGTCCTCAACATGACCACCCTCACCGCCTTGACCACTACCGCCACGACTACTACCGCCTCCTCCTCCGCCTGTGGACCCTCTGCCCCCACCTGGGACCCAACTTATGACTCTTCCTCCTCACTTGCCAGCTCTACGACCCCCCCCCCCCCCCATCATCTGTCTTACCAACAACAAGATGACCTTCGCCGCAAGGGCCTTTTCTTTCGCTGCCTGCAACCGTTCTCGCCCACCCAAGTGGCCAAGACCCTCTCAGGAACCTATATGTATTGCTGGGAGATGAAGATACTGATCCTGAATCTGGGGAACTGGATCCGCTGACGCTTTCTGACGATCCATTTGGCCCCCGACCTTGAGGACAAGGTTGTTTTTCGGGCGGGACGTGATGATACGAAGCGGCATGCACATGCTATTTTTTAGTTTATGTAGCCCATGAGCATTTTTGTAATTTGTATTTCCCCACTCACCTATATATATGAGTGGTAGTTTCTTTAGATGGACACTTTTTGAAGTTTAGGGTTTTGGCTCTCTTGGAGAGTGGAGTGTCGAGGAGGACCCAACCTCCGAATGCTTGGCGAGAACTTGTTCTCGATTGTTTCTTTTATTGTTTAATGTAACACCTTTTTCATTTTTTCGATCTTGATACAATTCTATTGTATCAGACAAATACCCCGTTACGATGACGGCTAGCTCCAAGGTGTGTCCTTGTCGGGCGATCTTGCACACTATACACAAACTCATCAAAAATAACAAGATAACCGTAAAATGTGAATTGGATGACAAATATAAGGTTCATGGATAACTTTGGAATGTAGGTCACATCAAGAATATGAAAATGGTTGGTATGAAGAAGGTTACAGTTGGTGATGGGGAGAATAGTGATATCTGCTACCATGACATTAAGGGAAGATGAGACTGACTGACATGACAATAAGTGGGCGGCCTCAAAGGTCATGTGAAAAGAGGCTCTAGAGTCAAACAACTAGTCGGAGGAAGAGATACCTGCAGGGGCAGAGGAAACCGGCTGAGAGGCGGAGGCATCAGAAGCATCCGGTGAGAGCATGGAGGCAGAGGAGCGATGCAGAGAACCATGAGATAGCTGTTGGGCAAATGCTGGGCAAGCTCAGAAACAGAGAGTGACTGCGTCATAATAGAGAAGTGAGCTGAAGGAGCACCTGAAGTACGCTGCTGACCAGACTGTTGAGCCCTCTGAAGCTTGCGACACTCAGATTTGACATGTCCATGACAATGGCAGTAGTGACAGCGAACATGCTGGCGATGAGGAGCACTTGACTGAGTAGTAGATGGCGCCGGAGGACGAGGAACAAGCCACACCGACGCACTATTACCCGTCAAAGGCAGCAGAGGAGTACTCACAAGAGAGGACTGTGGTGGTAGCTTGGGAGCAACAAGAACGACATGAGGCAACATACCAGAAGGAGTTGCAGTGTCCAAGGAGTGGAGACGAGTCTCTTCAGCGATCACCAAGGCCAAGTTATCGCTGAGAGAAGGCTGAGGGTCCCGGTGCAGAAGCTGGGCACGAACATGCTCGAACTTGGGGCATAAGCGCATAAGAAACTCATACATGCGCTGAAAGTTGCGTTCCCGAGATGTAGCAACACACTGAGCACAAGTAGTGTAGGGGGAAGGAGCCATCCCATCACATTGGCGCCAAAAGTCCAGGAGCTCAGCAAAGAAGGCCTGTATAGAGCGATCACACTGGTAGCATACGCCAATGGTCTGGAATAGAGAGTAGCGCAGACACAACGCCTGACTAGATGGGAAGTAGAGACGACTCAGGTGATCCCACATCGCCTTGGCCGTAGGTAGCTCGTAGACGGTCATGCGAATGGGGAGCTCGCAGGATTGACAAATGATGGTTATCGCGCCAGAGTCGTCCGAGCACCACTTCGCCATGTCGGAGTGCGGGACAGAAGCGATAGTGCTGACAGTGGAAGAGTCGTCCACAGGACTAACAACTGTTGGAGGCGGAGCATGCTCAGAGCTGTCAATGTGTCTCCATTGATCTATGCCACAGAGGTTCACATCGACGGTGGTTGCAGGCACATAAACGATCGTAGAAGTCTTTGAGAGGGATCCAAGTGGCGGAAACCCTAACCTAGCTCTGATACCATGATAGGAAAAAGGATTGAATTGATTCTATTCACATGAACAAAGGTAATATATATACATGTAAAAGAGGGGGTGTCCATAACACTCAAGGTGAGCCTAATCTTACACTACCACCCATAATGTACACTATGTCTAACATAAAGTATATGAATCTATATAATTTTCAATACTTCTTCTACAACAATCATAATGCTGTAATCTGAGGAAAACGAAGGTGGCAATTACTGTTGAAAATTGTGAAGTGAAAGCGGAGGGTGATCGGACAGACCGAGCGGCCTGGGCGGGCTGTCCATGCGGACTGTTGGAGCAGGCTGACGGTCTGGTGTTGGCAGCCTGTAGTGATGTTCCGGAGGTTGCCGTGCGGTTTGGGGTGGAGTTCGCCATGCTGGGCGGACTTGGATTGGAGTTCGCCTGTTTCTGCGACCTGGCTTGTCGCCAGTGTTTTGCGGTTTTGGAGCTTATCCGCGGACTGCGCGGACTGGTTGCGAGTCCAGCAGTTGGCTGTTGGCTTGGCTGCTGAGCGAGTTGGAGCCTTGGTGGAGGACTGTTGTTGGAGCTGGCGGTCTGACTTCGTGTCCGCCGAGCTCGCGCCATATGTTTGGCTGGTTGCTGGACTTGGTCACACATTGTGACAAGTCCAGGATGTTCGCGGTATCCGCAGAGTCCGCTTGTTGACCGGGCGATCTGTGCCTGTTGGTCGTGGACTTGTGTGTGTGCGAACTGGTGTCGTGTCCTCATGTAGCATGCGAACTGATGCAGTGAGTGAGATGTTGCTGCGTCCGCTTGCTGTGCATCTTGCAGACTGGTGCGATGTCCGCCAGGTTGCATAGCGGTTTGGCTGGTCCGGCCTTGTTCTTGCGGACTTAGAGGACTGGTTTGTTAGCTGCGATTAGGGGGCGGTTAGCCTATCTCATAGGGCGGTGATCACACTCCAATCCGCTCCTATAAATAGGACCCCCTGACGCCTCATTTTTAACTGAGTGAACAGTAAGTTGAGCTCGGATTAATTGCTGCGGACTCGGTTTTCCTATCCGCGCGGTTTGAGCAGGTTTAACTGGTTGTTGTTTGCAGGTGGCGCGACTAGCACTGTGAAGCCAGAAGTTTGGTTCTGACTTCGGTCAGGTTCAGTGAAGCTTGCGGTTTGCAATCGGCGGTTTGCAATCGGCGGTGTCAGTAGGTCGCTTCTGCGGCTTGCCAGTTTTCTCTACTTCAACTTTTCCAAGTTCAATAACCTGTCCGCCAGACTTGGCGGTTAGGCGGTCTGTTCTTCAGTTCGGCGGCAGCTTGCAGCAGTCAGCGAATAACAATGTGTCCGCGCGACCTCGCGGTCTCGACGGACTCCGTGTTCTATTCGTCTCTTGCAGCAGTTCGAGCGGTCTCGGCGACTTCGGCGGACTGGGCGCTCTCAGCGGTCTCCGGTTTTTGTCCGCTCGGATTGGTCTTGTTTTTTCTGTTTTCCATTGTGTACTGGCGAAATCATGTCTCTTCTAGTTGCTTCTGGTGTTTGAGCTTGCTTTCCCAGTTTCCGCTTGATCAAAGTATGATCTTGATAGCTCTGAGAATATTAATTTGACGTCAGACTATCTCGTTGATCATCTTGAGAAAATTCAACAATTACGACCTTACTCTCTTCATGTAAGCTTTCTGCTTTGGTGCAGCTTTTTTAAGGATCCATTTTTAATACTTGTTCTATTTAATCTTTATGAAACTATAATTGTGCAAAGTCGCGAGACTAAGGCTTCGTTTGGGGAGCTAGCATCTCGTGGTGTAACAAGAAGCAGGATTCAGTGTCCGTCTCTACTACGCAAGCAGAGTACAAGGCTTCGGCCTTAGCTGCTCGTGAAGCCGTTTGGCTAAGGAGGCTAGTAGAGGACGTCCATGAGGAAGTGCAATGTCCTACTCTGCTCCGATGTGACAATGAGAGTGCTCTCAAACTGGTGAACAATCCAGTTTGTCACGCAAGGACCAAACATATAGAGATCGAGCACCATTTCATAAGGGAGAAGGTGTTGGAGGGATCTCTTATGGTCGGGCATGTTCGGAGTGAAGACAACCTTGCTGACATTTTCACGAAACCACTGTCGAAGGGGCCATTTCAACGGCTACGGGGACTACTGGGCTTGATCACCACTTCTCACTTCAAGGGAGAGTGTTGAAAATTGTGAAGTGAAAGTGGAGGGTGATCAGGCAGACCGAGCGGCCTGGGCGGACTGTCCATGCGGACTGTTGGAGCAGGCTGATGGTCTGGTGTTGGCGGCCTGTAGTGATGTTCTGTAGGTTGCCGTGCGGTTTGGGGTGGAGTTCGCCATGCTGGGCAGACTTGGATTGGAGTCCGTCTGTTTCTGCGACCTCGCTTGTCGCCTGTGTTTTGCGGTTTTGGAGCTTATCCGCGGACTGCGCGAACTGGTTGCGAGTCCGACAGTTGGCTGCTGGCTTGGCTGCTGAGCAAGTTGGAGCCTTGGTGGCGGACTGTTGTTGGAGCTGGTGGCCTGACTTCGTGTCCGCCAAGCTCGCACCATATGTTTGGCGGGTTGCTGGACTTGGTCCCACATTGTGACAAGTCCAGAATGTTCGCGGTATCCACAGAGTCCGCTTGTTGACCGGGCGATCTGTGCCTGTTGGTGGTGGACTTGTGTGTGTGCGAACTGGTGCCGTGTCCTCGTGTAGCATGCAGACTGATGCAGTGAGTGAGATGTTGCTGCGTCCGCTTGCTGTGCATCTTGCAGACTGGTGCGGTGTCCGCCAGGTTGCCTGGCGGTTTGGCTGGTTCGGCCTTGTTCTTGCGGACTGGTTTGTTAGCTGCGATCAGGGGGCGGTTAGCCTATCTCATAGGGCGGTGATCACACTCCAATCCGCTCCTATAAATATGACCCCCTGACACCTCATTTGTAACTGAGTGAACAGTTAGTTGAGCTCGGATTAATTGCTGCGGACTCAGTTTTTCTATCCGCGCGGTTTGAGCAGGTTTAACTGGTTGTTGTTTGCAGGTGGCGCGACTAGCACTGTGAAGCCAGAGTTTGGTTCTGACTTCGGTCAGGTTCAGTGAAGCTCGCGGTTTGCAATCGACGGTATCAGTAGGTCGCTTCTGCGGCTTGCCAGTTTTCTCTGCTTCAACTTTTCCAAGTTCAATAACCTGTCCGCCGGACTCGGCGGTTAGGCGGTCTGTTCTTCAGTTCGGCGGCAGCTTGCAGCAGTCAGCGAATAACGGTGTGTCCGTGCGACCTCACGATCTCGGCGGACTCCGTGTTCTATTCGTCTCTTGCAGCAGTTCGGGCGGTCTCGGCGACTTTCGGCCGACTGGGCGGTCTCAGCGGTCTCCGGTTTTTGTCCGCTCGGATTGGTCTTGTTTTTTCTGTTTTCCATTGTGTACTGCGAAATCATGTCTCGTCACGTATACCTCGCCCTGTAAAAAAGATAATAAATTTGATCTGCTTGTCTATTCTAGTTGCTTCTGGTGTTTGTGCTTGCTTTTCCAGTTTCCGCTTGATCAATGTGTGATCTTGAGAGCTCTGAGAATATTAATTTGGCGTCAGACTATCTCGTTGATCATCTTGATAAAATTCAACAATTACGACCTTACTATCTTCATGTAAGCTTTCTGCTTTGGTGCATTTTTTTAATGATCCATTTTTAATACTTGTTCTATTTAATCTTTATGAAACTATAATTGTGTAAAGTCGCGAGACTAAGGCTTCGTTTGGGGGGACTTATTATCACCGGTCAAGCGGTTACGACCGGTCCGATTCATGCGGTCGTAACCGCTTGACCGGTGATAATAAGTCCCCCCAAATGGAACCTAAAAGTTGCTGTTTTCACAGTTCAATTATTTTTCTTTGCCATGCTAGGAACTTTAAGGTGCAATCATTTATTATCTTTGCAAAATGTTGAAGTCATAACATTTACAGATGATTGTCACAGGCCGTTATCTATGTTTCTGATGCTTATTTGTTGTCTTTTATTTGACTAGAGTCTCAGCATAGTCTGAAGATTAAACCTGTTTATATAACTGTCGATCCTCAACGTGATTCCCCCGATCAACTCCAGGCATACCTCGAAGGTATCGAATGATTGGGCCTTTGTTCATTTTAATGTTCTTTAATTTAATGTTCTTTAATTCTAAAGAAAGCTCAATTTGTCTCATTTTCTAATTGCAGAATTTGATTCAAGAATAATAGGACTGTGGGGAACAAGTGCAGCTTTGAGGCAAATAGCACAGGAGTACCGCGTTTTTTTTAAAAAAGTTGACGAGGAAGGTCAAGACTACCTAGTAGAATGTTCACAAAACATGTAATGAAGTCTTTGCTCTTCAATTTGAGCATGTCAAAATTTGTATTTAATTCATCAATGATCATGATTGCTCTATGTACGGCGGGCCATGTATCAATCAATTAGATGTGTGAAAGAATAAATTTACACTTCATTCAACAAAATTGCAAAATATTGGAAAGTAAAGATTCATAGAATCTGATCCTAACTAGTGATGTATAAGATTAGTGATGGGTATTGTGATCATCTATGGCAGGTACCTGGTTGACCCCAACATGGACGCGCTGAGGTGCTTTGGGACTGAATACGATGCATCGCAACTGGCTGATGGCATATTGCACGAGGTGAAGAAGGCTACGAAATGACAAACTTGATCTTTATGTTGATTCTTTGGAAGGTGAATTTTTGTTTTTCGATTCAAAAGCTACATCATCATATCTATGAATGATCAATTTCCCTTGCTTATAGAATAAAATAGATTAAACATATCACATTTTCAGAAAAATAGGCATCACCCTGTACTTCCAGTGTAGCTGCAGTTAGTTATCTGGGCCGAGTCTTGGAAAAATAATTCATTAATAAAAGATTTTTCCATTCGCATATCTGCCAGGAGTTGTTTCTTCCCCTCTTCAGTTCCATTTGGTGTGCAGTTTCAAAAGTATCCGCAGTATTCTTTTGTGATATCATAATTTTTTGTGAATGGAGAATGATGATTCATAAATTTGATCTCAAATATTTGGGAGTTTTATATCGGGACACTCATATAGACTCGTGCGCTTAATATAGATCTCTCGTCTTTTTGCATGTAACTGATTGAATTAGGTTGGGCACATTAGTTCTAATATAATAGGGCAGCTTGGTGCACAAATCATCCCAGCATAACCAGGGTCCGAGGGAGAATATAGGTCCCGATGGGCCTTTTTTTCTTCCCTTTTGAGCTTGTTACTTAAATTTGCGTCCTTGCTAGGAGGGGACAGGTAAATAGCTAAATAAAAGGATATTAATAAAAAATATTATCACAAGAAAAATAATTTCTATGAATAAAAAGTTATCAAAGTTGTTGTTTTTTGAAAGATATAACTTGGTTGTCCATCTGCAGCTGAGCTCCAAACTGAGCCATAATCTTGCCCATCAAAACTTGTTTTTATTTAATTTAATGCATTTTCTCCCTTATTATGCAACTTCAGCCATCATTTTACTGTGTTGCGGCTGTCTGGCAAAATTTTACTTCCTGGGCGCCAAGATATTATGTGATATATATATTTTATATTGATTAAAACATTAAAATTTGAAGCTCAAGAGAATAAAACATGAAGAGTTCAAGAGCATAAAAGATAAAGAATAGTGTTTTTTTAATGGGATTTTGATTGCTATATGAGTCCATTGTCCATAGTAGTAGTGTAGCGGGTAGAGCTGTCATGGTTCCGGTTCTACTAAAATCGTGAACCGAACCGCTAAGGTAACAGTTCTTTAAATTAGAACCAAAACTTTATTTGGTTTGATCGGTTCCGGTTCTAGAATAATTTTTAGAACCGTCATGTCAACGGTTTCGGTTACGGTTCCACACGAACCAAAATCAAACTGGTCGCTAACGGTTTGGTCCGGTTCTATGCGGTTCGGTCCGGTTTCAATCGGTTCCAAGCAAAACCAAAACTAAATTTGGCGAAATGAATTGGGGAGGTCAAAAATAAAAAATCAGAGGAGAAATGTAAATCCGTTTGGTTTTTTTTGCAAAAACTTCGAATTTCAGGGCCCGGGCGTAGAAATTTTGCATTACGCCAAGTAAGATTTCTTTTTTGTGTAATATAGTAAGTAACACTGAAAGTTAAAAACTGAAATTACAAAATCACAAAATTGCACTATACCGCACTGATCTTAAACCACGCTGATTTTAAACCATACTAAATGGTTTGGTTGTAGAGTGACTTCGTTGGTTGCAAAATAACATAGTTTGCAGTGCATTTTTGGGCGGTGTAAAATCGACAAAATTGTGCCGCATCGTTTTCTTCGAGAGACTGTGATATTCCAATCATCGTCAATAAGTACAAGTTACTTTAATTATTTCAGGAAAATATACAAGTAAAATTGAAAATATATTATATAATAGTGTAAAAATCGAAACTGTACCGCAAAAACCGAATCCAAACCGCACCAATGTCAAACCACACTGCACATTTTTGGTATGTTGCGATTTTGTTCAGTCCAAAATCAACCTCTTTTAGTATGATTGCGGTTTAGATCAAACTACATCAGTTTCACTCATACAAGTAAGTATAGATATTATAGATAGATTATAAAAAAATAACAATATGATAAAATTATTATTATTATTAATAAATTATAATTATAAACGGGTTGTGGTTCGGTTCTGCTTCGGTCCGGTTCAGATCAGATCTAAAAATCTTGGATCCGCTTGAGACTTGTATGTTGCGGTTCCGGTTCCGATCCGGATAATAAAATGAAAGAACCACACCCGGATCAATGATGTTCACGGTTCCAAAATTCAAACCAGAACCCAAATAATTCACGAACGGTTCGGTTCAGTTTTTTGCGGTTCCGGTTCGATTTTCGATTTTCGATTTTAAGTGACAACTTTAGTAGCGGGGGAGACGGTGTTCTCCCCAGGATGTATTTGAGGAGGATTGATATGATTGTAAATATTTCCATTACAATGTTCCAAAGATGCATGTTTACGCACTTTAACACACCTACATAATAGCTCCCTGTAAATAAAAAGTGAGAGTTGAGCACAACACACTCCTTTTTTTTTTTATTTCAAAGGCTCGTACGCATAAAGAGAGGAACAAGAGGATGGAAATCAATTTGTTATGTGCAAACTATTTTATTTTTTAGATACAAATTAAATTATTCTGCATGATTTATATCTAAAGCTGATTTGAAGATATCAATTACTTTAAAATTGATATTCACATTACTTATACTTTATAATTTTTAAAGTTTTTTTAAATATCTGAGCATAACGGAAAGAAAGTTTTCACTAGAGACTACTCCACCCGGCTCTCCGTATTCCAGTGGCGTATCCAGAAAATTAATAATGAGGGTGCACAGATTGATAATGAGGGTGCACAAATTTTTTTTTTTGAATGCGTCACTGGGTTCTAAAAATTATAACATGGGAGGCTAGACATCAACTTCCTTCAAAAAAAATTTAAACGTTTCAATCTTATCAGAGTTGTTTCTCCCTCATCTGGCAAGACGTATAAGCAGTCAAAATTCATTGCCTCGACGAGAGGAATCCAAATACACTAATCTGCCAGTGTCCCTCGGGCCCCCCTCTAGATCCGCCTCTGCTCTGCCCACTCCGGTCCGTTTTTTTTTTAATCTTTTAATATTTTCAGCTCTTTTATGTAATTTCTTCTTTTATTTTAACTATGATTATATATAAAAGGCTTTAATTATTTGCTGCTAATATAATAAATTCATATTGACCATACAATTAAATTTTATTTTAGTTAGTTTTATAGTTTTATATAAGATATAAAATAAAATAAATTACACAAAATATAATTTAATGAATAATAAACGTCATATAGTAAAAGACAATTGAAAGTAGCTGCAATTGAAAGTAGCTGCAAATATCTTAGAATATGGTTCACAGTGTTCTTACTATTGTATCCATTGACTTTTGATAAGATCCATCCAATGACCTAGAATAAATCAGGTATGAATCAAAACATTTATAAAATAATTAAATTAAGTATGAACTCACATGCCCCGCACAACACTACTCCCGTCACTTCATTGCCCCGGCGCAAAGGCGCTCCTACCGCTCGCAAATCCCGGTGCACACGACAAAATCGAGCAACAGGCAAGGCACAACAACACTCCGCTGATGGTTCAGATTAATTCGTGATTCATAGGAAACCCTAAATCATTAATCTCTATCATGGAATGAGGGTGGTAAATGTTATTAGGGTCAATGCAAGCTGGCCCAAAGGTATCAACAAATTTTTTTTTTATTTTTAAAACTATCTTCATCAACGCATGTTTTCTTCTCCTTCGAAGCCAAGCAATCAAATTCTCTCTTCTCTCCTCTCTCTTGTGCCTTTGGTCAATTAGCAGGCATTACAGATTTTCATTTAATATTTTTTTTTAAATAAATAAAAAAATAAATAAAAATGATCCAACTCCAACCATTGCGGCGGGGGCGGCCATTTCCCTCGGAATCCATCTTCGGCAGGGAAAACTGGAGATGGAGGGCGAGGATGGCCGTGGCACGAAGAAGCCCAAAGGCTGCGAAGGCTCTCCCGCCGACCTCCGTCCAACCCCGACGAAGCTCGCATCAGGTAAACACCTCCCAATTACTGGCGCGCAGACCGGCTTCCGCAAAGAGGCAGCAGGCGAACACGCCGGGAAATGGCCTTTCAGGGGAGCTCGACCGGGTGATGTTTGGGAATCGGAAGGCAAGGGGGAACATCACATTGGTGCGAGCTTCTTCCGGCAATGTGATGATGTATGGTCAATTGGGCGGGCAACATCTGGGGTGCGACCAAGGCATCCAATCAGGAGGCACCGGCACGGGCACCGGTTTTGGGCAGGGATTTGTCAACAACAAGGATAACGGAGGATCCCCAGAAGCTCAAGGAGATGGGAAACCAAGAGTTTAGGGCCGGGAGGCTCAACGAGGCTTTGGCTCTCCACAACAGGGCCATCGCCCTTCATCCGACTGGAGAAACCCTCTTATTGGAGCAATAGGGCGGCCAAGCGCGGAATGGGCAGGTTGCTCGACGCCGTCGGTGACTGCAAGGATCCATCCTTCCTATTCAAGAGCTCATCATCGAATGGCCGCTTTGTATCTCAGGTAAATGGATCCAATTAATTAGTAGCCTCATCCGCCGTATGAATCCATAGCGGTAATTTCTCCAGGCTTTCAAGATTCAAATGCAATAGTAATTTTAGCCTAGGGTCCTTTTTAAGAGACATTTTAACTCTCTCTCTGTCTGTTTAATTTTTTTTCTGGTCTGAACATTTTAATCATCAACCCAACTTTTGGCAGTACTTTTAAGATGTTTTTGAGATGTTAATTCTATATTATTAATTAATGCGCAACTGCAGTCTACATTTAATCAAATACTAACTATAACGAATTACAATCATTCCATAAACAAATTCTACCACTTTAAAAAAAAACCAAAAAAAAAAAAAAACATTCTAGGAATCAAATGAGCCCTTATGTGGTGGGATTGCCATCTTCAGGTTTAATTTGTCGCATTAATTCCCTTGATTTAAACACAATTTTGAATTTTCAGGTTGGGAGAAGCTGAAACAGCCGTTCATCACTACAAGCTATCTGCAAAAGAGAATGATCTCGATGATATCTCTAAAACAACAAATCTCCAAATGCATATTCTTAGATGTAATGAGGCACGGAAATTGAACGAGTGGCAGCAGAAGCTGCTGAAAGAATGCCAATCTCTGCCATTTCCTCCTTCATTCCTTCTATGTTTCTCGATCATTTTGTTAACAGGCATTTTTTTTGCACCGAAAAAGACTCGTTTGTAACTCCCTAACTTAAACCAACAGAGAATCAAACTCTAGTCCTTTCTTGATAAAACCATCTTATTCTATTGATCTTCTGTATTCTTCAAGGTTTATGCCTCACAAGCAGAGGCACTTCTAAGACTAGGAAGGCATGAAGAAGCTGATTCAGTGCTTAAGAGTGCTCCCAAGTTCGAAACTGATGCAATCATCAATGTATTCGGTGCTGCAGTGAGCGGATGCATCCTCGTGATAGAAGCAGAAGTTGACTTGGCTTCAGGAAGGCCCGTTCTTAAACAACATTCATTATAACACAGTTCTATTAGTAAAAGGAAGGGGAAAATGCAATCTTTTTACTGCTTTCCAGGTTTGATGAGGCCGTAAAAGTCGCTGAAAGGGCTGCTCGTGATCATAACAGCCGAGAAATCAGTGGCATGGTCAGGAGAGCAAGAGCTGTTTCTTGCGCGCGCTCGAAACAAAGGCAACGAGCTCTTCAAGTCCTCCAATTATCGAGAGGCGTGTAATGCTTATGGAGAAGGGCTTGATCATGATCCATTGAATGCCATTCTTCTCTGCAATCGAGCTGCATGCCTTTCAAAGCTTGAACAATGGGAGAAGGCAATCGAAGAATGCAATATTGTTCTTAATTTGCGCCCTTCCTATGCTAAGGCTAGACTTAGAAGAGCTGATTGCTTTGCCAAGGTGACTGACTGATCTTTGCTTGCCGGGGAATTCTATGTTTTCTGTCATCTGCTGATGCCATATATATTTGAAAGAGTGCTTTTTGGTTGATTATTCACATTCCTTATTCAGATGGAGAAGTGGGAGGCATCAATACAAGATTATCAGATATTTGACGAGGGAGTTTCCAGGAGATACAGAGGTGTCGAAGGCTCTCTTAAATGCTCAATCACATCTTCGGAGAAAGTCAAAGGAGATGCCTAGCTTGGAGTTAATTGCTGAAGAAATGTCCTTTCATATCTCATGAACAGTATGCTGGCTTATACACTGCAAAGGATTTATATAGCTATTACTTTGTAAAAGTATATAGCTATTACTTTGTAAAAGTTTTAGATGAATGGCTTCTCATAAGGAGTACTGAATTGTTCTACGTTTCTTCTTGTTGTATAGCTATAACTTTGTAAAAGTAGTTTAAAAAATACGTCAGTCTCCTCCAACACTGGATTATAGAAAAGCCTAGCTGTAAGAAATGATGACAAATAATTATTTGTGTTAATAAGAATAAATGGATAATGTTAACATATATATTTGGGCACATTTTTTCATTAGTGTAGATATCCTCATTATGAAAGAAGTATTCTCCATTATATTTTTGTTTTTGTTTTGGAGAATACATGTCATTATAAATCAAGCCACACCAAGCCTCCGTCTTTATTAACTATTTAATAAAAGCATTTAGGGCACATCTTGTTTGGTATTTCTCTCTCTCTCTCTCTCTCTCTCTATATCTTTACAATATATAAAAAAGAACTATGATGATAGCCAATAACAATGAAATATAAATTCATTGAATTAGTCAGGACCGTCTGATCTGATCAGAACAAAAATCTCAGCCGTTTGATAACACAAATAAATCGTGGCCGTCTATCTAATTTTCTATAGGTCTCCTACACCTATGATAGTAGGGAGCTTCTAAATCTATAATTTAATAGGACTACTACCCTACAATGAGAAATTATCATTTTACCCTTTAAATTTTGAAAAAATCTGACAAGGTGAAACCCGGTCTGCATATAAGAAATGTGCTCTCGGTTTGCATATATCGCCACCCCGGCTTGCATACAGGCCCGCCCTATCTCAAATTTCAAATAAGCCCCCATATCCTGTTACTTAAACACGAAAAATATTTCTATTCTCACGATGTGGAACAAAAGACCATGAATATCAGTTTTGCGTTGGCAGCTATTCGCAGACCAACATTTTTATTCTCCGTTTTTTTTTATTTTTGAGCCTTAAATGCATCTTATTTGAAAACGTGATCAATATGAAAGTTGTAGATCTCATCGAGATCTACAACTTTTATATTTATTACCTTTTGATTTGAAGCCGTTTAGGCCCCCGATTTGAGCCCCAAAAAAGTCACGCCGAATATATGTACGAACACCTCACTTCGATGTGATTTTTTCGGGGCTCAAATCGAGGCCCTAAACGGCTTCAAATCAAAAAGTGATCAACATGAAAATTGTATATCTTGATGAGATCTACAACTTTCATGTTCATCACTTTTTTAAATAAGATACATTTGGTCCTCAAAATCCCAAAAAGCGAAATTCACGCAATAAATTTCTAATTTAGCTCGAGTATATACTCGAATCCCGTCGGGGGAGGGCGCAGCTCGCCGTCGCCCGCCGGGTATTGTCACACTTGGCCGTAGGGGCGGAGCCCCGTGTCGGGCACTCATATTTATATATGTATGCATTTTTTACTTTCATGAAACATAGGATTTAATGTAATGTACATTGCTGCTTTACAATATAGCCCAATTCACAAATGGTATGAGCCATAGTTTTATATTCTTGTTGTGGTCTGCTTAACGCTCCCGGTAGATTGAGCTAAATCTGGCCGTCTTAGCCCGCGGAACGATCAAGTGTGCACACAGTCACATAATGCTATAAGTAGAACACACGATGTTTTTGACGTGAAAAATATTACTGCGCTCGAAGCATCTCGTGTGCCTGTCAAGTTTGGAACGAACTCCACATTGCCCCCAGTAGAGATATTTATAGGCGTAACCCTAAATCGTCGACGATGGGTTATTTGATGCCTAACAGATCCAAATCAACCCGTTAATGACCCTTTACCATTATATAAATATACCTCAACAATCTCCTCCTATATTGTATATAAATAGTACCACATAACAAGTCACTTAAAACAAGATTTAATAACGACAAAAATGAGTTTTTCAAAAACACAAACATGAGTTTTAGAATACAAACAAATCTAAATTCAAACAAATGGTTCCAAACAAAATAGTAAATGAAAACTAAAAACTCAAACTGATGACTGATCTCTGGTCTACGCAAACAATAGATCATCGTCATGTAGGTAAAAATCAACTATCTCTCCCCCATTCTTAATTTGATCTGCAAACAGTTACAATAAGAATGCCATGAGACAAATCTCTATGAATTTAAACATTTGCTATCAAAAGTAAAGTGATTAGTTCTAGCAGTAAAAAAACGTAATACTCTAATCAGGAAGAAAGAATCATAAGTCAGATCTCTATCTAATTTGTAAAAAAAATAAAAAATTGATTTTATAGAATCAAATCATGTTCATTCGATTATTAAGATTATTATTAGTCGTTTCACAATTGTGCTATACTATCAAGTTTGGAATGATACAACAAGCTGTGACCATTATATTATCAAGTTTGGAATGATATAACTAATAATCATAATATCATGACACATATCAGCAACTTCAGTATTCCATTTTGGAATGATACCCAAATCAGCATTTGAATAAAATAATTGTGTAAGTCATTATGTTTGAAATGACTGCCAATTATTCAATTTTGTCTTTCATCAGATAGCATCTGAAATACTTCAGTGTACTCACTCTAGATGCTTGAATGTAAACAGACTTCGGTTCTAAAATTTAAAACATAAGCAAGGTATTAAGTTATTCCAAATAGACTTTAATTTAATCTCCCCCGATGTTTTAGTTGTTATAACCATACATAGCCCTTGTTAAATATATATGCTACATTATCTTTTGATCTCACGTCCAATAAGAAGATTATTCCCTAACTTGTGAGATAGGTCAACGAGACCTGTTTTATCCTAAGTTGCCTTCGCTTTACATTGAACAACGTATTTGTTGTAATAGTTTTTGTGACTTGATTGTCACAATAAATCGAAATAGAGTGCATTTGTAGAATTGTTATTAGAATGTTCATTATCAGATCTCATATCCATTCTGTTTTTACTTCCGCTGAAGCTAGAACATAGAGTTCTGATTTCATAGAGGATAGTGCAATGCATGTCTGCCTCTTAAACTTTCAAGCTACTGCAGCTCCTCCTAGTGTAAATACAAAATCATTAGTTGATCTACTATCATCAATTTCTGAGCACCAAGAGGTGTTAAAATACCCTTCAAGCATTGGAGGATGTCCACTGTAATATAAAACATACTTCTCAGTATCCTTTAAATATCTCATTAGTCTTTCTAAGACATCCTAGTGGCACTTCCCAGGGTTACTAGTGAATCTACTCAACATGCGACCGTAAATGCGATGTCATGTCTAGTTTAGGTTGTAGCAAACATGAGACTTCCTATGAGTTTGGAGTAATCTAACTGTCTAATAGATGAACCTTCATTCGGTTTCAGTTTATTGTTGTAGTTGTATGAAGTCTCAATCTTTTTGCTATTATCGTAACACCAATTTTCTAGTAGATTTCTAATGTAGTGACTCTGACTTAGGGTAATACCCTTTTTAGTAAAGTTCACTTCCATTCCTATGATGGTTTTCACCACATCTAAGTCTGTCATGCTAAATTATCTTGTCAATATAACTTTCATGTTTTCTATCTCAGACTGACCAGTACCTAGAATTAGCTTGTCATCAACGTACAAACATATAATTGCCATTTTATTTGAATTTGTTCTTACGCACAAATATTTTTATAATAAGTTGGATTTGAAACTAATGGCTTTAACACAAATGCCAAATTTCTCATGCCATAATTTAGGTGCTTGTTTCAATCCGTAGAGTGACTTAATCAACTTACAAACATTACTTTCTAGACCTTTTGCGAAAAACCCTTCAGGTTGATGCATATAAATCTCCTCAGTCAGATTTTTATTCAAAAATACAGTCTTGACATCCATCTGATGAACAGTTAAATGTTCAAAAGATGATAACGCGAGAAGAATCTTAATTGTCGCAATGTGACAAACATGTAAGAATATATCAAAATAGTCTATACCACTCACTTGAGTGAAGCTTTTTGCAACTAGACATGCTTTGTATTTGGCGATACTCCCATTAGGATTTGGCTTCCTTTTCAGGACCTACTTACTTCCAATAGTTCTAACCCCTTTAAGTAAGTTAACTAAGGTCTAAGTGTGGTTTTGCAGAAGAGAATTTATCTCATCATCTATGATTTTTTTCCATAATAGAGAATTCCTATATCGCATCGCTTCCTTATAGGTAGATGAACCATCTTCAACTTGGTAAGTCAAACAGTCTGTATTGAAGCTTTTAGGCATTTGTTCTCTATTAGATAACCTTTTGGATGCTAAACCACTAGTGTCTATGAGTTCAGTGTCAGATATTCTTAGTTCTGACTCAATTATAGTCTCAATATTAGTAGCTGACAGACCTGAAAGAGTCATGTTTTTATCTTTAAGGAACTTATTCTCAAAGAAAACAACATCTCTAGATTCTATTACGGTATTTGTTGAGAAATCTAGAAATCTGTATGTAGCACTATCCTCTGCACATCCTAGGTAGACACATGTGTTTGTCCTAGGTCTAATCTTAGCTCTCATAAAGTCAGGTATCCTAACATAAGCGATACAACCTCAAGTCTTAAGATTGTCAAATCTAGGAGGTCTCTTTAACCAAAGCTTATATGCTGTTTGTTTCAACTTTGTATGAGGAGTTTTATTAAGAATGCAATTTGACGTGAGGACAACTTCACCCCAATAGGCCGCAGACATGCTAGCAATAAACAACATAGAATTCAACATTTCTGTTAAAGTTCTATTTTTTCTCTCAACGATATCGTTGAATTGTGGTGAGTATGAGACAGTGGTTTCAAAGATTATGACATTGCTGACAAGAAAGTCTCTAAACTCCCCTGATATGTATTCTCCTCCTCTATCACTTCTTAGTCTTTTTTTATGTCAAGTTAATTTTCAACCCTATTTTTGAATATGCAAAATTTTTCAAAAACTTCATTTTTGGATTTAAGGAGATAAATGTGACTGAATCTAGAGTAATCGTCGATAAAAATTATTAGATACTTCCAACCTCCTCTTGTGACAAAGTTTTTGTAGTCACATATGTCAGAATGTATTAACTTTACCAATTGTGTGCTCCTAGAAACCTAGCTAAAATGTGTTCTAGTTACCTTCATTTGAGCATAAATTTCACGTTTGTCAAACTTGATTATTGTGTTTAAGGGAATTTTGTGAGTTTTAGCTTGCATGAGTAGTTTTCTGTAGTTCGCGTGTCCTAGTCTTGCGTGTAAAGTCTTAGGATTTATCAGATTTGAGCAGGAAACGAATTGCTTCAAGAATGTTACTGCGCTAGAAGCATCCCGTGCGGCCGTCAAGTTTGAAATGACCTCCACGTTGCCCCCAACACGGATATTTATAGGAGTAAACCTAAATCCCCGATGACAAGTTATTGGATGTCTAACAGATCCAAACCAACCCGTTAATGACCCGTTACAATTATATAAATATACCTCAACAGAAAAACCCTTTAACCTGGTAAAAAACCACGTGACCGGATCTGTGCCGGTCAAACTCTACTATACGCTTCGGGTTATAAGTCAGCTTGAGAATCGAGGGCGACAAGATGCTCTTCGTTAAACTTGGGGGTGAAAGAGACTACAACGGGTCTCGGTGGGCGATAGACCGCCTCACTTGAAGCTTGAAGTTAATATCCGTTGGGGATGATGAACGCTTGTCGGCATCGCACTGATGATGGTCACGGCCGCGGGGCGCGCGGTACTTTGTTGGTTCCAACTTGAAGGGTGTTGCAAGCTAGGAGACTTCGGCGGGCGGCTCACAGGAATTGCCCTCTTTGCAGTGTACTTAGCCAAATTTTATGGTTGAGAGGCAGTGACTCGTAGGAGGAATCCGACAGAGCTCTGGTCTGAGAAAGAAGAAAGCGTGGAGGAGAAAAAGTGAGAAATAAGGAGGCCCGATGCTTCTTTTATAGCCTCTGAGAGGTGGTTACGGTGGTTATGCGGCTATCCGCACACCGTAACCAACATCATAATTTGAAGTATGGTTTAGGGGAATATTATTTGCATAATATTATTTCCCAATTATTTAATTAAGTAAACCCCCCACTAACCATGGTGGTTAGTGGGTGGTTATTCCCAAAATTGACGGTGGCGATCGCGGCGGAGAAATCGATCGGCGGGGAAAGGCCGGCCAGGACGGGAGGCCGCCTTAACGGCGGACGGCCGCTGAAGAAGGTGGACCGCGGCCGTGGAGAGGGACGACCGAGGAATGGCCGCCCCTTACGGACGACTCCCCGTAGCCATGAGGCGACTGTGGAGCGGCCGCCCCTAGCGAGCGGCGGTCCTCGACCGGGAGGCGGCCGTGGCGTTGCCCTGCGGCCAAGGAATAATGTTAGCGCGGTCGGCCGGGAGTGGTCCGCCCGGCGCCGGCGGTCCTGGCGCGGCGACAGCTTGGACGGTGTGGTTAATGGGATGAGCGCATGGGGGATCGCATGCGGTGATCACGCGCACGTCGGTCAAACCCATAATCCCACTAATTTGGTAGGTATCATGGGGAGTGGGCTATCTGCACCCCGGATCACTATAAATTATGACTTCCCCATCATATTCCCCCAAAATTCTCAGTACTTAGAACCAAAGCGTGAGAAGAGCGAGGATTTTTTTGTGTCTTCTTCCGGGGTGATCATGACAGTGATGAATGAAAAGGCGCCGGTGGGTGCGACGCGAATGCCAAGGTATGTTGCAATTTTTTTTACAATAAGCAACACGCTTGGTGGTGGAGGCGCACAAAGACGAAAGCGCGACGACGAAGGCGCGACGGTGATGGTGCTCGAAGAAGGAGGCGTCCGGGAGGCATACTCGCGCGGGCGTCCGAGCGCGCATGGCGGCGGGGGCCGGGCGTGGGCATCCGCGCCCTCTCGGCCGCGCTCGCGCAGCAATGCACACGCATGTGATGTTGCGTGTGCGACGGTGCGGGCGGCGGGCGCTCGAACACCCATGCACGCCTTAAACGCGCGCGGGGATGTGCTTGCGCGGGGGGCCGCACACGTACCCTCCCGCGAAGCGCGCGCCCGTAAGCGCCAAAGGCGTGCACTCGCGCAAGCACACAAGTGCGCACAATGGTTTGCTAGCGCCGCGCACGCGCCAAGGACGTGCGCGGCATCACGCTCATGCGCGCGAGGGGAGCCCTTTTGAGCACCCTAGGCGAGATTTTAGCGCCACCGATGTAACTTTTGCTTTGCCTTGACTTTCAGATCTCGAAGCATAATGTGCAAAACAGATTTGCAGGTAAAATTAGGTAAACTGATCTTGAAGTAAGAATTCCCCGAGCTAAGGGAAGAGTTCAGAACCCGCCCAAGGGTTGGTTGACAATATGCGAGACGACGTTACGGTCTGGATTCCGGTTTTCGCCGTCCGAAGAAGTGGTTGATATCTTGAAATTTTGCGGCGTCCCTATGTCGCGGTTTACGCCACTTGGGATGACCCGCCTCGTGGGGCTAGTTGCATTCTTTAGAGAGCACGACTCAAAGTTCTCCTTGGATCTGTTCAGAGAATGGTGCGATGTTTGTGTTGATGGCGGTGAGCGTGTGGAGATTCATAGCAACAAGAGTTGACTCGACTTCGAGAGTCGGACGGATTGCCGCCATGGAAATACTTTGTTTGGATATGTTCGAAATCACTGGGGCCAGCCAGAGCTTTAGAATTCCTTACCCGATTGTTGTCGTAGCCAGAGGGGGCGCGAATGAGACTTTTCTCCCGTGCTGGGATTTACAGAGCCCCGAGAGTTGGCAAATCGTCTGTTCTCAATTTCCTTATTTTTGGATGAGATGCGCTTGCTGCTGTGCGGACTTTCTGCTGCCTCCGAGTGTACCGCTGATGTACCTTCAGTACGTGATCGAAAGAGGAGCTTGTTTTTGCCAGCCGCCAGGATGCGGATACGGAACCCCGATCTTCTTCAAAGCAGAAGGATTCTCAGGCTGAGGAGGTTCCTTCCAGTTTCTGAGATGAGGTTGCTGCTGCAGATCCTGATGTTGAAGTGCTGGGATCTTCTGCCCCCCGAATTCCCCCTTCAGAGGTCTCTGCTCCCCGAGTGTCTTATTCTTTGAAGGCGATGAGCGATGTGGTTGGTGTACTTTCTTGTTATTGTATTTGAATATTTCGTGCAATGTTGACTTTTTTTTTCTTGATGGCAGATTGAGGCGCAGACCCATATTGCGTTCACATGGAATGACCATTATGCGAACTTGAATGATGGATACTTGTCCATTCAGGAGAAGCTATGATGGACTTTTTTTTCTTGAAGGATTTGTTTGTTCTGTCAACAAGTTTTATGTTGGAAAGATAAGGACGAACAACATCACAACTTTCTGACACGAGAGGCTATGACATGTTGGGATGGACAAACTAAATGCTATGGAGACGAGAGACCTGGTGAAAGGTCAGCCTAGTCTTTCATCTCTGGGTGATGGTCATGTCTGTGAAGGGTGTCAGTATGGGAAGACACATCGCCTCCTATTTGACAAGTCCATGTCTAGGTGCAAGGCATCCACAGTGATCTGATGGGACCATACGTCACCCTCAGTCTTAGAGGGATCAATTATATGGTAGTCTTGGTTGATGACTTCACCAGATATACCTAGGTGTATTTCATGAAGGAAAAGTAAGAGGTTTTCCAAATGTTTGTGGAGTTTAAAGAACTCATTGAAGGCGTGCTAAGGCTGCGGGTTAAGAAGCTGAGGACGAACAATGAGGGAGGGTTTACTTCACATGAGTTCGTCAACTTCTATAGAAAGGACAAGATTAAAAGGGAGCTGATGTGTGCTCACACTCCAGGACAGAATGGGTGGCGGAGAGGAAGGCCCGTCATCTGGCAAAGGCCTGTAAAAGTTGGCTTCATGCCAAAGGCATTCCCAGGATTTTTTGGGTGGAGGGAATGACCTGCGGAGCTTACGTCATCAACCAGATGCCTTAAGTCTCAATAATATGAAGTCTCTACATGAACTGATGTTCAAGAAGAAGCCCAACGTGACATATCTTCGGGTGTTCGAGTCTACCTACTACGTGCACGTTTCAGATGCTCTTAGAACCAAGCTGAATGTTAAGGAAATGAAGCTTGTCTTCATCGAATATGATGAGTGGAAGAAGGACTGGAAGTGCATGGACCCTGAGATAAGAAAATTTGTCATCTCAAGGGATGTGGTATTCGACGAGCTGACGTCGTACCAGGGTAGTTTCTTTGTGGAACTACAGCAGAGTAAGGTAGAAGGAAGGCGAGAAGAAGCTGCTGGTGATCTTCTGGTGGAGCTTCCTGTGACTCTAGGAGATCCGGCTACATCAAGCTCTGTGGCAGGTGCTTCTGGTTCTGGTAGCAGGGGGAGCGATGCTCCTAGTGTACCTTGCAGAAGAGTTGATACAGAAGAAGCAACTGAAGTGGTGGAATATGGTCAGACCTTGCGGAGGTTAAAGAGGACTATTATACCACCAGCTCGGTACAGAGATCACAATATGGTGAGCTTAGTCTCATGTTTCTTTGCAGGTTCTCTGGATGAGCGGAAGCCGTTATGCTATGAAAATGTCATTGGAGTAAAGGAGTGAGAAGATGTCATGAATGAGGAGATAACTGCCCTCAGGAAGAATGGGACTTGGGATATTGTGCCCAAGGTAGATGATATTACTCATATTACTTGCAAATGAGTTTACAAGATGAAGAAGAAAGCTGATGACAGTATTGAGCGGTACATGCTCGCCTTATAGCTCGAGGGTTCTCTCAGCAATATGGACAAGACTACGAGAAGATATTCAGTCTTATAGCCAAGATGACTTCAGTGCGGGTGGTGATTGCCTTGACGGCTTATTAAAGATAGAAGATTTGACAACTCGATGTGAAGAATGCTTTTCTTTACGAGGAGATCTTCATGGTTCAGCCACCTGGTTATGTCTATGAAGATTATCCAGGACATGTCTGCAAGCTCAACAAGACACTCTATGGCTTGAAGCAGGCGTCTTGGGACTGGTACAAGAAGATCGAAGAGTATCTTCAGTTTTGCGGATATTTTGCATATGACTCAGACCCAAACTTATTCATCAAGAAAATGGTGGAACTTCAAGTCTTGGTATTGTTGTACGTTGACGATATGATCGTCACATGGAACTCTGAAGAAGAGGTAGCGAGACTCAGGGAAAAGCTAGCTATCTAATTTGAGGTGAAGGATCTTGGCGAGCTGCACCATCTCTTTTGTCTGGAAGTGGAGAAGAAGAAGAGCGATGTGCTCGTCTCCTAGAAAGGTTATGCGGAGTTAATCGTGAAGCGGTTGGGCATGAGAGAGGGAAAGAAAAGCTCTACTCCACTTGAGGTTGGTATGAAACTTCGACGAGATGAAGGAAGGGTTCCACCAGATGCCTTAGTCTTCCGGGCTCTGGTTGGGAGTTTGATATATCTGACGATTATAAGGCCGAATATTGCTTATGTTGTTGGCCAAGTAAATCGGTATATGCAGGAGCCTTGGAAGCCTCATCTAGTGGCAACAAAAAGTATTATAAAGTACGTGAAGTCCACCTCAGACATGGGTTTTTTTGAGAGGGACGCAAGCTTCAACCTACACGGATTCACGGATGCTGACTATGAGGGAGATACCGATGATCGAAAGTCGACGTCTGGATATGTCTTCATGCGGATCGACAACTATCTCATGATGCAGCACGAAGCAGGATTCCGTGCCTGTCTCCACTACTGAAGCAGAATGCAAAGCGTCGGCCTTGGTAGCTCAGGAGGCTATCTGGCTGCGCAGGTTAGTGGATGACATCCATGAGGAGGTGCGAGATCCTACTCTGCTATGTGGTGACAATGAGAGTGCTCTCAAACTGGTTACAAATCCAGTTTGCCACGCGAGGACAAAACACATCGAGATCGAACATCACTTTGTTCATGAGAAGGTGCTTGAGGGATCTCTGATGGCGGAGTATGTGCAGAGCCAGGACAATGTCGCGGATATCTTCACATAGCCACTATCGAAGG
The DNA here is from genome assembly GCA_039513925.1 of Platanthera zijinensis. Taxonomy (NCBI): domain Eukaryota; kingdom Viridiplantae; phylum Streptophyta; class Magnoliopsida; order Asparagales; family Orchidaceae; genus Platanthera; species Platanthera zijinensis. The sequence continues at coordinate 179,770,360 of CM077089.1, read as the reverse complement.
GTCTGTTTGAGCGGTTACGGGGGATGTTTGGTCTGACTTCCGATTCCTACTTCAAGAGGGAGTGTTAAAAATGTTGAAGTTAGAAGTCAGCGGTCAGAAGAGTGCAAACTGCTCAGACCACAGAGACCGCAATTCTAGCACGAATAAATTCTAGTGAATTACATGTTCCTTGGACATCTTTGTTCTCGCGGTCTATTTCAGCAGAGTCACTGTGGTGTTATCTGTGCAGTTAGATTTTAGCTAACCGCGAACTGCACGGTCTGGTTTGGAGACTGCAGAGAGAAGAAGACCGATGTATGCGCGGTTGGATTTTAGTCAGCGTGGTCGATACTTGGTCAGTTGTGGTCCACATGGACTGAGTCTACTGTCCGCATATCTGTGCGGATTGATGGTGTTAACCGCGCATGGTTTGGTGATGTACAGTCCGCATGCTGGGTGAACTGGTGCTGCTAACTGTCATGTCACTGGTGGTTATTCTATCCCACTGGGCATTGAAGGTATCTGCTTGCCCGTCTATAAATAAGGGTGCTGACCTTGTTATTATTAACGAGAACTGTTAGAACTCTAGCTTGAGTTAAACTAGACAGTTAATCTTTTGTAACCGCGCGGCAAGGAGAAGTGACCTGATCTATTGCTGTGTTTGCAGATTGTGCGACTAGCACTGAGCAACCAGGAAACCGATTCTGATGGTGAAGTCAGGGGAGCTAGTGCGGATAAAGGGTAACAATCAGAGGTTAGCAACATGTTGCGGATTCAGCGACTAGGCAGTCTACTTCCTTGGTAGTTTTCCTAGCTTGGATAAATCAGTTCGCCTCTGGAGGGCTGACTATCAGTTCGAATAAAGGTTGTTCACGGTGACTTTGGCGATCAAGTGATCCTTGCTGTCAGGCGACTTGAAGTGCAGACAGTTGACAGTTCAGTAGAGCTGTGTCTGTTCGCTGCGACTTCTGCGGTTAGGTGATCTCGCAGTCAGACGAACAAGAAGTGCAGACTGGGGCAATGTTTTCAGCAGGCAATAAGTAGCAGTCCGCACGGTTTTGCGGTTAGCAGGGCGGATAAGCGACTAGGCTATTACAGTGCTCTGTTCGCCAATTTTATACTCTTCTATTTTTGGTGATTTCCATCGAGTGCATTGCGAAATCATGTCTCGCAATGTATGTCTTGCAAGAAGATTGATAATACAATCACGGCTCTTGTTCTTCTGCTTGCCACTGATTTATTTCACTTGGACGGTTGATTGTTCCTGTGACCTCCTGTTTTATAAATTTTTACAACAATGTCCCCGGTGGGGGCTCAAGGGAAACACCCTGGCTCAAATATCGACCAGAGTTTAGTCATATCGATGAGATATCTAGTCTATATCGATCGGAGCTTGAGTCGATATGAACCGGAGCTCCGGTCGATATCGACCAGAGCTTAGTTATATCGTCTAGAGCTCTAATTGATATTCGACTAGACCTTAACTCGATATTGTCTGGACCAGATAGCCGTGTCGTCGAGAGCTGTCGACGAGAAGGGATTTGTCGGCGAGACCGGTAGCTGACGAACCCAGTTCTGTTAAATTTGTGATCGTGGCTGTTAGATCCCTTTGGATCTTGATCGAAGGGTCCATATCGGCTCACCCTTTTACTGTAAAGTGGTAGAGGACTTCATTTCGAAGAGATTACGTTCCTTACGGTTGAAAAGAGTTGCACAGTAGAAGTCTCATTGGAGAAGCCGCAAGGAGCACAAGGGGGTTTCGCTATTCTTGGAGAGGAAGAAGAGAATTTCTTGAGAGATTGTCAGAGGAGTTCTCACTGTAAGTCTTGCTTGTAAACACATCTTTTCTTTCATAATACAAGTGAGGTGAAGGGAGAGAGGTCGTAGCCCGGATATGGGTGAACTTCTGTAAATATGTTTTTTTTTGCGTTTGTGATTTTTCTTCTATTCTATTCTGCGATTATTTTCAAAAACAAATTATGTCTAAATAAATACCAGAGAGATCCAAAATATTTTTGGTAATTAGAAGAGTCAAAAATCATTTTCTGTAATGTTTTCATGATGAGATTATTATGCCTCCTACTTGGATGGAATTACATGCAGAATGTGTAATCCTGAAGGATTTTGATGTGAGTTTGTACATGATTTAACTATAGTTGAAACTGTTCGAGATGGAAAAAAATTGATCCCAATGTATCACCTGATTTATTTAAATACCATTGAGATTTTAACTGCAGTCACAAACGAAAATTTGAGTTCTAACGGTCATCACAGTTCTGTGTTACCAAAAACATAAAACTGCTTTCAAGTTTGTGACAGCATCAAAACACGTACAGTTTCACCAAACGGTGCAACTGCGTTTGTGGCCGTAGTACGTTTCCAACCATTGTGTTCATGTCCGTCACCGTTGACCACTGCGTTTCTAAGCGCAACCACCGTGCCAAGGGGACCCTAAATGGCACCTCTAAAGCTAAAAGTGCGCTGACAATGTCTTTGATATAATAACTCCACAAGAAAATTTAAAATAATTAATCTACATCTCTTTGGCGCTGTTTAATAATAATCAATTGACCTGACCAATGTGATCTTTGAAACTCTTCATTGGTCACAACGCTAGCTAAATGATATATGTTTTTGTATGGTTATTTAATTGAAATCCGGGTCCGGGTCCGTTGATGCACACATGGCATCTTCTCATCATGGGACGACGAATTAAGAGGATGGAGTGATTCCAAAGAAGAAGAAGAAAAGAAAGAAATACGGATGCATACTGATATGGAAGAAGTCAAATAAAACATACATAAAAAAAGGTGTAGATGAGGACAAACTTGAAAGAAATCCTCCCTCCAATGAAGCTGTGGATGAGGCAATTAAGCTAAGAAGAGTTTTAACTATAAATGGTTGATAAGAGGCATGCAGCTCTCTCCATCATCACAATTGGTTTTGGTTATGGAGTTCTCCCGAAGAATGATTTTAGCAGGGATCCTCCTAATCCTTCTCTCATGTTTAGCAGGGGCGGTTAGCAGAAGTTGCTTCGAAGGAAGAATAGATAACCTGAAAGCTCCTTGTAACTACCATGTGTGCGAAAAAGCAGCGAGAAATTATCCATGGTGCACCATCCAAAACTTTATGTGCAACAGTCCGACGCAGTGCACTGCTCTGTATTGCACTTACCCGGGCGTTGTCATGTGTGACTTTAGGCACTAATGCATGACCCGCCTTCCTGCTTAAGAAATTATACAATTTCTTTATGTTCTATGTATCTTTATGTTTGTTTTTTCCTTGCAAAATTTGCTTGCCTTCTTTTTTTGTACGCTGTCATGCTAATTATGTTGTGCTCGATCTGTGTGCTATGCAATAAATTCTCATTTATATTCAAATAATATCTATATCAATTTATGATTATATATATTTTTCATTGCCGTGTACTTGATTTTGCTATCTCTGGAACAAAGGGACCGATTCTTCTTCTTCTTCTTCTTTTTTGAGTATTTTTGTTGATGCATGCATGAAGGCGACATATGCCAAGTGTCGCCTATGCCCTTCTTCAATTCTTGGGTTGAGCTGCCAGCCTACACATGCGCCTACATTCTATCAGGTGAGATGTTTTTTTCTCCCAAGTGTGTAATCGGCTCGCCATCTTTTGACAAACTGCTTTTCAAGTATATGTTTCATGTCAAGTGTGAAAATGAGTAGATAGCCGTCTTTGATTATGAAATCTGATGTGTTTTTGACCGAGGCAAGCTTCCCGGAAAGAGGCAAGGGAAACTTCATCCACATCTATCTTATGTCATCCACTACAACTACTCCATGGATTTAGCCCTATAAATAGTCATGATGGAGGATGAGGAATGCATCCACTTCTCTCCAAATACAAACATTAGAAGATTTCACTTAAGAGCCTTTTGTGACAATCGTCTTAGTTTGACAGAGCTTTTAGACTTCGTTCTATGACGTTGATGAGAAATATTTCGCCTACACGGATTGGATAAAGAGCAAATTTGGGCAAAGATTCAAAAGAAATCTTGGAGAGGATTTGTGTAATTCGTCTCGTCCGCCAATGTCTGCAACTTCCAATTTTCCTGCTACTATTTATTGTGTATTATTGTGTGATGTGAAGTTGGTGAAGATCCTGTGTGGATCGAGAAGGGAAAACCGTGTAGTTGTCTATTTATTTTACATATGCTTTGTAGCGTCTTTCTGGGTTGGATTCTGATCATCCCATGGTTTTCATCCCATTGGGTTTCCCCATTAAATCTGCGTGTTACTTTTTACTATTGTTATTTTGTACCGTGTTTTGGTTGTGTATCGGCATATCATTAAGCGGTCGAGCATGCACTTGCTCAAACTAATTTCCCTGTATTCTAGTTGGGCTTGCATGCTCTCTAGCCCAATAAATGGTATTAGAGATTGGTTCTTGTCAGGGCAGGTATCGGGATGACCTATTTGAGATTTAATTTAAGCTGATTAGATATTTTGGGTTGGTTATCAAGTGTGGTAGTTAACGATTATTGATCCGATCATTATCCTCTTTGATTGTTTTCTTTGAAAGTCGGCTCAGGGAACTGAGAGCAATCATAATAGTGATAGAGCACTATGAAGTGTACTTTAGGTTCAAGTTTTGAACAAATGGTGAAATTGAACAGTATGAACTGTCACCATAACACTTACTGGCGAGAGATCTAATCTACATAAAGGGCTGATATGTTATTATCTTTGAGGAGATGCCTAAAAACATGATCCAAATAAGTAGAAATTGGAGCACCAAAAGTTATATATGTGGATTCATCAGACGGTTCCTAGAGCCAAATGTCTATAATAAATTTGTCAGCATCATTGATGTAAAGATACTTTAGAAAACTCTCGAGATATTGTATGTCAAGAGTACTAACATCAACAAGCTATATCTACCGAAAAAGTAGGGGGAGTTCAAATACAGAGAGAGATTACCTATGTTGGATCATGTGAATGAGTTCTAGGATGCCATTGACTGCACCAATGCAATGAAGGTGACCTTTAATGATGAGGTCAACGCAATGTGGTTGTTTAAGTTTCTTCTAAACTCTTGTTAGATGATTAAAGTTTCTATAGAGCAGATAGAGTTGGATTTGTAGAATTATGCACACGAATGATAATGGAGCAGATATGCTTACGAAGACCATATCGAGGGGGAAGTTTGAATATTATGTGAGGATTGCCAACATGCTGATATTTTCCATATAGAAGCAAAGGGAAATAAATTATTGGGTACAGTTCCCGTTCTTTGTGGAGAAAATGATGGGTTTGAGTCTTATCAAACTCAAATTTAGTGGTGTTCGATCTTATTGACCAAATGTGGAGATATATTGATGAAAGACCTAATGAGAGGCAAATCATTAGAAGAACAAATTCCTTCACTTATTTAAAAAGAGGGAGATTTGATGAGATATTTTTTCTTCTAAGTGTGTTGAAACCCTATTACTGATTTGGGCTAGGATCACTATTATTTGTTTAGGATGATTAGTTTGATCCATTTTGTATTGTCTAGCGTTGAAACCAAAAACTTGGTCACTCGTGGAGTTCGGGATCCAAAGAAAGGGGTGACCTCACACTTACTACACTCAGGAGAACATCATAGGCCAAAGACTCAAGAAGCTAGGAACATACCCTCGGCTCTATCGTGGAGGTCCCACCTCACACCCGTAAGGCCTTTGAGATCTCCCCCTCTCTAGCCAATGCTGAGCTAGGTGCCTTGGAAGACGAAGGAAGAGGATGAAGAGAGTGAAGAAGTGCTCCCCTCCAAGGCACCCATGAGGGTCTATTTATAGTTTTTTGGGAATGGCCTACAAATAGCCAACCTCCACTGCTCTTAAATTACTAACATGCCCTGGTCTGGGCGGGAACTTAGCCCGGCGAGATCCTCCAGGAGGATGCCGAGCTGTCCTAAGAGGCTAACGAGCTGTCCCAGGAGGCTGACGAGCTGCCCCAGGAGGCTGACGAGCTGTCCCAGGGGGCTAACGAGCTGCCCCAGGGGACTGACGAGCTGCACCAGGGGCTGACGAGCTGTCCCAGGAGCTGACGAGCTATCCCAGGAGGCTGACGAGCTGCCCTAGGAGGCTGAAGAGCTGTCCTAAAAGGTTGACGAGCTGTCCGTTCGAGCTGGCCGAGCCGGCCGGGCGAGCTGGGCGAGCTGGGTGGGCTGGCTGAGGGAGGTAAATACTGCATCCCCCTACTAGTATATTATGAAGGTTGAGCCTAAATTGGCCACCAAGAGTGCCAAACCCCTCAAAAACTTAAAAATGCATAACTAGCCTCGCGCCTGCTGGAGGGACCCCACTCCGCGAATACGGGGTTGTACATCTAGGGTCATAGGTTTATTTCCCAGGTTGCTACTTCAGAAGAATTCCAGAGAAGTGCTTCTCGACGAACGTAAAATTCAGATCATCGAAAGCTGAGCTCAGTTCGACGAACGCCGATCTCAGTTCGACGAATTCTAACTCTGAGTTTAGCTCAGTGAACTCTGGGCTCCGTTCGACGAACGATGATCACAACTCAGAAGCTCAGATCGACGAACTCCAGGCTCAGTTCGACGAACTCCAGGCTTAGTTCGACGAACTCCAGACTCAGTTCGACGAACTCCAGGCTCACTTCGATGAATTTCTTGCAGTGTTCAATGTTCAAACAGTTTTAATTCTGAAGGCAGAATGATTTTGAAAGGCTTAATTTCAGTCAGTTACACTCTGATATTTAATGCTAAATATTCTTAATGAATATAGCCGTTTCAGGCATCATTAAATATAGATTTATCAAAGAGTTTAATTCTAATTTATTACCCAGAGCAGTTACAATTCTCAGAGATTCTTCAGGCATTTCAGAATGGTTTTAATTCAAATGTTTGAATTCTTCTCAGAGATTATATATTCAGATTATTGCTGTTTCAAAGGGTTACACACTCTTACAGATCTCATAAGTTTACAGAGTTAGACTTTCAGGATGACACACTGTTACTAATTTAGAGACTTACATATCAACATATTTTTAACAGATTTTCTGCTTCAGTCTCTGCAAGTGACAAGTCTTCAACCAGTCAAATAGAAGAAGGCCTACACCCTGAAGAAAAGCATCCCCTCCTGATCTCCAATCTCTACTCAAATCAGGGGGAGCTTTTTGCATCTTCATCCACTAAAGTCTTCTCAGAGATATTTGATAGAGAAGACATCATCAACTCTCTTAGTTTATTTCTTAAACTGTGTACAAGGTTTTTAACTCGCTTCAAAAATTATCTCTTGGTTTATAAGTTACCTGATCAAAAGACTTAAGCTTGGTTTTTGGGCACCTGATCAAAAGCTCAAAGGATTGCAAGATCTCCCTTAGAAAATAGATCTTCTGGTGGTAGAGCACCTGATAATAAACCTGTAGTGAATTCCTACCAGGGTGGTAGAAGAGTAGACGTACCCAGGTTTATTGGGGAACTACTGTAAATCCTTGTGTCGTCGGTGATTGATTGCTTTCTTTATTTATGTGCTGTGATTTATCTTTATATATATATTTATCATTAATTTAAAATCCGCTATAAAAATAAATCAAAGTTTTAAAATACTCTATTCACCCCCTCTAGAGTAAAGTTAGATCTATCCCTCACTTTCAATTGGTATCAGAGGTTGGTTTTTTGGTTTTACAGGCTAACACCTGAACCAACAAATCTGATAGATCTTTTTTCCTCTAATTTGTTTTTCTTATCATGACACAAAATAAGGAGTACTCAAGCACTAGACCTTTTGTTTGTAACCTTAATAAGTTTGCATTATTGCAGACAAGGATTAGATTATATATGAACTCTATTGATGAAGATATCTACAATTCTATTTTGATAGGTCCACCTACACCACCTACTGCAATAAGCACCAATGCTACAACAGCAAGCACCAGTGCTGTACCACCACCAAAATGGACAGAAGCTCAGAAAAAGCTGAAAATTGCTGATGCAAAGACTATGAACATTCTAGCCCAAATAATGCCTGATGACATTTTTCAGAAGGTTGCTGAATGACCCTCAGCAAAAGCTATCTGGGACTCCCTCAATGCAATGGTAGCTGGATCAGCTGATGAAAGAAAAGATAGAAGATCTCACCTGATTTCTCAATATGAGAATTTCAAAAAGGGTGAAATTGAATTTGTTACAGAGATGTACATAAGACTCAGTCTCATAATTAATGACCTGAAAACCTTGGAGAAGGACATTACATTGATAGAGGTCAATGAGAAAATTCTCATGTGTTTTCCTAGCACATGGAATTCAAGAATCTTGCCAATTAGCGAAGCCATAAGTGTGAATAAAATCACAACTGAGACATTGTTGGGCAAGCTCAAATCTTATGAGCAGCTCATCAAAACAAGGAAAGTTGAACAAAAGACTGTACCCTCAGTGAAGATGGAAAAGAGCATTGCTTTATAAGCAACTGAAGAAGAATAAGTTCCACAGAATGAAGATCTTATGGGACTCCTGGCTAAAAGATTCTACAAGATAGCCAAAAAAGACTTCAGGAGAAGATCATTCAGGAATCAAGACAAACAAAGGTATGACAAAACTCCAACTAAAGAAATTGTTTGTTATGGTTGCAGGAAATCAGGACACATTCTTTCAGAGTATCCTGAAAATCAAAAGAAGGATAAGAAGAAGGAGAAAGACTCTAAGAAGCACTCCAACAAACTCTCTTCTAGTAAACACAAAAAGAAGGAGCGAGATTTTGTAGCTGAAACTTGGAGTGGATCAGACTCTGAATCTTCATCCAGTTCAAGGGAAGATGAAGAAGAGTCAAAAGATAAAGAAGTTTGTTTAATGGCAATCAATACATCATGCAACAATTCTTATTCTGAATCTGAGTCTGAAGAAGATTAGGTAATTTTAACATTTGATTTTACTTTAAGATAGTGTAAAATAGATTTCAAATTACTTTATAAAGGCATAATACAATCTGAGAAAGAAATAAAATTTCTCAGAAAAAAATTAATTGAATTAAACAAACTATCTTCAGAAAATATTAAACTTGAAGAAGAGTTGAAGATTCTGAAGGAACAAGTAATTTCACTAGAAAATAAATTATCTGAGGCTAAGATATTTGAAGAATCTCTTAATGGGAGAAGTATCAAACTGATAAATATCACAAGCACAGTCAATGCCAGACTAAATGGTAAACTTGGCTTGGGAGCTTCATCAAGTCAACCTCATATTCTACAGAAAAATATTTTCACTACACCAGTTAAATTTATTTCTGCTAAAGGAAAAGAAAAATTAGAAGATTTAGATAAAGCTATTGAAGTTTTACAAAAGAATAAGCCTAAACAAAATAAATTTTTTCATAAAAACCATGTTCAACAAAATTCGTCGAACCGAGATCGACAAAATCAATATTATTCATCGAATCGAGCTCGACGAACTCTGAACACAGGATTTGAGTATAACTATTCAACAAATGGTGCTCGATGAAATCAATATGATTCGTCGAACAGAGATCGACGAACGTGGAACACAGAAAGTGAATATTACTATTATGTGAATGGAGCTCGACGAACTCACCACCATTCGTCGAACGCAGCTCGACGAAATCACTATCATTCGTCGAACTCAAAATTTTCAAACAGAAATTTAAATTCTTTTCAAAAGAATAATCAAACACAAAGATTGAAAAATTCTTTTACTAAGTGGATTATTCCTCCCAGGAGATATCATCCACTTGGTTATAAAGATCAATCTGAATGCTCTTATATTTCAAATTATTATGAAAGAAAATTAGGACCCAAGGTAACCTGAGTCAAAAACACCTAATTTGTTTTATACAAGAAAAGAACTATCCTACCACTGAGGAACAATGGTATTTGGATAGTGGATGTTCAAAACATATGACAGGAAGAAAGACTAATCTAAAAGATTTTAAAGCAAAGCTTGGACCTAATGTCATCTTTGGAGACTCCAACTGTGGATAGACAGAAGGCTGTGCTAATGTCAAGGTTGGAGCAGTTACCTTTAAGAAGGTAGCTTATGTGAAAGGTCTGAAGCATAACCTTATTTCCATCAGTCAATTATGTGATGAATGATATCAGGTATCTTTTAACAAGTCATTATGTTTTATTACATATAGTTTAAATAAAATTGTTTTAACTGGGATTAGACAGGGTAATATTTACTTAGTTAATTTTAACTCTACAAAATCAGAAATTTGTTTATTTAATCAGATAAGTAAAACTAATGATTTTTGGCATAAAAAATTAGGTCATATAAATCTTAGAACTATTGCTAAATTATCTAAGGACAACCTTGTCAGAGGACTACCTTCTGGTTCTTACAAGAAGGAAGGACTTTGTAGGGCTTGTCAATTAGACAAACAAATCAAAAGTAGTTTTAAATCCATATCTAAGAGTGATTCACCCAGAATTTTTTATTTGCTACATATGAACCTTTTTGAACCTATTGCAGTACAAAGTTTGGGAGAAAAGTCATATACCTTAGTTATTGTTGATGATTTCTCAAGATTCACTTGGGTGTTCGTTCTTAGAAATAAGTCAGATAACTTTAAAGTTCTTACAGACTTTCATAGGAACATCAAGATTGAGTACTCTACTCAGATTGCATTGATCAGAAGTGATCATGACACTGAGTTTGAATCCCTTCTGATTAAAGAATTCTGTGAGAAAAAAGGTATCAGGCATTATTTTTCTGCTCCTAGAACTCCTCTACAAAATGTGGTAGGCGAAAGAAATAATAGAACTCTAATTGAATCTGCTGGAACATTGCTTGTAGATGCTTATTGTAATACCCCCATTTTTTTTCTTTTTACACCACCGGGGTCTTAGGCCTAGAACTGCCGCTTTTCGGTGATACCTTCACGCCCGGGAAGGTCGTTACTACAAAATGCCGATCCTGCCGGCCATATCGATCGCAGAAAATGTAGCAAAACTATAAGAGTAAGAATGAAACTCAACAAGTCCACCAAAATCATATGTATAATAAATATTCTCCATGAAAGGAGTGCCCACAGATATAATAAAAGTACAGAAAAACTTGGGCTCATGCCCGGTACATCAATGTCCTCGCTACATATCTTTGATCGTGGAAGAAAAACTAAAATAACTACTAGCGATCAGGACTCACAGTCCCAGCTGTCTGAACTCCGGTACTAGACTGTACCATCTCCAAGCGTGCCGAACTCCGGGGAAGCTCCTCTATGTTGGGTTCCACGGTCCCCTAAAATGACGTGGTTTGAAAACCGTTAGTCTAAAAGACTAAGTCCTATCATCCCCCGCCCCTTCCCTCATGGATCCTAGGCACCGAGCGGGGAGGAGGAAAGGAGAGGAAATGAAGGTGGAGAATAATAAATAACAGGTGACGACAAAACTAATCTAGCAATTCTAAGAGTACATGTGACAGCAATGGAAGTAAGAAAGACTGAATATATAATATGTAACCTTAACTTATATGAAAACACATAAGCTAAGGGATCTTCTGCAGGGCTCCTATCATATAAAAAGTTCCATACCAATTTATACGATAGAGTGTCGGTTTACTAGAAAGCATACATATATATTTACTGAATAAAAACCTTAACTTATAAGCACGCTCGCGCGAACTTATAAACCAAGGGATCGTTTTGCAGGGCCTATTGTATAAAGCATCCCATACCACCTTATATAATAGGTGTCAGGGTTATATGCAATGGTTATGCTATGACATGCAAGTATGCCATGATGTGAACATGCAAGTGCAACTCACCCACTCGACTCTGTGTACACAGGCCTTTAGTTCCCCATTTCTAGAGCCTAACCTCCTAGGATACCTCCGTAGTGGAAAACAGAAGCGGTGGGTTGGGCCTCGCCCACCTCTAAACCGGTAATTGCACTACCAATCATACCTATTGTACTCCTCTTACCGGCTGGCGCACCGGACTTTATATGGAGAAGTGCTAAACCACACTTGCCGAGTCGACGTAATGGCGTCAGTACATCGACCCTCCAATATTGAAGACCCACCACCTTATACATTATGTACAAACAACCTTATGTAACAGCTACCAAGCCAAGGCTCCCCGGACCATCCCATCCATCACAATCAAAAACCGAGCCAAAGATCGTCGGGCCAAACTGCCCATCACCAAAATCCCCGGGCCTACAGCCCGTGTGAACCAACCTAATATCCCGAGACATCGAGGTGAGTGAAAGTGAAACCCTTGTTATACTAGTTACTCTTGCAGTTTGTTTGCCTACAGTTTAGGTTAGCTCAGGACTGCCCCCGGTATACCCTGTGAAGGACTCTCAAAGGGCACTAGGAACTACGATGGGCTGAAGCCCAAAGCTCCCTTTCGCATGGCACTTATTATCATTGGTTATTACCCGATTTCCGATCCTTTTAGTATTACACTGGTTCTAACCCTAATGAGTTTGACCCTGTCTCCCTCTTCACAGGATAGATGATCTTTCATCGATCCCGAGTACCACCTATACTCAGACAGCTTTACAACCCTACTTTTCCCATCTTCCTACAATCATCCCCCATGTTAATATGATTTCTGCAGTTTTACTAAATGCAGACCATCTTAAGCTACTTGATGTACACAATGGGAGGTACTCCAAATTATCATACAATATTCCTATAATAATTATTGGGGGTCTACCATGCCATGATTAGCCCAAATGTAGAATTTCATAATTTTTCTAATTTATTTGATAATCTATTTAATTTCTTAAGCAATCCAAATACCTTAGTTTGAACATGAAGTACCTTTTTCAGACATGCAAAATGTTCCACAAATTTATGATAAATACAAGGTGACTACTTAATAGTAAATTCAAAGTATTCCAATTTTTAAGTAAGGTTTGAACCTTGATATGTAATTATAAACATAATCACATAATTAACTGCTAATGAAGTAAATATTGTAAATAAGCTTCCAAAAATTATAATAAAATTTAAGCATGGCTAATATGTCCTAAAAACACTTCTTACAAAATTTCCAAACTTCTCAGTGAATAAAAAGCTCACATTTTAATTTATAACAATAATTCACATTCCTACATTATTGAAACAGCTACTGTAAATATCCTCCTAAAAATTATGGTAAAATTTCCTCAAGTGTATATTAACCTAAGTACACCTTAAAATGAGTTCCACAATTTTCAAACCCTTATTGAGCTCTGAATCAAATTTTGAATATCATTGCATTCTTAAAACTTGTGAAAAAGTAATGAATATACACATCTAAAAATCATAATAAAATTTAAGGATGAGCATAATGACCTAAAACACTCTCTGCCCAATTTCCATAACTTTATATTAAATAGTGTCATCATAATAATTAAAAGATTAACAAGGGCAATTCCATGTACTATAAAGGAGGTACTATGTGTAATGTTCCAAAATTACCAATAAAATCACCAGAGGCTCTAATTAACCCCATGACTATACTACCCAAGTTTAATAACTTTTCATTATATTTTGGTGGCTTATCTTGCATGTACAAGTGTTGTGCCCTAAACTAGGGTTAGGGTTTTGAGGGGTTTATCCATCTCCAAATCCTCTAAGATTTTTACCAGAGGACATTAGCTACCCTAGTATTCTCTCTACCAACTTTCAAGTCCATACATGGGCATTTGACCGCATGCCCTTCTCAAACCCCCAAAGTCCTAACATAGGGTTTGAACTTGGGACCTAGGGCAATCCTACCCCAAACCACCCCATAACTCATATGAGGGTGTTAAATGTCATGTCAAACCAGTGGCCCAAATTTCAGCCTCTGTTGAGGTGGTTTGACCACTCAAAACTCAAAGTGCATTTTTGACCTAAATACCCCTCATTAGGGCAAGGCTAGGGTTTGCTCAATTCCTACTCAAATCAACTCAAAAGATGTGAAAATTTATACAGATTCTCATGATGACCCCAAGGACCACTCACCAAAATTTGGGAGGGTTTGGTGGTCATTTGGTCCCCTAATTTAATTACCCTAGGATATTTAAATAATTTCATACTGTAGGAAAAATATCACCAAAAATTCTCATTTTTGGGACGGACTAGGTATAGATTAGGGTGACTCCCTGTACAAATTTCTGGTCATTTGGATAAGGGATGAAGTGGGGGCACTCATTTTAGTTTATGTCTAACCCTAGGTATAGACCCCACCAAAATGGGTGCCATGGTCAAACAAGTTGTTCATATTGACTCAAATCAATTTTAAAATAAAGTAGACTCATAGGAATACAATTTATATGTTGACCACTTTCTCTGATTTAGCCTCTAAGTATTTTTAAATTAATTTACAAAGTAACTGAAATAGTGTGATAGAAATCATTAAAATGAAATGTTAATATAATGCTCCTGCACAAATCTTGAAGCAAGATCCAGCGGCTCTGGCTCATCTTCTTCCTCTAACCGACGGGTAGGATTGACCTGTCCTGGAGCTACTTTCAACCACCACCGCCGACCACCCGACCACCTCCCTGGCCGGCCACCGCCACCACCACCTCCGTCGAGGTGGTGGCTATCGCCAGGTGGCGCCACAGCCGCCGGAGGGGCGGATTCTGGCGATCACGACAAGCTTTATTTTACGTAAATACCAGGAGAAATCTTCTCCCGATCGGGCTCAATTGAGCCCGAATCTTGGACCTAACAATTCCTATGATCTACCCACAGGAAAAGAGGAAGGGGAGGACCTTGTTTGCGGCCTGGAGGCAGGTCGATCGCCGGGATGCCATTGGTGGTGGAGGAGTCGTCGGAGTTCTGCAACTACACAATGAAGTAGCTTGGGATTGTCGGGGCAAGGGTGGAAACGAATTCTTGGAGTCCTGTGATGCTTTTAAAATGATAAAATGGGGGGGGGGGAGGGGTCTAGCTGGTGGTGGCCATTAATGCCCCCTTAAGGTGAATTTCAGCCATGGTGGTGGGGAATGAATGTGGGCTCAATCCAGCTAGGAAATGGCTGGAAACTCCTCCTCTTCCTCAGAGGAGTTGAATCCAGCCATAAAGGGTGGAAGGGAGAGGCCAAGGCTTCAATGGCCATTAATGGCCATTGAAGGTACAATTCGGCCATGGTGTGGTAGCACCATTCCGGCCATGAACAACCACCAAAATGGCCTCCTGGTCTTCCTGGATTGAATGAGGAGTTGGATCAGCCAATGAAGAATGGCCCTTGGCCTCCTTGGCCATGAATGACTTTCTCTTTCACCATTTCTCTCTCCTCCATTAAAGAGGAGTTGGAGTTTCTCTCTCCTAGTAATCAGGGTTGACCTTGCTGACCACTCCAGCCTATTGGAAGCCCACTAACCCATATTTTTCATGGAAATAAGGTTAGCCCAAATGGAAAGAGGGCTTGAGCTTAGGTTAGCCCATTTGTGCTAGTTTTGACCTAACCTAGACTAGGGTTTACCTAGGTCAATTTTACCTTTTGAGTTGCCATCAATGGGTCCTTGGTGACCTATTGGCCTCCCCTAGGGTCTAGGTAGGGATGGGTAGGGTTGACTTGGCATCTTGAAGGTCACTTGACCCTTATTAAGGGCACTTTGACCACTTTGGGGTTTGAGTTGACTTGGGTCAACTTAGCCACTAGGGTTGACCCCAATGGGTCCTTGGTGACCCATTGACCTCACTCTAGGGTAAGGATGGTATGGGTGGGATCCACTTGGCTAAGGGAAGGTCAATTGACCCTATGTAGGTCAGTTTGACCCATTTAGGGTTAGGGTTGACTTAGGTCAACTCAAGCTCCATGGTTGACCCCAATGGGTCTTTGGTGACCCATTGACCCCTCTTTAGGTCAAGGAAGACCTTGGTAGGGTTGGTTGGGCTCATTAAGGTCATATTGTCCTTAGTTAGGGCACCTTGCTCTATTTAGGCCTAAGGTGATCCTTGGTCAACTTGGCCATCCTGGGTTGACTCAAGTGAACCCTTAGAGCCTTTTAACAAATTGGTGAGGTCATGGTGGGGTCTTAGAGTCATGGTAAAGCCTCATGGTCATCCTAAATTAGGGTTTAGGAATCTATTATTTGCAGACTATTCATCCCAATCACCTCTATTCCTAAGTCCACTTGGTCTTCTTGGGCTTCTAGGGTTTTGTCATGACCTAGTCATGACAAAATCACTCCTAGGGGGTCTAGTTGTCTGAGAGATGTTACACTTATTTACCCCTATCCTTTTGGGCAGAAGCAGTAAGTACAACAAATTATGTTTTTAACAGAAGTCTCATTCATAAACTGAAGGGTAAGACTCCCTATGAATTACTTAAAAATAAGAAACCTAAAGTAAATTACTTTAAAGTTTTTGGGTGTAGATGTTACATACATAATAATGATAAGAAACACTTAAGGAAATTTGAAGCCAAAGCTACATATGGAATATTTATTGGATATTCTCAAGTCAGCAAGGCTTATAGGGTGTTTAATAAATCTACCCTTAAGATAGAAGAGTCAGTACATGTTTCTTTTGATGAATCTAACATGTTTTATAAGGAGAAGAACACTTCTACCATAGAATCTTTTCAGGTACCTCTTCTGTGTGAGAAGTTAGATGAATTAAACCTTAGGCAAGAAGATACATTACATTCTTCTCAACAGATTGCTGAAGACAGTGATGAAGACAATCTAGAAATCTATGCTGAAAATATTATAACTAATGAAATTCCGCAAGAGGAATTACCATCACAAGTGATTGAAGAACCAACTCCACTTATTGATTTTGTCACACTTAGAGATCATCCTAGATATCAAGTGATTGGGGACATATCAGCTGGTGTGCAAATAAGGCATCAACTGAATCAAGATTAGTTGCATACTTGTTTTATCTCTCAGATTGAACCTTAATCCATCAAAGATACAAAACAAGATCCCCACTGGATCATTGCTATGCAAGAGGAACTCAATCAGTTTGAAAGATGTAGAGTTTGAGACTTAGTTCCAAGACCCAAAGACTATCCAGTCATTGGAGCCAAATGGGTATTCAGAAATAAGTTGGATGCTCAAGGAGTCGTAGTAAGAAATAAAGATAGATTGGTAGCTCAAGGATACTTACAGGAGGAAGACATAGATTATGATCAGACATTTGCTCCTATTGCAAGATTAGAGGCTATCAGGATATTTCTTACATTTACAGTATTCAAGAAATTCAAGGTATATCAGATGGATTTGAAGAGTGCATTTCTAAATAGAGAACTCAAAGAAGAAGTTTATGTAGAACAACCATCATTTTTTATCTCTCCCACTTCCTTGATTTAAAAGTGAAGCAAACACTTGATGAAATTTTTATATCTCAATCTAAATAAGCTAAAGAGCTAATTAAAAGATTTGGGATGTCAGATGCTTCCTCTATGAAAACACCCATGCCTCTAATGCTGTAGTTGATAATGATGAACATGGTAGATTTGTTGATCAGAAAACATATAGGACTATTATTGAGTCTTTATTATATTTAACAGCAAGTAGATCTAATATTATGTTTGCAAGCTATATTTGTGCTAGGTTCCAAGTTAATCCTAAAGAATCTCACCTAATTTTAGTAAAAAGAATTTTGAGATGTATAAAGGGTTATCCTAATCTAGGACTCTGGTATCTTACTGAGTCAGGATTTGAATTAACTAGATTCACAGATGCTGACTATGCTGGATGCAGACTTGACAGAAAAAGCACATCAGGAACTTGTCAGTTTCTTGGTGATAGGCTTGTGTCATGGTTTTGCAAGAAGCAAACATCTGTTTCTACTTCAACTGTTGAAGCTGAATATATTGCAACAGGTAGTTGTTGTTCATAGATTTTGTGGATTCAAAATCAGTTACTAGATTATGGTTATAACTTAAATAATTCAATTATTTTCTGTGATAATATTAGTGCAATATAAATTGCACAGAATCCAGTCCTTCATAGTAGGACTAAACATATAGAAATTAGACATCATTTTATAAGAGAAAATCTAGACAAAAATAAAATTTAACTAGAATTTATTTCTACTTATTTTCAAAGAGCTGATATTTTCACTAAACCTTTAGATGAAAAGAAACATAATTTCTTCTTAAATCAGTTAGGAATGATTAATGGAGAGTCTTTACTTTGATTTTTGTTCTGAGATTGACGAATTATACACTGAAAGTGATAAGTTGTCTACCTGAATAACCTAGAGGGGGGGGGGGGTGAATAGGTGAATTGTGCGTCTATATACGAAATAAAAAATTTAACGAACTTGCACAAAAATAATCAAGCAAGCAAAGACGACAAGAAGATTTATAGTGGTTCCCCAACCTTGGGTACGTCCACTTTTCCTCACTGATCTAATAAATCACTAGACTCGGCTACTCCACTATCTCGGATTGAAAACCAATCCTACGTCTCGGAACCAAGTTCCTACAATCTTGATCCAAATGGATCTCCACTCGAAAGATGAATACTTCCTACAACTCGGAGAACAAAACTCCTACACTCGGAGAATAATCTCCTACAATATTAAAAAGAGATTTGATAATACAAACAGAAATTTCTCTCAGATCTGAAAAATTGTTCCTAGGTCTTCTTTCTTGAACTTTGCGGCTTTTCAGAAATTGTAGAAGAAGACTCTCTGGAAGATCTGATCTGAGAAACTTGGACCTACTCGATCAAGGAGAAGATGAAGCTTCCTTTAACATCAAGTCGTTCTGGATCGAAAAACATCCTTGTCGATCTTCAAGTTGAGCGGCGGCGGTGGCTTCTATAATATCTTTCTTGAGAGAGACGGCCGATTTAGAATTTGAGAATGGTACGGTTCTTTGCTTAGGGTTAGTCTTAATGACAAGACCTTATATAATATCTCCCCTAATGGTTAGAATTAACATTAATGACGACACGTGTTCCAATCACGATGTATCATTTGAAAATCCCGACAATTCTGAACTTAAGCAATTTTCTGAAAAACTGGACTGCAGTTCTCGAGAAGTATATATAAGTTCTCGAGAACAAGCTGATTACTCGAGGGCTATACGTTCTGGACTTATGTAAGTACTCGAGAATTATTAGCTAAGACTTCTCGAGAACTAAACTGGACTTCTCGAGAACTAAAAGAATATTACTCGAGAGCTAAAACTTGTACTTGAGTACTAAGCTGACTTCTCGAGAAGTAGAAGCTAAGTACTCGAGAACTATAACCCAGCTTCTCGAGAGATGGACTTAGAAAATTTTCAAGGCAAGCTCTGGCTACTCGAGAAGTATAGGCTGAGACTACTCGAGAACTAAGTTAAGCTTCTCGAGAACTAAGAGAACTTCTCGAGTTCAGATAACTCCACTACTCGAGAACTATGATAGAACTTCTCGAGAAGTGGACATAGAAAAAATTTGAATGTTAAGAATTTTTTTTCTTCTTCAAGAATCCAATCTTCATCCCATGTTCCAAGTGCTTGAATGTGAAGTGAATCCCAATAGAGAGGCTATACATGAGTCAACACCTTGTATCACACAGTGATGGATTACACTGTATGGTCCTGTGTTCATGACCCACTGTAGACTGACATTGGTTTACACTTATCAATGGTAGTCTGCAAATACACAACTAAATAGAGATATCAAATACAACTTAATTCATCTTAGTTCAAGGGCGACTTCATGCAAATCTGAGTTATTGTTGATGCAATACCCAACAATATCCCCCTATTTATAGAAGTCAGAACCCTCTATACTAAGGTGAATTATATCAACAGAGAAAGAACTATATAATTAAATGCAAGAAATGAGAAATTAAACACAGAATCAACAAAACTATATATATATATATATATATATATATATATAATGTTTTAGAGTTCAAATCAACATCCATTTCATCCTTAATCTCAAAAGAGTTATCAACAAAAAATCAGTCCATGCTCTGATGTTGTCTGTCATACTTCTCTTGTTGTCTTCTCTGGTAGCTGAATGGCTTTGGATAGTACCTTGGAGGTTTAGGAGGTGCCTTTGGATTGTTCTTCCCATATTTTCTGTCATAGATTCTCCTTTTAGTCATGGACTTTTCATAGAGTTCCCACTCAGAAGAGCTGTAGTGGAGATTCCTGCTTTCATTATAGTCCATTACTAGCTTGAGAGTATCAAGAATCAAAGCCTTGGAAGTAGGACTCCAGACTTCAGCAAATTCCTGTACTTTCCTTTTCTCTGAGTCTGGCTTAAGGATAGTTTTGCTAGCAGAGGGGCCTTCCCCATACTTCCTCTTCTTAGGAATGTGGATTTTAGGTAGACCTTGAGGAATCACATCATCCCAAACTTGATCATAGGAAGCAGGAGGAGGAATTTGATCTTCTTGCCTTGGAGTGAAGGATGACATTTTAGGTTGCATCTGAGCAGGCATCTGGCTTGACTGAACTTCAGCAAGGGGGTTCAGGTGATGAGGTATGACATTAGGATCAACCTGGAATTCAGGGAATATCTGGTTATGCATCCAGACTGCAGTGTCATAGTTATGAAATTTCACAGACTAGATCTGTTCCAAAACATTCTTATTAATTGCAGTTAACTGCTCAGACCAGATAGTGTTGGAAGTAGCAATAAACTTGTCCACATGTTCTTTCACTAGACTCTCCCCCTTTCTGAATTCTACAGATAGTTTGTCTATAGCATTTTCTTTGAAGGCACCAACCTCTTCACAATTTTTCATGTGGTTTTCCTGGGCTTTCTTTTCCAAGTAAATTTGGTTGCAAGCGAGAGTTACTAATTGATCCATGACCTTACCAACACTAGAGATAGTGCGGTCTATAGATTTTCCACTAATCTGAAACAGCTCTTTCAGAGAGTCAGTGTTGTGTTGAATTTCTTCAAAGCCTCTGCTCATCTCTTTCTCTAGAGCAGATACTTTGTCTTGAACTAGTCTCAGAGATTCATCAAAATACTTTCTTTGCTCACTCAGCATTACTTCAATCTTACTTAGAATATCTGAACTTATAGAGGCAGCAACAACACCAGGAACAACAGGAGGAGCAATTTGAGGTGGAGGAGGGACTTCCCATGGCGGGATTTTTTCAACAACTACAGAGCTTTTAGCTCTGGTAGTATGAATGACTATATTTTCTTCCTCACCAAGGAGGGTGGGAATAGAAAAGTCAAGTCTCCTCAGGGGAGCTTCAACTGCCTCTGGTTCTGGCTCATCTTCTTCTGATAGAAGTATAATATCTGGTTGATGTGAGTCTTTGCTTGGAGATTGAGAAGGAATTACTTTGGGAGAAGGTACTAGAGATGGTGAAGGTGCTGGAGATGGATCCTTTGGGGCTTCCTCTGCATTTTCTGAATGGAGGGAAGAAAGATTCTCATCAGAAGTGAGTTCTTTTATCATGTTGTCTATTTCTTCTGCAATAGAGTTGAGGGTTTTCTGAACTTGCTCATCTGAGATTGTCTCATCTAATATATCTGCCATTAGTGACCTGACTGGAGATCTGATTGGAGTCCTGACTGGAGATCTAATTGGAGTCCTGACTGGAGATCTGATTGGAGATCTCACTAAAGGAGGAGGAGAGGGAATTCTGTCATCTGGAACAGAGGAAGCAGGCTCCCCCTCAGTTACTACACCAGATAGTTCAGCAACTTCATGAGAGGAGGGAGATGGGGTCCTGTCTTCTGCAGCAGGGTGTGCAGTCTCTTTTGCAATCCATTTGGGGTTCTTCAGTATTAACTCCCACCTATGTATAGAAGTTATGGAGATCTTCTTCAGGTGATGAATAGGTGTTCCTTTGGAGATGTCAAAGAATGTTGGATTAATTTCATGCAGCATCAAAGAAATTATCCTGACAAACTTTGGATTCTTTATGTTGTCCCTTATCATATCAAAAATCATCATCTAATTGAGCCATAAGCCCAAAGTAGGCTTCCTCTTCTTCACTTGACTCAGATGAGTCGAAGTCACTAAGAGTCTTGCTCTTCTTGACTATCAGGCTCTTTTCTGTCCTCTTCTTACTGTACGAGGACTTCTTTTCTTCTCTCCTGTCACCCTCCTTCTTCTTATGGGGTCAGTCAGCTATAAAGTGACCTGGCTTGTTACAACAGTAGCAAACTATGTCAGTCGAAATATGTTTGTTCTGTTTAGAACCATACCTGTCACGACTGCTTGAGCCCTTTCTGTGTCGATCACTGTCAAGTCGTGATCTTCTGTAAGAGGCATACTTGCCTTTCCATTGCTTCTTCTTGTTCAAGAATTTCTTGAACTGTCGTGAGAGTAAGGAGAACTCTCCTTCAGATAGCTCTGATCCCGAGGTACTTGGCTCCGAGTTTTCTTCTTCACTAACTTCTTGTACTGGGGCTGGAGAGGTAGCCTTTGACTTCCTAGAGGTGTCTGCCTTTAGAGCAAAAGACTTCTCTTTGGATGTAGACCTGTTTTTCTCTTCTTCAACTTTCCTTGTGTTGAGTTGAAGCTCATAGGACATTAGCTTCCCGAAGAGAATCTGAGGGTCTGTCTCAGCTAGCTTTCCAAATTCCCTGATGGCACAGACCTTGTTGACCCATTCCTTGGTTAAGGATCTTAGGAACTTGTCATTCAGTTCTCTGTTGGTGAAGACTCGGCCATATACTCTGAGGCTGTTAACTATCTTGAAAAAATTCTCAAAAGTATCTGCAATGGTATCTTTGTGCCCTTGTCGGAAGGCTTCATATTTCTGATTCAAAAGGGATCTTCTGTCATCCCTTACTTCTTCTGTACCTTCCATCAAGGTGATGAGGGACTGCCACATCTCCTTAGCAGACTGGCAGTGGATCAGGTTTTGCAGCATAAAGTCATCGACTGCACTAGCTATTATATTTTTAGCTTTCTTATCCAGAGAGACAAGTGAAATCTCGTCTTTATGTAGATCCATCAACTTCTTTGGGACTTTTTTTGTTGGATCTATAGTGGAGGTAGTTATAGGAATGTAAGTACCTTCTTCAACAATCATGAAGATTCGGGGATCCACAACTTTCATGAAAAACTTAATTCTTTCTTTCCACATGGGAAAATTGTTCTTTGTGCACAGAGGAAGCTTGGCAAAATCTTTAGCCTTGTCCATTTCTTGAAAGGTTCTAAAGAGACAACTAAAAGAGGAAATTGATCAAGGTGTTAACCTTTTAATGACCAACCTCCCTCTGATACCAATTGAAAGTGATAAGTTGTCTACCTAAATTACCTAGATGGGGGGGGGGGTGAATAGGTGAATTGTGCGTCTATATGCGGAATAAAAAATTTAACGAACTTGCACAAAAACAATCAAGCAATCAAAGACGACAAGAATATTTATAGTGGTTCCACAACCTTGGATACGTCCATTTTCCCTCACCGATCTAGTAAATCACTAGACTCGGTTACTCCACTATCTCGGATTGAAAACCAATCCTACGTCTCGGAACCAAGTTCTTACAATCTTGATCCAAATGGATCTCCACTCGGAAGATGAATACTTCCTATAACTCGGAGAACAAATCTCCTACACTCGGAGAATAATCTCCTACAAGATTAAAAAGAGATTTGATAATACAAACAAAAATTTCTCTCAGATCTGAAAAATTGTTCCTAGGTCTTCTTTCCTAAACTTTGCGGCTTTTTCAGAAATTGTAGAAGAAGACTCTCTAGAAGATCTGACTTGAGAAACTTGGACCAACTCAATCAAGGAGAAGATGAAGATTCCTTGAACATCAAGTCGTTCTGGATCGAACAACAACCTTGTCGATCTTCAAGTTGAGCAGCGGCGGCAGCTTCTGTAATATCTTTCTTGAGAGAGACGGCCGATTCAAATTTGAGAATGGTACGTTTCACCGCTTAGGGTTAGTCTTAATGACAAGACCTTATATAAGATCTCCCCTAACGGTTAGAATTTACATTAATGACTACACGTGGACCAATCACGATGTATTATTTGAAAATCCCGACAATTCTGAACTTAAGCAATTTTCTGAAAAACTGGACTGCAGTTCTCGAGAAGTATATATAAGTTCTCGAGAACAAGCTGATTACTCGAGGGCTATACATTCTGGACTTATGTAAGTACTCGAGAATTATGAGCTAAGACTTCTCGAGAACTAAACCGGACTTCTCGAGAACTAAAAGAATATTACTCGAGAGCTAAAACTTGTACTCGAGTACTTAGCTGACTTCTCGAGAAGTAGAAGCTAAGTACTCGAGAACTATAACCCAGCTTCTCGAGAGATGGACTTAGAAAATTTTCAAGGCAAGCTCTGGCTACTCGAGAAGTATAGGCTGAGACTACTCGAGAACTAAGTTAAGCTTCTTGAGAATTAAGAGAACTTCTCTAGTTCAGCTAACTCCACTACTTGAGAACTATGATAGAACTTCTCGAGAAGTGGACTTAGAAAAATTTTGAATGTTAAGAAATTTTTTTTTCTTCTTCTTCAAGAATCCAATCTTCATACCATGTTCCAAGTGCTTGAATGTGAAGTGTATCCCAATAGAGAGGCTACACATGAGTAAACACCTTGGATCATACAGTGAGGGATTACATTGTATGGTCCTGTGTTCATGACCCACTGTAGACTGACATTGGTCTACACTTAGCAATGATAGTCTGCAAACACACAACTAAATAGAGATATCAAATACAACTTAATTCATATTAGTTTAAGGGTGACCTCATGCAAATCTGAGTTATTGTGAATGCAATACCCAACATACACCTTTTGTCGAACGGAGCTCGATGAATTGTGAACTTTTCGTGAAATGTTCGTCGAATGGAGAGCAACGAACTTTCTTTGTGAAACTTTCTTCGACCGGAGATCGGTGTTTTAGTTTCGAGTACCTTTCGTCGAACGGAGCTCGACGAAATATAATTCTTTCGCAAAACTTTCGTCGAACGGAGATCGATGAAATGTATTTCTTGTGTGAAATTGTTCCTCGAACACGGTTCGATGCTTTGTTTTTCGTCGGACGGAGTTCGCCTTTTCAACTTCTGAAAACTTATAATTAGGTTTTCATCGAACTCTATCCCGCACATTTCCCATTTCCCTTGCACTTGATCTCTCTATTTTACAGGCTAATGATAATTTCTCAGGCAATCCTCTCGACAATGAAATTTGATGTAGGCTTCGATATTAACATGGAATCTTTCTCTCATTCAGATCAAGTTTTCCAGGATATTCTGAAACTATTTGAGGCTCAGAATCTGTAGAATTTTATGACTACCAGGATCAAGCTTCCAATGGCAGAAATCAAAGAATGGATTCATACTGTCAAATTTCAGGATACCCCAGTCATTATTAGATCTATCTCAGGGAATCAGGTTCCTCTTACCCCAGAAATTCTTTCCGAAATTTTCAATTTTGTTAATGGCGAAGAAGATATAGAATTATCTAGTTCTTAATTTGAGATAATGCTAGATAGATTGGGTCATTCTCAAGGGAACCCTAACCATCTTTTGAAAAAGAACTTTTTCAATAGAATATAAGTTCTTAACAGATGTAGTAGGAAATGTACTTTTGGGCAAACATTCAGCCCACGACTATGTTACCAGACATCAATTTCTATTGATGTGTGCTCTGGTAGATCAGAAGAACATAAACTGGGGATCAATTCTTTTTGATTCTATTAAGAAGAAGATCACCAACAAGTCTGGACGTTATGGCAGGATCTTAGGAATTTTCTTACAGGCTAAGTGTCCAGAGATTTTGGTCTCTCAGACCATTTATATTAATGCATCTAAGAGGATTACCTCTGCCCTATTTGGAAAATGGGAGAGGGTGATTCCTAAGCCTCCAAGGGCAGCTCCCTCTAGGGCAGCTTTTGAAAGCACTAGGGTAGTTCCAGCCTCTCTTTCTACCCTAGAAGAGGTTTATGCTACTCTTATTTCTTCTCCTCTACCATCTCCATACCATTCACCTAGGCAGCCATCTCCACCATCTCAACTACCTGCTTTATCTGTAGAAGTTACATCCACTTCCTTCCATACAGATTCCTCTATTCAACAACTATCTCCACCTCATTCATCTTTAAGTCAATTAGCTTCACCTCGTCAGTCACCTTCATCTCCACTTCTTTCATCTCTACTTCATTTCTCTTTATTTCCTTTATCTCCACAACATTCATCTCCACCTCTCTCATCTCCACCTCACTCCCAAATCCAGGAAGAAATAGTTCCTGATGCCATTCCCTCTGCAATCAATCTTATATCTATACCACAGTCATCTTTCCTATGTCCAAAATATGCTAACAGTTCTCATCCATCATCTTCCAATCCATCCTCTGCATTTGTTCAGCATCCTCCTGAGTATATGTATTTGGATTTATCATTTATTGCTTCTAATCTTTTTGACTTCATCACTCCTACTCTCAGGAAACTAATAGAAGAAGCCTTGGCTCCTGCTGTGGCTTTTATAACTAAACTCTCTTCTAAGCTAACCTCTTACTCTTTTGTCCCTTCTTCTGGGGGACTAGATTCAGGTCTCCCCGAATCTAGGCAGGGGGAGATGTTTCATGAAGAAGCTCTAAATACTGTAGTTTCAGTTTCAGCCAATGCAGAAGTTCCATAGGTTACAACATCAACAATTTCAGATTCAGAAATGATTGAAGTTTTAGTTGAAGATGAATTGTCAGCAGAAGCAGAAGTTATTACTGTTGGTGATGTTTTTATTCATTCCACAGTTGATTTACATTCTCTTTTATTAGATTTTGACATTCTGCCTAGTTATCTTCCTGCTTTTAATGTTTTTGAAAATGATTTATCTATAGCTATAGTGTCTTACACTGCTCCCATTGATGCTTCTATGTTAGAACAACTGAGATCTAGTCTTAAAGACATTTCTACCAGTATAACTCTAGTCCCTCAGCCTATAATAGTTGATGATATAATAGATGTTATAGAGCAGGATTTCTCCCCTCCTATATGGGATGAAACTACAATGCCAAATTTTGATGATCTTCTTAATAAAGATATGGAAGAAGCAGCTGATACAGATATTGTATATAAACAGCCAGAAGTTCATGTTGATGACCATACTAATTTATATAAACAGATAGATGATTTATATATTCAGCAAGCAGAAGAATCTGATTATAACTTAGAGTTTGATGATTCAGAAGATTCTGGGTCTAAGAAAAGAAAGTTCGAGAAGAAGGCTCCAGTTAAGGTTGCTCCTCAACCTTCATCAACTGCAGATATTTCATATTATATTCTGCATGAGATACTTCTAACTCCAGATCTTCCACACTGGATGAGGTACTCCAAGAATAAGCAGAAAAATAGGAAGAAGATGAGGAGATATTCTTCCCGTCCAAAGTCTTGGAGCGACCTCCTCCTCCTCCTCTAGCAGTAGGGTCAGCAGGAGGTGTTTCTTTTTCTCAGAGGTCTTCTTCTCATCACTCAAGACCAACTCAGGGCAAACAAGATAGATCTTCAAGGTCTGATACTTATTCCAGTCAAAGCAGTCAAAGCAGCAAGCAACATTCAAACCAAGAAAGGCCACCTTCTCCAGTTTATGATTCAGAGTTGGATCCAGTGTTTAGAATGGCAAGGTTTAATGAGCAAGTTGCTCTATCTCAGATTAAAAAAGCTAGGACAAAGGGTAAGGACCCCTCACAATTCACCACTATGTCCTCATACAGACAAAAGGAACTGGACAGATATTCAAAGAAGAGCTTGTTCAATGTTAATAAGTACATGAGTCTACATCCTGAAGCAGTAGTTCCAAGAACTACTTCCTTAAAGATTATTGGCTCTCAAGATTTAAAGATGAGCAAAAGGGAAGCTGAAGATCCTACCAGAAAGCTTATTTTCACCAAATCTTCTTCAGAATCTCCTTCAACAGCACCTCAGAAAGATTCTTAATTTTTGTTTATGATTTTGAACTATGTTGTTGTTTTTTAAACTTTCAAAGCACTTATTATATATCTGCTGAAAATTTTATTTCTGCTAGATATTTATGCTTTGTGTTTTTCTATTTTTGATAATATCCTCACCCAAATAGGGGGAGATTGTTGGAACCCTATTACTGATTTGGGCTAGGATCACTATTATTTATTTAGGATGATTAGTTTGACCCATTTTGAATAGTCTAGGGTCATAGGATTATTTCTAGGGTTGCTACTTCAGAAGAATTCCAGAGAAGTGCTGCTCGAAGAACACATAATTCAGATCATCAAAAGCTAAGCTCAGTTCGACGAATGCCGATCTCAGTTCGACGAACTAAGAGTTCTAACTCTGAGTTCAGCTCGACGAACTCTGGGCTTCGTTCAACGAATGATGATCACAACTCAGAAGCTTAGTTCGACGAACTCCAGGCTCTGTTCGACAAACTCCAGACTCAGTTCAAGGAACTCCAGGCTCAGTTCGACGAACTCCAGGCTCAGTTCAACAAATTTCTTGCAGTGTTCAATGTTCAGACAGTTTTATATTTTGAAGGCAGAATGATTTTGAAAGGCTTAATTTCAGTCAATTACACTCTGATATTTAATGCTAAATATTCTTAATGAATATAGCCATTTTAGGCAGCACTAAATATGGATTTATCACAGAGTTTAATTATAATTTATTACCCACAACAGTTACAATTCTCAGAGATTCTTCAGACGTTTCAGAATGGTTTTAATTCAAATGTTTGAATTCTTCTCATAGATTATATATTCAGATTATTGCTGCTTCAAAGGGTTACACACTCTTACAGATCTCATAAGTTTGCAGAGTTAGACTTTCAGGGTGACACACAGTTACTAATTTAGAGACTTACATATCAACATATTTTTTAACAGATTTTCTACTTCAGTCTTTTCAAGTGAAAAGTCTTCAACAAGTCAAATAGAAGAATGCCTACACCATGAAGAAAAGCATCCCCTCCTGATTTCAAATCTCTACTCAAAGGCATTTTCATTTACTAAAGTCTTCTCAGAGATATTTGATAGAGAAGACATCATCAACTCTCTTAATTTATTTCTTAAACTGTGTACATGATTTTTAACTCTCTTCAAAAGTTATCTCTTGGTTCATAAGTCATCTGATCAAAAGACTTAAGCTTGGTTTTTGGGAACCTGATCAAAAGCTCAAAGGGTTGCAAGATCTCCCTTAGAAAATAGATCTTCTGGTGGCAGGGCACCTGATCAAAAACCTGTAGTGGATTCCTATAAGGGTGGTAGAAGAGTAGACGTACCCAGATTTATTGGGGAACTACTATAAATCCTTGTGTCGTCTGTGATTGATTGCTTTCTTTATTTGTATGCTGTGATTTTTATTTCTATATATTTATTTATCACTTAATTTAAAATCCGCTATAAAAATAAATCAAAGTTTTAAAATACTCTATTCACCCCCTTTAAAGTAAAGTTAGATCTATCCCTCACTTATGTAGAGTGAATTGTGAAGCAGTTCGGCATGAGGGAGAGGAAGAGCAGCTCTACTCCACTTGAGGTTGATCTGAAACTTCAATGACATGAAGGCAGGATTTTACCAGATCCCTTAGTCTTCCGGGCTCTGGCTGGGAGTTTGATATATCTGACGATTACAAGGCCGGATATTGCTTATGTCGTTGGCCGAGTAAGTCGGTATATGCAGGAGCCTTGGAAGCCTCATCCATTGGAGACAAAAAGTATTATGAAGTACGTGAAGTCCACCTCAGACATAGGTCTCTTTTTTGAGAGGGACACAATCTTCAACATTCACGGATTCACGGATGCTGACTATGGGGGAGATACCGATGATCGGACTACTGAAGCAGAATACAAGGCGTGCCTTGGCACCCCAGGAGGCTATCTGGCAGTGCATGTTAGTGGAGGACATCCATGAGGAGGTGCGAGATCCTACTCTGCTATGCGGTGACAATGAGAGTGCTCTCAAGCTGGTTACAAATCCAGTTTGCCGCGCAAGGACAATGCACATCGAGATCGAGCATCACTTCGTTCAAGAGAAGGTGCTAGAGGGATCTCTAATGGTGGAGTATGTGTAGAGCTAGTACATTGTCATAGATATTTTCACACAGCCACTGTCGAAGGGACCGTTTGAGTGGTTACGTAGACTGCTTCGTTTGACTTCCACTTCCTACTTGAAGGGGGAGTGTTAAAAATATTGAAGTTAGAAGTGGGCAGTCAGAAGAGTGCAAACCGCTCAGACCACAGAGAACGCGTGGCTAGCGCGAATAGATTCTGGAGAATGGCATATTCCTTGGCCATCTTTGTTCTCACAGTCTGTTCAACAGAGTCCCTGTGGTGTTAACTGTGCAGTTAAATTTTAGCTAACTGCGAATTGCGCAGTCTGGTTTGGTGACCGCAAAGAGAAGCAGACTGCTGTGTGCGCGGTTGGGTTTCATTCAATGTGGTCGATTCTTGGCTAGTTGTGGTCTACACAGACTGAGTCTGCTATTCGCTTAGCTATGCAGATTGATGGTGTTAACCGCATGCGGTCTGGTTATTGGCAGTTCGCATGTTGGGCGGACTGCTGCTAACTGCCATGTCACTAGCGGTTATTCTATCCCACTAGACGGTGACGATATCTGCTTGCCCGCCTATAAATAGGGGTGCTGACCTCGTCATTATTAACAAGAGCTGTAAGAACTGTAGCTTGAGTTAAACTCGATGGTTAATCTTTTGTAACCGCACGACAATGAGAAGTGACCTGATATATTGCTGGGTTTGCAGATTGTGCGGCTAGCACTGCACAACCAGGAAACCGGTTCTGATGGTGAAGTCAGGGGAGCTAGTGCGGATAGCGGGTAGCAATCAGAGCTTAGCAGCAGGTCGCGGATTCGGCGACTAGACGGTCTACTTCCTTGGCAGTTTTCCTAGCCTGGATAAATCAATTCACCTCTGGAGGGCTGACTAGAAGTTCGAATAAAGGTTGTTCGCAACGACTTTGGCGGTAAAATGATCCTTGTTGTCGGGCGACCTGAAGTGCAGAGAGTTGATAGTTCAGTAGAGCTGTGTCTGTTCGCTGCGACTTCTGCGGTTAGGTGACCTTGCAGTCAGACGAACAAGAAGTGCGGACTGGGGCAGTGTTTTCAGCAGACAATAAGTAGCAATCCGCACGGTTTTGCGGTTAGCAGGGAGGATAAGCGACTAGGCTGTTACAGTGCTCTGTCTGCCAATTTTATACTCTTCTATTTTTGGTGATTTCCATCGAGTGCATTGCGAAATCATGTCTCGCAATGTATGTCTTGCAAGAAGATTGATAATACAATCACGGCTCTTGTTCTTCTGCTTGCCACTGATTTATTTCACTTGGACGGTTGATTGTTCCTGTGACCTCCTGTTTTATAAATTTTTACAACAATGTCCCCGGTGGGGGCTCAAGGGAAACACCCTGGCTCAAATATCGACCAGAGTTTAGTCATATCGATGAGATCTCTAGTCTATATCGATCGGAGCTTGAGTCGATATGAACCGGAGCTCCGGTCGATATCGACCAGAGCTTAGTTATATCGTCTAGAGCTCTAATTGATATTCGACTAGACCTTAACTCGATATTGTCTGGACCAGATAGCCGTGTCGTCGAGAGCTGTCGACGAGAAGGGATTTGTCGGCGAGACTGGTAACTGACAAACCCAGTTCTGTTAAATTTGTGATCGTGGTTGTTAGATCCCTTTGGATCTTGATCGAAGGGTCCATATCGGCTCCCCCTTTTACTGTAAAGTGGTAGAGGACTTCATTTCGAAGAGATTATGTTCCTTACGGTTGAAAAGAGTTGCACAGTAGAAGTCTCATTGGAGAAGCCGCAAGGAGCACAAGGGGGTTTCGCTATTCTTGGAGAGGAAGAAGAGAATTTCTTGAGAGATTGTGAGAGGAGTTCTCACTGTAAGTCTTGCTTGTAAACTCATCTTTTCTTTCATAATACAAGTGAGGCGAAGGGAGAGAGGTCATAGCCCGGATATGGGTGAACTTCTGTAAATATGTTTTTTTTTTGCGTTTGTGATTCTTCTTCTATTCTATTCTGCGATTATTTTCAAAAACAAATTATGTCTAAATAAATACCAGAGAGATCCATAATATTTTTGATAATTAGAAGAGTCAAAAATCATTTTCTGTAATGTTTTCGTGATGAGATTATTATGCCTCCTACTTCGATGGAATTACAGCAGAATGTGTAATCCTAAAGGATTTTGATGTGAGTTTGTACATGATTTAACTATAGTTGAAACTGTTCGAGATGGAAAAAAATTGATCCCAATGTATCACCTGATTTATTTAAATACCATGGAGATTTTAACTGCAGTCACAAACGAAAATTTGAGTTCTAACGGTCATCACAGTTCTGTGTTACCAAAAACATAAAACTGCTTTCAAGTTTGTGACAGCACCAAAACACGTACAGTTTCACCAAACGGTGCAACTGCGTTTGTGGCCGTAGTACGTTTCCAACCATTGTGTTCATGTCCGTCACCGTTGACCACTGCGTTTCTAAGCGCAACCACCGTGCCAAGGGGACCCTAAATGGCACCTCTAAAGCTAAAAGTGCGCTGACAATGTCTTTGATATAATAACTCCACAAGAAAATTTAAAATAATTAATCTACATCTCTTTGGCGCTGTTTAATAATAATCAATTGACCTGACCAATGTGATCTTTGAAACTCTTCATTGGTCACAACGCTAGCTAAATGATATATATTTTTGTATGGTTATTTAAATGAAATCCGGGTCCAGGTCCGTTGATGCACACATGGCATCTTCTCATCAAGGGACGACGGATTAAGAGGATGGAGTGATTCCAAAAAAAAAGAAGAAAAGAAAGAAATACGGATGCATACTGATATGGAACTCGTTTCCCACAGACGATGCAAAACTGTTGCGATCTGCTTAACGCTCCCAGTAGATTAGGCTAAATCTGACAGTCTTAGCCCACAGAGCAATCAAACGGGCATACAGTCACAGAATGCTATAAGTAGAACACAATATTTTTGACGTGGAAAAACTCCTCAACCAGGTAAAAAATTACGTGACCGGATTTGTGCCGGTCAAACTCCACTATACGCTTCGAGTTACAAGTCAGCTTGAGAATCAAGAGCGATAGACCACTGCTCATTACACTTGGGGGTGAGAGAAAGAGAGAGTACATCAGGTTTCGGTGGGCGACATACCGCCTTACTTGAAGCTTGAAGTTAATATCCGTTGGGGATGATGAAAGCTCGTCGGCACCGCGCAGATGACGGTCACGACCGTAGGGCGCGCGGAACTTTGTTGGTTCCAACTTGAAGGGTGCTGCGAGCTAAGATACTTCGGTGGGCGGCTCACAGGAATTGCCCTCTTCGCGGTGGACTTAGCCAAATTTTTTAGTGGAGAGGCGGTGACTCGTAGTAGGAATCCGACAGAGCTCTGCCCTGAGGAAGAAGAAAGCGAGAAGGAGAAAATGTGAGAAACGAGGAGGCATGTGACTCCTTTATATCTTCCAGGAGGTGGTAACAGTGGTTATGCGCCTATCCGCACACTGTAACCACCAACATCATAATTTTAAGTATGGTTTATGGAAATATTATTTGCATAATATTATTTCCCAATTATTTAATTAAGTAAACCCCCCTCCCACGGTGGCGATCGCAGTGGAGAAATCAAATGACGGGGAAGGGCCGGCAAGGACGGGCGGCCGACTTAATGGCGGACGGCCCCGACGAATGAGGACCGCAGCCGCCGGGAGGGGCGGCCGAAGAACGGCCTCCCCTTGCGGTTGGCGCCCCGCGGCCGTGAGGCGGCCGTGGAGCGGCCTCCCTTAGCGAGCGATGCTCCTCGGCCGAGCGGCCTCCCTTAGCGGCCGCCCCTTGCGGGCGGCGCCCCACGGCCGAGCGGCGGTCTTGGCGCGGCCGGTCGGGCGCGGGCTGTTGGATCGTGAGGCGCCCTTGGAGGGGGGGGGGGTGAATAAGGGTTAACACTAACTTTTCTCTTAGTCTATTTTTCTGAATGAAATAATTACATAAATTAAAAGCAAATTTTTCTTAATCAACTATAAATACTTAGTAAATCTGATGAACACAAATGACTATAGTTTATTTAAAAATATTACAAATAAAGTACAATGATTCTCTATAAAGTAGAGATCAAGACTATGAAAAATAAACTTCTTTTGATTTCACCGGTCCTTCTACCAAGGATCGGCCGGCTATAATGTATCTCTCCCTAAATCTTGCTACTAGCCTCCCCTATATCTCATCACGATCTAGTCACTGCACACAAGGTGGCAAAAACTCCCCTAAGCCACACAAGGATTTAGAAACCACGCACAAGGCGGCGATTTCTTCCTAAGTCACACACGGACTTAGACGCCATGCACAAGACGGCGATTTCCTCCATCGATTACAATGATGAAATAAAGAATTACAATGAATAACTTTCAGAATGAAAACTCTATCTATATGAAACACTGAAGGTGCCGACGAATGCTTGCTAAGGTTGCTTAAGATGCTGCGTACGAGTCGTCGCTCTTTCATTCTTGAACCTTCTTGGGAAGATGGAGTTTTTCTGGATGCTTGAGCTCTCTGGACAGGATGTACGGGAATGAACACTCCAGAATCTTAAAGTCGGAATCTCCACAAAAAAATGAGCCATATATATATTTTAAATATATCACCAGCAATACTGGGTATCGCCTGTCAGCGATATGGTCTCTGGTTGCCACGTGTCCTATGATTCTGAAACTTCTACGGGATGATTCAGTCGTGGCCAATCGTGCACTATCTCTTGAGCGATATCGATATCGCCGGGCGATATCGAGGTTAACTGAACGCCGTGGAGATCATACAATAACTGTTCTGTGAGCTATCGCCGGGTGGCGATACTGGATATCGCCATGTGATATCACCTTAACTTCGCTTTGCAATCCCGAATCCAAGTCAAACATGATTTGAGTGTTAGACCTGTTATATCTGCACATCATAAACACACGATAATTAAATCTAAACGAGATTTGTTATTAGCAAACAAAGAAGTGTGGAATGCATGCTCCAACATGGGCCGCCCGGCGCCGGCGAAGGCAGCACGGCTGTCCTGGCGTGGCGGCGGCTTGGACGGTGCGGGTAATGGGATGCCCGCGCGGAGGATCGCGTGCGCGGCGGTCAAACCAATGATCCCACTAATTTGGTGGGGATCATAAAGAGTGGGCTATCTGCACCACAGATCGCTATAAATTATGACGTCCCCATCAATTCTGTTCCACCTTTGGATCTTGCTATTCTATATTATTTCATGCTCTTTCACGATACCAAATTTCCTCCCACAAAATACAATATTATATGTGTTGTATATCTCTTATCAAATGGTGATCCTGCTCAATCTGCGTTAGAGAAGCCTTTAATCTCAAAGTTTCTCATATCCTTATATATAATGTCTATTCCTCGAGTCTCAAAGTTTCTCATATCCTTATATATAATGTCTATTCCTCCAGTTCCCTTTAAGTATCTCAAAATATGGATTATAAGTTCCATGTGAGGTGTAACGATCCAACACTCATCATATTAGAACTATTGTCCACTTTGATTCATCTCAGCCCACCCTGAGTTGAACCACATGATTTTTTCCCTTTTCTATAGGTGGACCGCGTGTGCTTCCTAAGAGGTCATCCATCTCAGGAATACTCCAAATAGAGCATGTTTAAATATGAAGTTTTCATCAAAACTTCACCAGAAGCTTCGAAGAGGTGCATTTCTAAAACAACCGGTGGATTTGTGTTAGAAAGTTCATAGTTAAACGTGCTTCAGTGAGAGTAGTCCTGGAATCGCCGAGAAAGTGCTCGTAGGCCACCTATGGAAAATTAAGAAAACTGCGCGGTTCATTTTAGTATGGGTCGGGATGAACCAAAACATTCAATACTTTTGATATTCTAAGTATTTGGTCGTTACACTAGGAGTCCTTGGTGTTTTCATAAACTGATTATTCACATTTACAGGAAAACAACATAGGGTCTTGTAATAGAGGTAGTTTAGTATTTCTCTAATCACCTATACCTTATTGGATTTTCAATCAAGTATCTTTTATCAGTTCAGTGGTTGGATCCCTTGAATTTTTAACAGTGTTATAGTGTTGGAGCTTTGACATGTTGACCGGGCCCACAAGGTTTTTGGGGGGTTACATGTTTTTTTGTTTTAAGCACAAGGGGGGAGTGAATGTGATAGATGGAAAGTTGGTAACATTTATTGTGTTGGACACTTGTCCGGTTTTGATTGGTCTTGTAAGCCTATATAAAGACATGTATGTATTCTTTTGGTGATTGATGCAATATAGTGAGAGAAACTCCCATATTCTCGTTTCTGTTTAGAGAGAGAGAGAGAGAGAGAGAGAGAGAGAGAGAGCGCTGCAGCGCATAGGTGAGTTTGCCGAGCGGGTAGAAGAGGTAGCCGGGCGGGGTGGTGTTGATCTCGCCAAGTGTGTTAGTGTTCTCGCCGGCTAGTGATTGCCGAGTCGGGGGGATAGAAGGGGAGCCGAGCGGCAAGGTGTTGGTGCTCTCGCGTACGTTTGCAAGCGGGTTGAGCTAGTCGAGTTGACTGTTTGGCGAGATAGCTTGGCGAGAGGGAGCTCGCAAGGAGTTGTAGCCGCGCAGGTTGTTTGGTCTCGCTGCCGAGATAGACCTCGCATATTGCGAGTAGTGAGTTCGGGCCGGATTGCTCTCGCCGGCTGGTGTGGTACTCGCGGCGAGCGGTTAGAGGCGAACTCGCCGGGTGCTAACCGCGCGGACTGTGCGGTCTCGCCGGTTGGTCTCGCCGGCCTGTTTTGGTGGAGTTAGTTTGCAGCGGGGACCCATTCACGTTTCCAACATATAGTATATGTCCCTTGCATAAGACTTGGGTCGGAAGAGGTACGAGCAACTTCTATACCCCAAAAAATCTTTGAGCTTATCCAAGTCTTCTGTTTGAAAATGATCACAAATATATGTTTTGAATTTAGAAATTCCCTTGATGTCCCCCACTTGTGATCTCAATATCTACTTACACAACAAGAATAATACCCTTTCTTCTGTGTGTCAATAGAAAATAAAATGGCCCGCCTTGCATTTATGGAGTAAAAAACTGTTGTAACACGCTTGAGAAATCTTTGGAAGTCTCTACTAAAAGGTAAGTATGAGTACACATACGATTTCCTCTTCTTGCCAAAATGATAACTACATTCGGTGAATTGATGAAATGTAAAGGTGATGAAGTCATACAAATGAATTGTTTTGTACTCCCCAGCTTATCATGCTCCCCCTTTTATATGAATTGCGACTGGGTGAAGTTTTCCTGGAGGTACGCATGCTATCTATTTTGATCATTCCCTTACAGAAAGAACGTGTAATTAGGAAATACTTTACTTGTGTGTGCGTCGAAGTAGCAAAACTGTGATACAATCATTTTTGTTGCTTGCGTCATTTTGTATTTGGTGTTCTAAAATTCTTTTTTTTATATATTCACTCACTGGCATTTGCTCGTCGTCCTAACTTTTAAGTTGATTCATGTGCACTAGGGTCCAAGCCTTGCGCTACTCTGGTGCACAGATCGACCAACTCTCGATTTTTCTTCAAGCTTTGATTCAAAAACGACTTCAGAAAGTGAGTCTTCTCAGCTTTATGTAATGATTTGGTATTTCTTCTCAAGAATTTGGCATTTCTTGCGTAGCTGCTATTGAAGTTGGTACATACTTCCGGTCCTCTTGTTTCTCATACCCAGTTAGCCCACACGAGCTTAGGGGAATCAAAGTATGAACCACTTAGAAATCTCTGGGGTTGATGACACCATGGGTCCAGGGGACAATTGTTAAAAATGTTGGAGTTAGAAGTGGGCGGTCATAAGAGTACAAACCGCTCAGACCGCAGAGACCGCGCGGCTAGCGCAGATAGATTGTGGCGGATGGCCTGTTCCTTGGTCAGCTTTGTTCTCGCGGTCTGTTTCAGCAGAGTCCATCGGTGTTAACCGCGTGGTTAGATTTTAGCTAATTGCGGACTGCACGGTCTGGTTTGGAGGCCGCAGAGAGAAGCAGACCGCTGTGTGCACGGTTGGGTTTCAGTCAGCGTGGTCAATACTTGGCCAGTTGTAGTCTACACTGACTGAGTCTGCTGTCCGCATAGATGTGCGGATTGACGGTGTTAACCGCCCGCGGTCTGGTGATTGGCAGTCCGCATGTTGGGCGGACTGGTGCTGCAAACTGCCATGTCACTGACGGTTATTCTATCCCCCTGGGCGGTGACGGTATCCCCCTGCCCACCTATAAATAGGGGTGCTGGCCTCGTCATTATTAACTGGAACTAGAGCTGTCACGGTTCCGGTTCGGTTCCGGTTCTACTAAAACCGTGAACCGAACCACTAAGGTAACAGTTCTTTAAATTAAAACCAAAACCTTATTTGGTTTGACCAGTTCCGGTTCTGGTTCCGGTTCCAGAATAGTTTTTAGAACCGTCATGTCAACGGTTCCGGTTACGGTTCCACAAGAACCAAAACCAAACCGACCACTAACGGTTCAGTCCGGTTCTATGCGGTTCGGTCCGGTTCCAATCGGCTCTAAGTAGAACCAAAACTAAATTTGGCGAAATGAATTGGGGAGGTCAAAAATAAAAAATCGGAGAAGAAATGTAAATCCGTTCGATTTTTTTGCAAGGGCTTCG
Organism: Platanthera zijinensis; assembly: GCA_039513925.1. NCBI lineage: Eukaryota > Viridiplantae > Streptophyta > Magnoliopsida > Asparagales > Orchidaceae > Platanthera > Platanthera zijinensis. The sequence goes on along the minus strand of CM077089.1, from coordinate 179,731,926 downwards.
AAGTCCGGCACCATACCGCACTGATTTTAAACTGCGCCGATTTTAAACCGTACTAAATGGTTTGGTTGTAGAGTGACTTTGTTGGTTGCAAAACAACATAGTTTGCAGTGCATTTATTGGCGACGTAAAATCGACAAAACCGTGCCGCATTATTTTCTTTGAGAGGTTAGATTTTTCAATCATCGTCAATAAGTACAAGTTATTTTAATATTTTTAGGAAAAAGTATGAGTAAAATTGAAAATACATTATATAATAATGTAAAAAATCGAAATTGTACTGCAAAAACCGACTCCAAACCGCACCAATGTCAAATTACACTGCACAATTTTGATATGATGCGATTTTGTTCAGTCCAAAACTAACCTTTTTTAGTATGATTGCGGTTTGGATCAAACTGCGTCAGTTTCACTCATACTAGTAAGTATAAATATTATAGATGAATTATAAAAATAATAATATAATAAAATTATTATTATTAATAGATTATAATAATAAACAGATTGCGGTTCGGTTATGTTTCGGTCCGGTTCGGATCGGGTCTAAAAATCTTGGAACCGCTTGAGACTTGTATGTTGCGGTTCCGGTTCCGGTCCGGATAATAAAATGAAAGAACCACACCCAGACCAATTATGTTCACGGTTCCAAAATTCAAACCAGAACCTAAATAATTCGTGAACGGTTCAGTTCGGTTCTTTGCGGTTCCGATTTGGTTTTCGGTTTTAAGTGACAGCTCTAACAGGAACTGTAAGAACTGTAGCTTGAGTTAAACTCGACGGTTCAACTTTTGTAACCGCCTGACAAGGAGAAGTGACCTGATCTATTTCTGTGTTTACAGATTGTGCGACTAACACTGAGCAACCAGACAACTAGTGTTGATGGTGAAGTCGGGGGAGCTAGTGCGGATAGCGGGTGGCAATCGGCGGTTAGCATCAGGTCGCGGATTCGGCGACTAAGCGGTCTACTTCCTTGACAGTTTTCCTAGCTTGGATAAATCAGTTCGCCTTTGGCGGGCTGACTACCAGTTCAAATAATGGCTGTTCGCCGCGACTTTGGCGGTCAAGTGATCCTTGCTGTCAGGCGACCTGAAGTCCGAACAATTGGCAGTTCAGTTCCAGTTCGGTAGAGAAGTGTCTATTCGCTATGACTTTTGCGGTCAGGCGACCAAGAAGTGCAGAAAGCGGAAATGTCTTCAACACGCAATAAGCGGCAGTTCACGCGGTTTTGCGGTTAGCAGGGCAGATAAGTGACTAGGCAATTACAGTGTTCTGTCCGTCATTTTTGTACTTGTCTAGTTTTTGGTGATTTTCATCGGGTGCATTGCGAAATTGTGTCTCGCAATATATGTCTCGCATTGTAAAGAAGATTGATAATATAATTGTGGCTCTTGTTCTTCTGCTTGCTACTAATTTATTTAACTTAGACGGTTGAGTGTTCCTGCAACCTCCTATTTTATAAATTTTTACATGGTATCAGATGAACAGAGGTTTTAGCAGACATTAGTTAATCGAGATTTGCTAAGTACCTTTGGAAGTTTTAGTAAACCAGGATTCTAGCAATGGAAGATGGTTATTCAAGAGGTCTTGGAATTGAACTCATGACACAGATTAACTATAACAAGTTTAAGTCTTGCATTGAGAGTTATCTTCTTGGCGAGGAACTCTGGGAGGTTGTTGGTGGAGACGGTAGACAAGTGGTGGTTAATGCTGGAGCAAATTCTAAGGTGGTGAGAGCTTGGAGGAGAACTAATGCAAAGGCTGAGTTCACTCTCAAGCAGGCGATTTCACCTGAGCTCTTCGATCACATCATTGGATGTAGGTTAGCTACTGAGATTTGGACAGCCTTGGATGACTTGTTCAATAAGAAGAACGTAGTAAGACTACAGTTTCCCAAGAATGAATTGACAAAAGCAACTCATGAAGATTTGTCAATTTCATCCTTCTTTTTAAAGATGAAGAACTTGTGTGCTGAGATTTCAGCACTTGACCCTGTTGAGCCCATTTTATAGGATAAATTGAAGAGGCACATCATTTGCGAATTGCAGAAGGAGTACATGTCTTTTATTACCTTGGTGCAGGGCTGGGCCAATCAACCGTCATTACTGGAGCTGGAAAACTTGCTAGCTTCTCAGTAAAGCTTAGCAAGGCAGATCGCTGTGTGTACTATCCCAGGGGGAGATAGTGAGGTTCTTTATTCAGGGAGGAAGAAGAAATGAGACAAAAAAATGAAGCCATCTACTGAAGATGGTCCCTCAACTTCATCACAAAAGGAGAGGAGCAAGGCTCCTAAGCATGATGGAGGTAAGAAGGGAAGACCCAGGTACTACAGATGCAATAAGCATGATCACTTCACAAAAAACTGCAGAGTTAATCTTCAACTAGGTCACATTGCTAAAAGAGAAGGTATATCTAAATATGAAGAAGGATGAGGGAACTGCTTCATGGCAGATATGGCGATAACGTCTGTTCGTGCCTTGACCTCCATTAACTTCCAAGAGGACTGGATCGTGGACTCGGGGTGCGGTCATCACCTCACTGGAGACAAGTCAAAGTTCATTTCTTTGCAGGGGTACACAAGTGATGATGCTATCATTACTTCTGATGATAATGTACATGCAGTCAAAAAAGAGGGAATAGTCTCTTTAGGCAGTGATAAAGGGCCACTCACTCTGAAGAGAGTCTATCACGTGCCATGAATGAAGAAGAATCTATTCTCAGTAACCAACATTGTTTATGTTGGTTATCATGTTCTGTTTGACCCAACAGAAGTGAAATTTCTCAGGAACGTGCCAGCAGTAAAGGCTGAAGTTACTCATATCAGGAGACGGGTGAAGGATTTGTTTGTTCTGTCAACAAGTTTTATGTTGGAAAGATAAGGACGAACGACATCACAACTTTCTGACACGAGAGGCTATGACATGTTGGGATGGACAAACTAAATGCTATGGAGATGAGAGACCTGGTGAAAGGTCAGCCTAGTCTTTCATCTCTGGGTGATGGTCATGTCTGTGAAGGGTGTCAGTATGGGAAGACACATCGCCTCCTATTTGATAAGTCCATGTCTAGGTGCAAGGCATCCACAGTGATCTGATGGGACCATACGTCACCCTCAGTCTTAGAGGGATCAATTTTATGGTAGTCTTGGTTGATGACTTCACCAGATATACCTAGGTGTATTTCATGAAGGAAAAGTAAGAGGTTTTCCAAAAGTTTGTGGAGTTTAAAGAACTCATTGAAGGCGTGCTAAGGCTGCGGGTTAAGAAGCTGAGGACGAACAATGAGGGAGGGTTTACTTCACATGAGTTCGTCAACTTCTATAGAAAGGACAAGATTAAAAGGGAGCTGATGTGTGCTCACACTCCAGGACAGAATGGGTGGCGGAGAGGAAGGCCCGTCTTCTGGCAAAGGCCTGTAAAAGTTGGCTTATGCCAAAGGCATTCCCAGGATTTTTTGGGTGGAGGGAATGACCTGCGGAGCTTACGTCATCAACCAGATGCCTTAAGTCTCAATAATATGAAGTCTCTACATGAACTGATGTTCAAGAAGAAGCCCACCGTGACATATCTTCGGGTGTTCGAGTCTACCTACTACGTGCACGTTTCAGATGCTCTTAGAACCAAGCTGAATGTTAAGGAAATGAAGCTTGTCTTCATCGAATATGATGAGTGGAAGAAGGACTGGAAGTGCATGGACCCTGAGATAAGAAAATTTGTCATCTCAAGGGATGTGGTATTCGACAAGCTGACGTCGTACCAGGGTAGTTTCTTTGTGGAACTACAACAGAGTAGGGTAGAAGGAAGGCGAGAAGAAGCTGCTGGTGATCTTCTGGTGGAGCTTCCTGTGACTCTAGGAGATCCGGCTACATCAAGCTCTGTGGCAGGTGCTTCTGGTTCTGGTAGCAGGGGGAGCGATGCTCCTAGTGTACCTTGCAGAAGAGCTGATGCAGAAGAAGCAATTGAAGTGGTGGAATATAGTCAGACCTTGCGGAGGTTAAAGAGGACTATTATACCACCAGCTCGGTACAGAGATCACAATATGGTGAGCTTAGTCTCATGTTTCTTTGCAGGTTCTCTGGATGAGCGGAAGCCGTTATGCTATGAAAATGTCATTGGAGTAAAGGAGTGAAAAGATGTCATGAATGAGGAGATAACTGCCCTCAGGAAGAATGGGACTTGGGATATTGTGCCCAAGGTAGATGATATTACTCATATTACTTGCAAATGAGTTTACAAGATGAAGAAGAAAGCTGATGACAGTATTGAGCGGTACATGCTCGCCTTATAGCTCGAGGGCTCTCTCAGCAATATGGACAAGACTATGAGAAGATATTCAGTCTTGTAGCCAAGATGACTTCAGTGCGGGTGGTGATTGCCTTGACGGCTTATTAAAGATAGAAGATTTGATAACTCGATGTGAAGAATGCTTTTCTTTACGAGGAGATCTTCATGGTTCAGCCACCTGGTTATGTCTATGAAGATTATCCATGACATGTCTGCAAGCTCAACAAGACACTCTATGACTTGAAGCAGGCGTCTTGGGACTGGTACAAGAAGATCGAAGAGTATCTTCAGTTTTGCGGATATTTTGCATATGACTCAGACCCGAACTTATTCATCAAGAAAATGGTGGAACTTCAAGTCTTGGTATTGTTGTACGTTGACGATATGATCGTCACATGGAACTCTGAAGAAGAGGTAGCGAGACTCAGGGAAAAGCTAGCTATCTAATTTGAGGTGAAGGATCTTGGCGAGCTGCACCATCTCTTTTGTCTGGAAGTGGAGAAGAAGAAGAGCGATGTGCTCGTCTCCTAGAAAGGTTATGCGGAGTTAATCGTGAAGCGGTTCGGCATGAGAGAGGGAAAGAAAAGCTCTACTCCACTTGAGGTTGGTATGAAACTCCGACGAGATGAAGGAAGGGTTCCACCAGATGCCTTAGTCTTCCGGGCTCTGGTTGGGAGTTTGATATATCTGACGATTATAAGGTCGAATATTGCTTATGTTGTTGGCCAAGTAAATCGGTATATGCAGGAGCCTTGGAAGCCTCATCTAGTGGCAACAAAAAGTATTATAAAGTACGTGAAGTCCACCTCAGACATGAGTTTTTTTTGAGAGGGACGCAAGCTTCAACCTACACGGATTCACGGATGCTGACTATGAGGGAGATACCGATGATCGAAAGTCGACGTCTGGATATGTCTTCATGCAGATCGACAACTATCTCATGATGCAGTACGAAGCAGGATTCCGTGCCTGTCTCCACTACTGAAGCAGAATGCAAAGCGTCGGCCTTGGTAGCTCAGGAGGCTATCTGGCTGCGCAGGTTAGTGGATGACATCCATGAGGAGGTGCGAGATCCTACTCTGCTATGTGGTGACAATGAGAGTGCTCTCAAACTGGTTACAAATCCAGTTTGCCACGTAAGGACAAAACACATCGAGATCGAACATCACTTTGTTCATGAGAAGGTGCTTGAGGGATCTCTGATGGCGGAGTATGTGCAGAGCCAGGACAATGTCGCGGATATCTTCACATAGCCACTGTCGAAGGGTCTGTTTGAGCGGTTACAGGGGCTGTTTGGTCTGACTTCCGATTCCTACTTCAAGAGGGAGTGTTAAAAATGTTGAAGTTAGAAGTCAGCGGTCAGAAGAGTGCAAACTGCTCAGACCACAGAGACCGCAATTCTAGCATGAATAAATTCTAGTGAATGACATGTTCCTTGGACATCTTTGTTCTCACGGTCTATTTCAGCAGAGTCACTGTGGTGTTATCTGTGCAGTTAGATTTTAGCTAACCGCGAACTGCGCGGTCTGGTTTGGAGACTGTAGAGAGAAGAAGACCGATGTATGCGCGGTTGGATTTCAGTCAGCGTGGTCGATACTTGGTCAGTTGTGGTCCACATGGACTGAGTCTACTGTCCTCATATCTGTGCGGATTGATGGTGTTAACCGCGCATGGTTTGGTGATGTACAGTCCGCATGCTGGGTGAACTGGTGCTGCTAACTGTCATGTCACTGGTGGTTATTCTATCCCACTGGGCATTGAAGGTATCTGCTTGCCCGTCTATAAATAAGGGTGCTGACCTTGTTATTATTAACGAGAACTGTTAGAACTCTAGCTTGAGTTAAACTAGACGGTTAATCTTTTGTAACCGCGCGGCAAGGAGAAGTGACCTGATCTATTGCTGTGTTTGCAGATTGTGCGACTAGCACTGAGCAACCAGGAAACCGATTCTGATGGTGAAGTCAGGGGAGCTAGTGCGGATAAAGGGTAACAATCAGAGGTTAGCAACATGTTGCGGATTCAGCAACTAGGCAGTCTACTTCCTTGGTAGTTTTCCTAGCTTGGATAAATCAGTTCGCCTCTGGAGGGTTGACTATCAGTTCGAATAAAGGCTGTTCACGGTGACTTTGGCGATCAAGTGATCCTTGCTGTCAGGCGACTTGAAGTGCAGACAGTTGACAGTTCAGTAGAGCTGTGTCTGTTCGCTGCGACTTCTGCGGTTAGGTGATCTTGCAGTCAGACGAACAAGAAGTGCGGACTGGGGCAGTGTTTTCAGCAGGCAATAAGTAGCAGTCCGCACGGTTTTGCGGTTAGCAGGGAGGATAAGCGAATAGGCTATTACAGTGCACTGTCCGCCAATTTTATACTCTTCTATTTTTGGTGATTTCCATCGAGTGCATTGCGAAATCATGTCTCGCAATGTTTGTCTTGAAAGAAGATTGATAATACAATCACGGCTCTTGTTCTTCTGCTTGCCACTGATTTATTTCACTTGGACGGTTGATTGTTCCTGTGACCTCCTGTTTTATAAATTTTTACAACAATGTCCCCGGTGGGGGCTCAAGGGAAACACCCTGGCTCAAATATCGACCAGAGTTTAGTCATATCGATGAGATATCTAGTCTATATCGATCGGAGCTTGAGTCGATATGAACCCGAGCTCCGGTCGATATCGACCAGAGCTTAGTTATATCGTCTAGAGCTCTAATTGATATTCGACTAGACCTTAACTCGATATTGTCTGGACCAGATAGCCGTGTCGTCGAGAGCTGTCGACGAGAAGGGATTTGTCGGCGAGACCGGTAGCTGACGAACCCAGTTCTGTTAAATTTGTGATCGTGGCTGTTAGATCCCTTTGGATCTTGATCGAAGGGTCCATATCGGCTCCCCTTTTACTATAAAGTGGTAGAGGACTTCATTTCGAAGAGATTATGTTCCTTACGGTTGAAAAGAGTTGCACAGTAGAAGTCTCATTGGAGAAGCCGCAAGGAGCACAAGGGGGCTTCGCTATTCTTGGAGAGGAAGAAGAGAATTTCTTGAGAGATTGTGAGAGAAGTTCTCACTGTAAGTCTTGCTTGTAAACTCATCTTTTCTTTCATAATACAAGTGAGGCGAAGGGAGAGAGGTCGTAGCCCGGATATGGGTGAACTTCTGTAAATATGTTTTTTTTTGCGTTTGTGATTCTTCTTCTATTCTATTCTGCGATTATTCTCAAAAACAAATTATGTCTAAATAAATACCAGAGAGATCCAAAATATTTTTGGTAATTAGAAGAGTCAAAAATCATTTTCTGTAATGTTTTCGTGATGAGATTACATGCAGAATGTGTAATCCTAAAGGATTTTGATGTGAGTTTGTACATGATCCCAATGTATCACCTGATTTATTTCAAAACCATAGAGATTTTAACTGCAGTCACAAACGAAAATTAGAGTTCTAACGGTCATCACAGTTCTGTGTTACCAAAAACATAAAACTGCTTTCAAGTTTGTGACAACACCAAAACACGTACAGTTTCACCAAACGGTGCAACTGCGTTTGTGGCCGTAGTACGTTTCCAACCATTGTGTTTGTTGCGGTCTAACTCGATGCTCCGGTCGGGCCGGATATTCTTGGACCGCCTTAGCTCGCGGAGCGGTCGAGCGCGCACACAGTCAGTGGAAAAATGGGGGATGGACACGGGACGTTTTAGCGTGGAAAACCCTTCAACCGGGTGAAAAACCACGTGACCGGGTCGGTGCCGATCAAAATCCACTAGCTTGTTGGAGTTTACAATTTGACGGGGGAAATCGGGGCGACAGGCCGCTCCCGTTACAATCTTGAGGAGAGAGAGAGTATATGCGGTCGTTGGTGGGCAACAGACTGCCACGCCAACGGGACTTGGATGGTGGAATGAGCGAGATACTTCAGTCGCATGCGCTCAGAGGCGACGCGTGTCAGGGGTTGTCACGGCTTCCTTTGTGCGTCCTTCTCAGTCCTTGGAGTGCTCCCCTTGTAACTGTGCTCTGGTGGGGTGCCAGTAGCCGATGACAGGCTCTGGTAGCTGTTGGCGGGTGCTAGTATCCGTTGGTGGCCGCTGGAGGCTGCGGGTGGCCGTCGGTGGTTGGCGGCGAGAGGCGGCCACTGGTGGTTGACGACGAGAGGCGGCCACTGGTAGAGAAAACGGGAGAGCTCCCACCTGAGAAAGAAGAAGAAGGGGAAGCGTAGTAGGAGAAAGTTAGGAAATGAGGAGCCCCTGGGGTCCTTTTATAGGCTCCAGGGGGAAGTTACGACGGGCCCCACCACTAACATAGTGGGTTAGTGGGTGGTTTTGCCCCGATCGGACGGCCGGTGGGGCCTCTCCCTCGATCGGACGGCGGGGAGGGATTTTCATGAGGGATTCGACGCGGCGGCAGCCGGGCGGCCGGCGAGGGAGGCCGGCGGCGGCCAAGGTCACGGCCGGCCATGGCCGGGGCGGCCATGGCCACGGCCGGCCATGGCCGGGGCGGCCATGGCCACTGCCGGCCATGGCCGGCGGCCATGGCCGGGGCGGCCATGGCCACGGCCGGCCATGGCCGGGCAGCCATGGCCGGGCAGCCATGGCCACGGCGGCTGCCGACCATGGCCGAGGCCGGCTACGGCCGTGGTCGGCCATGACGGCGGCCGGCCATGGCCGGCCGGCCCCCATGGCCGAGCCACGGCCATGGCCGAGGCCGGCCATGCGGCCGAGGCCGGCCATGGCCGAGGGCGGCCATGGCCGAGGGCGGCCATGGCCGAGGCCGGCCATGGCCGAGGCCGGCCATGGCCGCGGCCGGCCATGGCCGAGGCCGGCCATGGCCGGCCGCCGCGGCCGGCCATGGCCGCGGCCGGCCATGGCCGCGGCCGGCCATGGCCGCGGCCGGCCATGGCCGCGGCCGGCCATGGCCGCGGCCGGCCATGATCGTGGCCGGCCGGCCATGGCCGGAGGGGAACCACCGGGGGCGGTTCCTTCCCCTAATGGTGGGGAGAGAGGGGGCCCACTCCCATGATCTCCATGAGAGATCATGGGGGTTAGGGGGGGCCCGCCCATGATCTCCATTCATGGGGATCATGGGGGTCTCCTTTTTCTTATAAATTAAGGTGGAGCCCATCAATTGCCCCCCAAATCTCTTTCAGTTGGGAGGGAAGTGAGCACGGGGAGAGATTTTTAACTCTAGTTGCGGTGGTGATTGCCGGCGTGGAATCCGGGATGGCGGCGATGGTGAGCGTCTCCAAGGTATGCTGGTTCGTGTGTTAGTTTGGAAAGCGGACGTCAGACAGGCTCGCGCGGGGGCCGGCAAGGCGTAGGAGTTGGTGGTGTGCCACCGTTGCGGGAGAGGGACCGAGCGCGCGCAGGCGTTGCGCGCGGACCGCGCGCGCTGGCCTTGCGCGCAGGCCGTGCGGGCGCAGGTCGTGCGCGCGCAGGCCGCGCGCGCTGGCCTTGCGCGCAGGCCGCGCGCGCGCAGGGCGCGCGCGCGCTGGCCGCGCGCGCGCAGGCCGCGCGCGCGCAGGCCGCGCGCGCGCAGGCCGCGCGCGCGCAGGCCGCGCGCGCGCAGGCCTTGCTCGCAGGCCGCGCGCGCAGGCCATGCGCGCGTATGCCGTGTGCGCTGGCTGCGGGCGCGCAGGGAGTGCGCACGTGCTGGCCGTTCGCGTGCCGGCCGCACATGCAGGCCGCGCGCGCGCACAGGCCGCGTGCGCAGGCTGTGCGTGCTGGCCGCGTGCTTGCTGGCCGGACTTGGTGAGGCTGCGTGTGCGCGCGCGCGCAGGCGGTGCTTGCGCGCAGGCCATGCGCGGCCGTGGAGAGGGTTGTTTTGTGCGTGATTTTTACCATTTTGGGAAATGACTAATTTTTCCATGCGGTGTGCAGGTACCGAAGATCGCTCTGCTGATGACCAATGCGTCTATTACGCTCCTCCTTGACTGAAGACGGCGTTGCTATTTGGAGAACAAAGTTCGGGCTTCCTTCAGACTTGGAGGTGAGGATCCCGCGTCCCGAGGAGGGGGTTCAAAATCCTCCCCGTGGGTTGGCTGACTGTCTGCGAAGTGTCGCTCAGATCTGGTTTCCGTCTTCCTCCCTGCGACGAGGTGGTGGAGATTCTGAAGTTTTGCGGAGTTCCTATTTCCCAGTTTGCCCCAACCGGGGTTACTCGTATCATGGGCTTGATTGCTTTTTTTCGTAAGCACGGGGCTCTCTTTCTTTAGACCAGTTCCGTGATTGGTGCGACGTGCGCTTTGATGGTGGTGAGCGGATCGAGGTGCGCAGCAACAAGGTTTGGCTGGAGTTTGAGTCTCGCAAAGATCGTCGTCACGGTAACACTTTGTTCGGATATGTGAAGAACTCTTGGGGTCTTCCTGAGGTATGGAATGCGCTTCCCGACCGTTGTCGCCGTGTGAAAGGGAGGGAGCGAGACTTCTCTCCTGTGTTGGGATTTTCCGAGCCTCGTGAATTGGCTAACCGTCTCTTCAACATATATGCGTTTGTCGAAGAGAAGCGATTGTTGGGATGTGGTATTTCTGTTGGCACAGGACGGGTGGTGTCGTCTTCTCAGGGAGGAGGCCGCAAGAGAAAAGCGGTCATGGCCCCCGGTAGTGATGTTGACGTTGTGGTGGTAGCCTCTGATGATTCAGTCCCAGAGACGCAGTTACCTGTTTCCCCGACTCCACGGGCGCTTGCTAGCGCAGCGGTTCCTCGGATGTCTTCCTCTTTGAAGGCGATGAGTGATGCGGTAAGTTGGTGCCTTATTGTTTCTTCCTCCTTCTTCTACTTTTTGTTTGAAGGCGGCTAATTGCGTGTTTTCCTTTTGCAGATCGAGACTCAGGCGCAGATAGCGGTCACCTAGAACGATCATTACGTGAGCCTAAAGGATGGCTATCTTGCTTTGCAGGATAAGCTTCGACTGTCGATGGGTTCACTTTCTTCTCTCAAGGAAGAACATGACCGGGACATCGCGCAGTATCATCGAGTTGAGTCAGAGCTGAAGTCTGAGCTAGAATACGTGCGTGCTTCCTTGGACGTGGAGAAAGCCGTGGTGGAGAGGACTGCCCAGATGTTGAAACATGCGAGGGAGGAAATATCTGGCTTGGAGACTCAATTGCATGCGGCGCGAGATGAGGTTGCAGGCCTTGAGACCCAGCTTTGTGCGACGAGGGCGCAGGTAGAGATGTTATCTTCGGATGACCGTACATCAGAATTGAAGGCCACAGGCCTCGCGGAGTACCTGGAGTCCTTGGACTATATGCGGGATCGTAGCCTGATCGCGGAGGAGGTTCGTGATGACATTTGGTCCAAGGAGGTAGAGCCTCAGATGGATGACATGCGCCAGTTAGAGCTTCGTCGTGGTGTTTCGAAGGCCTTTCGCTTCATAGGGAAGCATCTTGGGTGTGATATTTCCAGTTTCAGCTTTGCGGACGTTTCAGATGATGAGCGTTCTAGCTCAGATGTTGATGATGAGTAGCTCTAGTGTTTATCTGCTTTTGTCTGCCTCGTTGTTTATTTGTAGTCATTTATTTCTATCATAGCTTTTGAGATTATCGCTGTTAGGGCTCCCATTCGTTGTTTGTTATGATAGCCTTACTTGTATGTCGTTGTCCTGCGTTTTGCATAGATGTATTTTGACACGAGATAGTTGTTGGTGGGAGTTGATCTTTGTCATGGCTTTTTGCGTGAGACAGGCTCGCGGCTTCTTCGTGAGGGGGGCAGGCCCCCACGGTATTGCGTGGAACAGGTCCACGGCTTTTCGCGCGAGACAGGCTCGCGGCTTCTTCTGAGGGGGGCAGGCCCGCACGGTGCTGCATGGAACAGGTCCACGGCTTTTCGCGCGAGACAGGCTCGCGGCTTCTTCGTGAGGGGGGCAGGCCCCCACGGTGTTGCGTGGAACAGGTCCACGGCTTTTCGCGCGAGACAGGCTTGCGGCTTCTTCGTGAGGGGGGCAGGCCCCCACGGTGTCGCGTGGAACAGGCCCACGGCTTTGAATTTCGTTAGAACACGCAGTGTTTGCAGAAAATAAAAGGTAATTCTTTGACTAATAAGCGTGATTCAAAGTATTTGCATGAGATCAGGTTTGTGACTTATATAGATCACATAGTCTTGAATTGAAAATGACGGCATAAAAGAGTCGTAATGTGTCACTGGTAAAAGCGGCGTAGATTTTGTGCGTTCCAGGTGCGTGGGAGAATCTTTCCTTCGGCGTTTCGTAGCTTGTATGTGCCTGGCTTCACCATAGCGGTGACAACGAATGGTCCTTCCCATGTTGGAGATAGCTTGTCGCCTTATGTTCCCTTCCCGGCAGCTTCCAAGGTGCGAAGGACTAGGTCTCCGATGTTGATTGAGCGGGCCTTTACCCGGCGGTTGTAGTAGCGGGCTGTGCGTTGTTGGTAGGCGGCGGCGCGAAGAGCGGCTTCTTCTCGTACTTCGAAGATCAGGTCAAGGTTGTCTCGGAGCGCCTCGTTGTTTATCTGGGGATCGAAGTTGGATGTCCGAGGACTAGGAACGCCAATGTCGACGGGTATAATAGCCTCCGTTCCATAACAGAGATTATAAGGAGTTTCTCCGGTAGGCGTTCTCTCTGTGGTGCGATATGCCCATAGCACATTAGGAAGGGCGTCCACCCATTGCCCCCCAGCATCTTCTAGTCGTGTTTTTAGTCCCTTTAGGATAGTACGGTTGGTTACTTCAATTTGCCCATTGGATTGGGGATGTGATACTGTTGTGTGTCGCAATGCTATCTTTAAGTCTTCACATAACTTGGTAAAGGACTTTCCAGTGAATTGAGTGTCGTTGTCTGTGATAATGATTGCCGGTATGCCGAAGCGACATACGATGTTCTTCCAGACGAACTGTTTGGCGTTCTCTTCGGTTATCTTGGCCAGTGGTTCTGCTTCGATCCACTTGGTAAAATAATCGATTGCCATAATGATGAATTTTCTTTGACCGGAAGCTAATGGCAAAGGTCCAAGGAGGTCTATCCCCCATTGTGCGAACGGCCAGGCTCCTTGTATCGATGTGAGGGCTAACGGGGGCTGCCGGGGAATGTTAGCGTGTACTTGACAGCTCTTGCACTTCTGAACGAATTCTGTCGCTTCCTTCTTCATGGTTGGCCAGTAAAATCCTTGCCGTAGGATTTTCCTGGCCAGGGCTTTCCCCCGAGATGTTCGCCGCATACTCCTTTGGTGAACTTCGCAGAGCGTGTACTCGGCATCTTCTCCTGATAGGCACTTCAGGTAGGGTCCTGCAAAGGACCGTTTGTATAGTTCCCCGTCTATCAAAGTGAATGCTGCCGCTCTCATTCTCAGGCGACGAGCCTCCTTTTGATCTTCTGGTGATAGTTGGCCCTTCAGACGGGCGATTAGCGGGGCTGTCCATGATTCCTCTGCTTTATTGACTTCTGCTACTTCCCACGGGCCGTGAATACTGGGGAAGACTATTTCTTCAACTTGGCGCCTTCTTGTTTGGTATTGCGTTGAAGAAGTGGCAAGCTTTGACAGGGCATCTGCCTTGTTATTTTGTTCTCGAGGGATATGCATAATTTGGATTTGTGGAATTTGGATGAGAAGGGACTTGACGAGTTTCAGGTATTGGGATAGCTGTTCATTCTTGGCTTCAAATTCTCCTTCTACCTGTGAGACAACAAGTTGTGAGTCAGAGTAAATGGTCAGCTGCTTGACCTGGCAGCTGATGGCGAGCCTGAGTCCCGCGATGAGGGCTTCGTATTCTGCTGCATTGTTTGTGGCAGGGAATTTTAGTCGGAGTCCATATTCTAGAGTAACGAGTTCTGGATTAATGAGGAGCAGGCCTGCCCCAGCACCTTCAGCCCCTGAGGCCCCGTCTACGTATAACGTCCATGTTCGTCCGGCTTCCGTGGGTGCAAATTCTGTTTCCATCGGTAGAGTGTTCTCTACAATGAAGTCGGCCAAAACCTGAGATTTGATGACGGGGCGCGGGAGGAAGTGGATATCGAACTCACCCAACTCGACAACCCACTTAACCAATCGACCGGATGCTTCGGGTTTTTGAAGAATGGCCGGAGTGGTAGCTCGGTTAGGACCTTAATAGTGTGTGCCTGGAAGTAGGGACGGAGTTTTCTTGCGGAAAAGACAAGTGCTAAGGCTGTTTTGTCTGCAGCTGGGTAGCGGGTTTCAGTATCAGAAAGGATTTTGCTCAGGTAGTAGATGAGGCGTTGAATTCCCCCTTCGTCTTTAACTAGGACTGAACTTAGGGCTGCTGGTGTGATGGCAAGATATAAAAAAGAGAATTTCTCCGGGAGCTGGCTTGGATAGAAGTGGAGGAGAGGCCAGGTATTGCTTTAAGGATTCAAAGGCTGATTGACACTCATCGGTCCATTGAAACCCTGAGCTTCGTGCTCCTCGGAGAATTTTGAAGAAAGGGAGGTACTTGTCCCCTGTCCGAGCTAGGAATCGGGATAGTGCTGTGATTCTTCCGTTCAGCCGTTGTACATCTTTAAGTGATCTGGGTGGAGACATTTCTTCGAGAGCCTTAATTTTCTCAGGATTGGCCTCTATTCCTCGCTGGGTAACCATGAACCCCAAAAATTTTCCGGAAGTGACACCGAAGGCGCACTTGCTTGGGTTGAGATTCATTCCATATTGTCTGAGGATCTTGAAACATTTTTCTAGGTCTTCTAAATGGTCTTCCCGGCGAATGCTCTTAACCAGCATATCGTCTACATACACTTCCATGGATCTGCCGATGAGTTCTTTAAAGATCTTGTTCATGAGTCGCTGGTAGGTGGCTCCTGCATTTTTAAGTCCGAATGGCATTACCCTGTAGCAATAAATTCCTTTGTCGGTACGGAAAGCCGTGTGTTCCTCGTCGCTCGGATCCATTCGAATCTGGTTGTATCCAGAGTAGGCATCCATGAAGCTAAGCAGTTGATGTCCGGCGGTTGAGTCAACTAGTTGATCGATCCTGGGAAGTGGAAAGCTGTCCTTAGGGCAAGCCTGGTTGAGATTTGTATAATCCACACACATTCTCCATTTTCCTGAGGATTTCTTTACTAGGACAACATTAGCTACCCAAGCAGGGTAGCCAACTTCTCGAATGAATTGCGCGCGCAGGAGTTTTTCAACCTCTTCTTCTATTGCTTGGAGCCTCTCAGGGGCGAAATTCCTCTTCTTTTGAATGACGGGATTACACGCAGGGTTGATGTTGAGGGAGTGGCGGATGACCTGAGGGTCGATCCCAGGCATATCTTCCGGGGACCAGGCGAAGATATCCTTATTCTTGCGGAGGTAGGCTGCTAATTCTTCCCTCTCGTGCTCCTGTAAGAGGGATCCAAGCTGGACGGTGCGATCCGGCTTTGTCGAAGAGAGGGGGACTTCAATTAGACCTTCGGAGGGTGCCCCCCGCTGCAGAACTGCTTCATCTCTGAGGTCGAAGTCATCGATGTTTAGCGTGGTAGGCTCGGTGGGCTGTGCTTGTTTGGAATAACAACTCCTTGCGGCTTCCTGGTTTCCGCGTACTACTCCAATTCCTCCAGGAGTAGGGAACTTCATCGCTAGATGGGGGATAGATGAGATAGCCTTGAAGGTAGTCTGAACAGGCCTTCCGAATATAGCGTTGTATGCTGAGTTTGAATCTACTACCACGAATTGAGCTTCATGCGTAATCTGTCTTGGGAATTCTCCCAACGTGACTGGTAGAGTGACTGTTCCGATGACTTGGACCTGATGGTTGTCGAAACCATATATTGGTCCCGTGGCTGGAGTTAGCTGCTGTCGAGATATATTCATATTCTGCAGAGTGGTGGAAAAAAGGACGTCGACTGAACTGCCATTATCGACGAGGATTCGCTTAACGTTATAGCAGGGATTTCCGATTCCGGCACTAATTACAAGCGGGTCTTGATGCGGGATTCGGACGTTGATAAGGTCTTCATCCCCAAATGATATGGTGGTGTCCTGCTTTCTTCTTTTATCTTCATGGGCTTCCTTTACAGAGTGGACTGACAGTATCTGTGAGGTTAGAATAGGTGACCCGGCAATAGTCTCAATGTTTCCTACTGCTTGCCTTCCTCCTTCGGGCGCTGGCGGGGCATTCTGATGATCCCTGGGTCGCCTAGGCGGGTCTTGCTGCTCTTGGACCCTTCCTTGTAGAAATCTGCCGAGTAGTCCTAAACGGACTAAACGCTCGATTTCCTCCTTTAGGCGAGCACATTCTTCAGTGGTATGCCCGGTTGTCCGATGATATTCACAATACTTTGATTGATCGTTCTTAGGATTAGGAGGTGGTTGCCTTGGTCGCTGTAATGCTGGTTCATTCTGAATGGCATACAAAACGTTGGTGCGAGAAGTGTTGAGAGGGGTATAGTCCCTAGGGGGATCTCTCTGTGAGTCACGCCTGCGTTGTCCGGCTCGACGTTCCTCATGGAATCTTCCTTACTGCCGTTGAGGAGCCGGCTCTTTATCTCTTTGCCTTTTCTGTACTCCATCGAACTGTCGCCTATGAGCTTCAATAGCTTCGTCTGCGGCTATCTGTGCCTCAATTCTGTGCACCAGATCCGGGTAGTTGGGTACGGTCTCTCTCATGAGTGCCGAATAGAAGCCGCTGGGGCGAAGACCACCCAGGAATACTCCACGTAGGAGTTCGGGGTCGATGCCCGGGATCTGGCGAGCTTCTGCAGTGAAACGTCAAAAGAATTCTTTGAGGGTTTCCCCTTCGTTCTGGCGGATTCCAGAGAGATGAGATGGATCACGGACAATCTTTCGATTAGCGATGAATTGGTCGGAGAATTGTCTGGTTAGCTCGGCAAAATTAGCAATGGTATCGGGCCTTAAAGAGTGGAACCATGTTCGAGCTTGCCCTTTGAGAGTAGTTGGGAATACTTGACATAACAATTGATCGGTGGCATGGAAGATCCTCATGATGGTGGTGAAATGATTGACATGCTCGAGTGGATCGTCAGTTCCGTCGAATGTTTCGACGCTTGGGAGTTTGAACCCGGGTGGAATTGGATGATCGAGGATCTGCTAGGTCAAGGGGGAGCCTTGATAAAGCGTTCGCTGAGGGTGGAAATCTCTTCTTGCGGCTTGGCGGCATTCTTCAGCCACAGCCTCCCTGATCTCTTGACGAGTTAGTAGAGGGTGGATGGGAGCATCGTTAACTGGATCGCGGGGGCGATCTGCCCCTGCTCTTCCTAGATGGGGATGAGCCGAATGGGGATGAATTAATGGTCCTTCCTGCTCCTCTGGTTGATTAAATAGTGAGGATGGTTAGCTGCCGCTCCAAGTTCCGAGCAGAGTGAGCATTTCCTGTCTGCTGCTCCTCCATTTGGCGGCACACGCCCCTCCAGAGCGGCGACAGGGGCGAGCGCTGCTTCAGCGGTCAGTGGCACGTCTACCAGAGAGTGAGATCGTGCAGGCTCAGTGTGTCCGCCAAGTGCGGATCCTTCTGCGGTGCGGGTACTCCTCTTTGCCATTGTGATGAACTTGCTCTGCGAAGGATATTGGGAATGTTTCCCCCAGACGGCGCCAAACTGTTGCGATCTAACTCGATGCTCCGTCGGGCCGGATATTCTTGGACCGCCTTAGCTCGCGGAGCGGTCGAGCGCGCACACTGTCAGTTGAAAAATGGGGGATGGACACGGGACGTTTTAGCGTGGAAAACTCTTCAACCCGGGTGAAAAACCACGTGACCGGGTCGGTGCCGATCAAAATCCACTAGCTTGTTGGAGTTTACAATTTGACGGGGAAATCGGGGCGACAGGCCGCTCCCGTTACAATCTTGAGGAGAGAGAGAGTATATGCGCTCGTTGTGGGCAACAGACTGCCACGCCAACGGGACTTGGATGGTGGAATGGGCGAGATACTCAGTCGCATGCGCTCAGAGGCGATGCGTGTCCAGGGGTGTCACGGCTTCCTTTGTGCGTCCTTCTCAGTCCTTGGAGTGCTCCCCTTGTAACTGTGCTCTGGTGGGGTGCCAGTAGCCGATGACAGGCTCTGGTAGCTATTGCGGTGCTAGTATCCGTTGGTGGCCGCTGAGGCTGCGGGTGGCCGTCGGTGGTTGGCGGCGAGAGGCGGCCACTGGTGGTTGACGACGAGAGGTGGCCACTGTAGAGAAAACGGGAGACTCCCCACCTGAGGAAGAAGAAGAAAGGGGAAGCGTAGTAGAGAAAGTTAGGAAATGAGGAGCCCCTGGGGTCCTTTTATAGGCTCCAGGGGGAAGTTACGCGGGCCCCACCACTAACATAGTGGGTTAGTGGGTGGTTTTGCCCCGATCGGACGGCCGGTGGGGCCTCTCCTCCTCGATCGGACGGCGGGGAGGGCTTTTCATGACGGCGGCGGCAGTCGGGCCCGGCGAGGGAGGCCGGCGGCGCCAAGGTCACGGCCGACCATGGCCGGGCGGCCATGGCCGGGGCGGCCATGGCCACGGCCGCCATGGCCGGGCGGCCATGGCCACTGCCGGCCATGGCCGGGGCGGCGGCATGGCCACGGCCGGCCATGGCCGGGCAGCCATGGCCACGGCGGCGGCCGACCATGGCCGAGGCCGGCCACGGCCATGGTCGGCCATGACGGCGGCCGGCCATGGCCGAGGCCGGCCATGGCCAGGCCGGCCATGGCCGAGGCCGGCCATGGCCGGGCCATGGCCATGGCCGAGGCCGGCCACGGCCGAGGCCGGCCACGGTCGCGGCCGGCCACGGCCGCGGCCGGCCATGATCGTGGCCGGCCGGCCATGGCCGGAGGGGAAACCGCCGGGGGCGGTTCCTTCCCCTAATGGTGGGAGAGAGGGGCCCACTCCCATGATCTCCATGAGAGATCATGGGGTTAGGGGGGCCCGCCCATGATCTCCATTCATGGGGATCATGGGGGTCTCCCTTTTTCTTATAAATTAAGGTGGAGCCCATCAGTGTTCATGTCCGTCACCGTTGACCACTGCGTTTCTAAGCGCAACCACCGTGCCAAGGGGACCCTAAATGGCACCTCTAAAGCTAAAAGTGTGCTGACAATGTCTTTGATATAATAACTCCACAAGAAAATTTAAAATAATTAATCTACATCTCTTTGGCGCTGTTTAATAATAATCAATTGACCTGACCAATGTGATCTTTGAAACTCTTCATTGGTCATAATGCTAGCTAAATGATATATATTTTTGTATGATTATTTAAATGAAATCCAGGTCCGGGTCCATTGATGAAAACATGGCATCTTCTCATCAAGGGACGACGAATTAAGAGGATGGAGTGATTCCAAAGAAGAAGAAGAAATACGGATGCATACTGATATGGAAGAAGTCAAATAAAACATACATAAAAAAAGGTGTAGATGAGGACAAACTTGAAAGAAATCCTCCCTCAAATGAAGCTGTGGATGTGGCAATTAAGCTAAGAAGAGTTTTAACTATAAATGGTTGATAAGAGGCATGCAGCTCTCTCCATCATCACAATTGGTTTTGGTTATGGAGTTCTCCCGAAAAATGATTTTAGCAGGGATCCTCCTAATCCTTCTCTCATGTTTGGGTGATTATTCATTTAATTAGTCTCCCTCCCTCTTTTATTCATATTTATATATTAAATAGTTGCCACACTGATTAACATGACATTGATGTGATGC
Organism: Platanthera zijinensis; assembly: GCA_039513925.1. Classification (NCBI taxonomy): domain Eukaryota; kingdom Viridiplantae; phylum Streptophyta; class Magnoliopsida; order Asparagales; family Orchidaceae; genus Platanthera; species Platanthera zijinensis. The sequence goes on along the minus strand of CM077089.1, from coordinate 179,712,085 downwards.
AGGAACGGTGAGCGGAAGTTGCTTCGAAGGCAGAATAGATAACCTGGAAGCTCCTTGTAACTACCGTGTGTGCGAAAAAGCAGCGAGAAATTATCCATGGTGCACCACCGAAAACTTTGTGTGCAACAGTCCGACGCAATGCACTGCTCTGCATTGCACTGACCCGGGCGTTGTCATGTGTGACTTTAGGCACTAATGCATGACCCGCCTTCCTGCTTAAGAAATTATACAATTTCTTTATGTTCTATGTATCTTTATGTTTATTTTTTCCTTGCAAAATTTACTTGCCTTCTTTTTTTCATACGCTGTCATGCTAATTATGTTGGGCTCGATCTGTGTGCTATGCAATAAATTCTCATTTATATTCAAATAATATCTATATCAATTTATGATTATATATATTTTTCATTGCCGTGTACTTGATTTTGCTATCTCTGGAACAAAGGGACCGATTCTTCTGAGTATTTTTGTTGATGCATGCATGAAGGCGACATATGCCAAGTGTCGCCTATGCCCTTCTTCAATTCTAGGGTTGAGCTGCCAGCCTACACATGCGCCTACATTCTATCAGGTGAGATGTTTTTTTCTCCCAAGTGTGTAATCGGCTCGCCATCTTTTGACAAAATGCTTTTCAAGTATATGTTTCATGTCAAGTGTGAAAATGAGTAGATAGCCGTCTTTGATTATGAAATCTGATGTGTTTTTGACCGAGGCAAGCTTCCCGGAAAGAGGCAAGGGAAACTTCATCCACATCTATCTTATGTCATCCACTACAACTACTCCATGGATTTAGCCCTATAAATAGTCATGATGGAGGATGAGGAATGCATCCACTTCTCTCCAAATACAAACATTAGAAGATTTCACTTAAGAGCCTTTTGTGACAATCGTCTTAGTTTGACAAAGCTTTAGACTTCATTCTATGACGTTGATGAGAAATATTTCGCCTACACGGATTGGATAAAGAGCAAATTTGAGCAAAGATTCAAAAGAAATCTTGGAGAGGATTTGTGTAATTCGTCTCGTCCGCCAATGTCTGCAACTTCCAATTTTCCTGCTACTATTTATTGTGTATTATTGTGTGATGCGAAGTTGGTGAAGATCCGGTGTGGATCGAGAAGGGAAAACCGTGTAGTTGTCTATTTATTTTACATATGCTTTGTAGCGTCTTTCTGGGTTGGATTCTGATCATCCCGTGGTTTTCACCCCATTGGGTTTCCCCATTAAATCTGCGTGTTACTTTTTACTATTGTTATTTTGTACCGTGTTTTAGTTGTGTATCAGCATATCATTAAGCGGTCGAGCATGCACTTGCTCAAACTAATTTCCCTGTGTTCTAGTCGGGCTTGCATGCTCTCTAGCCCAATAAATGGTATTAGAGATTGGTTCTTGTCAGGGCAGGTATCGGGATGACCTATTTGAGATTTAATTTAAGCTGATCAGATATTTTGGGTTGGTTATCAAGTGTGGTAGTTAACGATTATTGATCCGATCATTATCCTCTTTGATTGTTTTCTTTGAAAGTCGGCTCAGGGAACTGAGAGCAATCATAATAGTGACAGAGCACTATGAAGTGTACTTTAGGTTCAAGTTTTGAACAAATGGTGAAATTGAACGGTATGAACTGTCACCATAACACTTACTGGCGAGAGATCTAATCTACATAAAGGGCTGATATGTTATTATCTTTGAGGAGATGCCTAAAAACATGATCCAAATAAGTAGAAATTGGAGCACCAAAAGTTATATATGTGGATTCATCAGACGGTTCCTAGAGCCAAATGTCTACAATAAATTTGTCAGTATCATTGATGTAAAGATACTTTAGAAAACTCTCGAGATGTTGTATGTCAAGAGTACTAACATCAACAAGCTATATCTACCGAAAAAGTAGGGGGAGTTCAAATATAGAGAGAGATTACCTATGCTGGATCATGTGAATGAGTTCTAGGATGCCATTGACTGCACCACTGCTATGAAGGTGACCTTTAATGATGAGGTCAACGCAATGTGGTTGTTTAAGTCTCTTTTAAACTCTTGTTAGATGATTAAAGTTTCTATAGAGCAGAAAGAGTTGGATTTGTAGAATTATGCACACGAATGATAATGGAGCAGATATGCTTACGAAGACCATATCGAGGGGAAGTTTGAATATTATGTGAGGATTGCCAACATGCTGATCTTTTCCATATAGAAGCAAAGGGAAATAAATTATTGGGTACAGTTCCCGTTCTTTGTGGAGAAAATGATGGGTTTGAGTCTTATCAAACTCAAATTTAGTGGTGTTAGATCTTATTGACCAAATGTGGAGATATATTGATGAAAGACCTAATGAGAGGAAAATCATTAGAAGAACAAATTCCTTCACTTATTTAAAAAGAGGGAGATTTGATGAGATGTTTTTTCTTCTAAGTGTGTTGAAACCCTATTACTGATTTGGGCTAGGATCACTATTATTTGTTTATGATGATTAGTTTGATCCATTTTGTATAGTCTAGCATTGAAACCAAAAACTTGGTCACTCGTGGAGTTCGGGATCCCAAGAAAGGAGTGACCTCACACCTACTACACTCAGGAGAACGTCATAGGCCAAAGACTCAAGAAGCTAGGAACAGACCCTCGGCTCTATCGTGGAGGTCCCACCTGTAACACCCCAAAACTTGGAAGGGTAATCGACGGCGTCGTTTTAGCCAAGTTTGGGTTTTGGAGAAGGTGACACGGGCGTGTCAGGGCGTGACACGGGCGTGTTAGGGCGTGACACGGGCATGTCAGGGCGTGGTCGACCGCGGAGCTTGTGGTCGACGTTTTGAGGGTCGACGTTCGTCGAGCTCAGGAACACGGCCTGGGACACGGGCGTGTCCCTGGCCGTGTCCTTCTCGGGCTATTTGCAGGATTATTCTGCTAGGCGTGACACGGGTCATGACATGGCCGGTCGGGTCTGACACGGGCGTGTCGAAGGCCGTGTCTTTGGCCGTGTCCTTCTCTGACTGGGAAAATTGGTCGGTGGGGGGGCGTGACACGGGTCTCGACACGGGCGTGTCAAAGGCGACACGGCCGTGTCGGAGGCCGTGTCAACGGCCGTGTGCTGGTTTTCGAATCGGTCGAGACGGCGAATGGTTGACACGGCCCTGCACACGGCCGTGCCAACCCGTGTTCGGCCCAGATTTTGTTATTTTGGGTTCCGATCGTGGCCGTCCGTTTCTTTGGTATGAGATCCAACGGTGGGGAGCCTCCCTGGGCGGTTTAAGGCCGGGAATAGGGTTTCAAACCCTCATTTTCCTTTTGGCTTTATCTCTCTTGATTCTAGAGAGAAGGGAGAGCAAGGAGGACGAAGAAGGCCAAGTTCCGGCCGCCGGCGAAGCTTCGGAGGTCCATTTCGCGAGCGGAGTTCAGATCCGCGAAGGTGGGAGTGTTGCGGTGGTTTAACCGAGCAAATCTTCTCCATGGCTAGGAAGAGGGGACGGAAGGTAACGACACTTCTCCTCTCGATTTTTAGGATTTAGGATGCATGAATAACATCCCCTTCCTTTCGTATTTTGAGCACCGAATCTCTCAAATGAGAGGGATTCGTGTAGCCTAGGTTCAAGAGGAACCTCCGGGTTGAGTATGTTCATCCCGGCATGCTTTGCATTAGAGATCCGCTCCGTTAGCGGATTAGGCATTGTGGGTGAAGCCGTGGTCGCGACCGTTAGTCCGACCCGGTGATGTTGCATAGCGAGCTTTCGGGGATTCGTAGAAATCCGTTGCGGCAATACGCCGTTGTATGTATGCGTTTTCCCCCTATATTTGAGTGGTACTCGTGGTCGGAACCGGACAAGGTTAGCTCGTGTTGGGGTAGATGGTTTCCTTGTAGCACGGGAAAGACACGGTGCGAATGGTGATTGGGGTGGGGAAACCTTTGTTTGTGCTGTGCAAAGGCGGGCTATGTCTCCGTGGTCGGCTGGCTATCCCGTGACGCGCAAGTCATGTGGGGGAAGTGTCCCGACGAGACTAGCCCCTTGTGTGGGACTGACGAGAATGTCGAGCGGAGGGCAAGCCCGGGCAATGTGGCCATGAGCGGGTGGGGTCCAGCAAGGCTTCTTAGAGTCGGTCAGTGTGAGACGGAACCCTGACGTGCGAAGTCAGAATGTGCGGGCAAGCCCGGAGTATATGACCCTTGTGCGGGTGGGGCCTTTGCAAGGTTCCGTGTGACGGCGTGTGTGCCGTTAGGGACATGGTGGTTCCCTTGTGTTTGTGGCTTTAAGCCAATGGGGAAACGGAAGTACCAGTGTTTGATGTTGTGCTAGATGCATATGAGCTAGGGTGCCTTGGTGAAACCCGGGTTGCATTCATGTTGCATAGTAGGCCCCTTTCACTTTGTATAAAACATAAAGAACATGTATGCTGTATGAGACATCCAAGCCTGTTTTACCGCTTTATTATATATACTCTTTTGGTATACGAGGTGCTAACTTGCAGGTGGAGTGGTACCCCGGGGTCCGTTAGGGACGGCCGGGAGGAGATGTGTTTGTTACACAGTAGAGGTCAGCCTTTGCTGACCCACATTACTTTAAATCCTTACAGGGCAAGGATCGCATGCAGGAGCTAGTGCACCGGGCGAAAAGCCCTAAGCCTCATGAAGTGTTGCTGTGCGTGACTATTTTCTTTTCCTTGTTTTGTTGCTGTCGTTTGACTATGTCTGGCTTGCATGCCGAGGTAGCTAGGGTGCTTGGCACTTTTTATATTTGGACTTATATTGTGTAAGGCCTTACGCCATTTGATACTCTTCTTGTTGGTGGATAACAACTTCTGTCTGTTATTGTTCTGTTTCCGCTGTGTGTTTGTCTGGAGTTTTGAGATTGGGTAGTTTTATATCATCTTTTAATACCAAGCTGTGCGTCCGTATGTTGTGGGGCCCCCGCCGGACCCATATTAATTTCTTAACTTTACAGGGGACATGTTACAATTTGGTATCAGAGGGAGTTCCAATGAGAAGTTTCGCGGTCAAAAGTATAAGTCTTAAGTCGCGTAAATAAGAAGTTATCCACATCCAGGAGTATTGCAGGACCATGAGTGTCCTTGTGTTCGAGTCTTTGCGATTAGAGACTGATTTGTGTTTTCTTGCTTGTGTTTAGAGTGCAAGCAACGAGGATGGGACCTCGAGGCCAAGAGAAGAGCTCTCGACAAGTAGTGCGACTGCGCAAGGTCCGCTAGGGATGGGGGTCACACCGGCCGACTTCTATCGTATGCTTGCAGAAGCGATGGTGGCGGCCCAAGCTGCAGCGACAGCACAGGTAGTAGCTCCCGTTGCTCAAGTAGCAACTCCTGCTACCCCGAACACGGCAGCGACCGTGCCGGTTGAGGAAGCCAGGCGGGCAGAGCCGCAGGCCGAGAGAGTGGTTGTCGGGCATGGGGACCGGCAAATGAAGTACTTCCTGAGTTTCCACCCTCCAACCTTCAAGGGAATCGGCACGCCCACAGATGCAGAGGATTGGTGGGCTAGAATTCAGGAGCTTCTGAGGGCGGCAGAGGCGCCAGATGAGAAAAAGGCAGAGTTCGCAGCCTTTATGTTGGAGGGAGATGCCAAGTTATGGTGGGTGAGCCACAGTGGCCGGCAGTTTCTAGGACGCACACCGTCCATCGAGGAGTTTGGGAATGCCTTCCTGAAGAAGTACATTCCCGCCTCAACAAGGTTAGCCCTCCAGAGGCAGTTTCTACATCTGGTGCAGCGAGACAAGTCAGTGGATGAGTATGTTCAGGAATTTACTTGCTTGGGTCGTTATGCAGGGACGACCATGGCAGACGATGAAGAGAGGGACAATCTCTTCTATCATGGATTGAGGGAGAATCTAAGAAAACCCCTCATATCGATGAAACGTGCGGGTTTCAACGAATTGGTGGAGGCGGCCCGAATTTTGGAGAGTGACATGGATCGATCCCAGCGTCGCAAGGGTTTCACACCCAAACAGGGGGAGGAGAAGAAGCCCGCTCAGTCCCATGGAAAGGCGGAAGGGAGCCGATGGAAGAAGAAGCCTTCCTCATATAAGTCGGGCGAGAAAAGTAATTGGACGTCCGGAGGGTCACGCTCTAAGGGACCGCAGACGTGTTACAGTTGTGGCAAGCCAGGCCACATAGCAAGATTTTTTACCCAAGGGGGCGCTGAGCAAGAGCCAAGGCAGGAGCAGACCGTACGCTCCGGACCCAGTGCAGCAGAGAAGGGGAAGATGGCGGAGTCGAGTGCTTCCCGGTTTCAACCAGTGCAACCAAGGGCCTACAACCTTGGGCAGCAGAAAGCAATCCGCCAAATCGATGTGGTGACAGGTATGAGAGTTCAACCTGCACCGTAGATTTCTTCCTTTCAAGCCTTTTTATGTTTGTTGCATGTGTGTAGGCTTTGTAGTGGTATCTGGGTACCCCGCTAGAGTACTTTTTGATACGGGAGCGTCGCACTCCTTCCTTGCGGAAAGTTTCACCCGGAGGATTGGAGTTGTGTCCTTTGCAACGGACTCAGAGTTGAAAGTGCGCATGTCCAATGGGTCGTCTATGACAACCAGGGCTAAAGGGCGGATTTGTTGGAGTCTTGAGGGAGTCGACTTCATATTAGTAGCGGCGATCTTGCCGTTGTCCGAGTTTGATGTGATTTTGGGGATGGATTGGCTAGCGAAGCAGCATGCCAGTATCGACTGTTTGTCCAATGTGGTAATCCTGAGGGGCGTGGGGCAAGCGGAAGTCAAGTTTGAGGGCCTGCATGGAGTGGCCTGTTCCCTAATTTCGGCACTTCAACTAGTGCGAGCTGTTAACCAGGGGGGTGTAGCTCTAGTAGCATTGTTGGAGGTTAGCCTTTCCAGGCCGTCTCTTGGAGAAGTGCCCGTGGTGGCGGAGTTTGGAGATGTTTTTACTAATGAGCTACAGGGAGCACCTCCTCGACGGGAGATTGATTTCTCCATCGAGTTAGTGCCCGAGGCTAGACCGGTGTCACGTCCACCCTTTAGGATGGCACCAAAGGAGTTGGCCGAGCTCAAGGTTCAGTTGCAGGAGCTTTTGGAGCAAGGGTATATCAGACCTAGCTCTTCACCGTGGAGTGCGCCGGTGTTATTTTTAAAGAAGAAGGACGGTAGTATGAGTCTGTGCATAGACTACCGAGAGTTGAACAAATTGACTGTCAAGAATAAGTATCTGATTCCTCGGATAGACGATCTCTTCGACCAGTTGGTGGGGTCGGTGGTGTACTCCAAGTTGGACTTGAAGTCCGGATATTATCAGTTGCGGATTCGTGACGAAGACATACCCAAGACCGCGTTTGGTACGAGGTATGGTCATTTTGAGTTCTCGGTGATGCCGTTCGGGCTGACGAACGCGCCGTCCGTGTTCATGGACTTGATGAACCTAGTGTTTCGCGAATATTTGGACTAGTTCGTAGTCGTCTTTATCGATGACATTTTGGTGTATTCCAAGTCGGAAGCGGAGCACGAGTCGTACTTGCGGACAGTGTTGCAAGTACTGAGAGAGAACCAGCTTTATGCGAAGTTCTCCAAGTGCGAGTTTTGGTTGGAGAAAGTGGCATTTCTAGGCCACATGATTAGTGGGGATGGGGTGGCGGTAGATCCAACGAAAGTAGAAGCCATCAGAGAGTGGCCAGTTTTGAGGACCGTGGCGGAAGTCCGAAGTTTTATTGGACTAGCCGGATACTACCGAAGGTTTGTGGAAAACTTTTCGCGGATAGCTCTACCCCTCACTTCACTAACTCGGAAGGATCAGAAGTTTATATGGACTCAAGAGTACAATTAGGCGTTTGAAACCCTGAAGGAAAGGCTAATGGCGGTGCCGATCCTAAGTCTACCAAAGGGGACCGAAGGGTTCCAGATTTTCAGCGACGCATCCGGATGCGGTTTAGGGTGCGTGTTGGTGCAGCATGGTAGTGTGATAGCTTTTGGGTCGAGGCAGCTGAAGCCTCATGAGAGAAATTACCCCGTCCATGATTTGGAGTTGGCGGCGGTAATTTTTGCTTTGAAGTTGTGGAGGCACTACGTTTATGGTGCAAAGGTGGAGATCTTCACGGACCACAAGAGTCTGAAGTATCTCCTAGATCAGAAGGACCTAAATATGCGGCAGCGCAGGTGGGTCGAGTTCCTTGGGGAATACGAAGTGGCGATTCAGTACACGCCAGGGAAAGCCAATGTGGTGGCAGATGCTTTAAGTAGGAAATACTCGGGGCAAGGAAATTGGATTGAAGCTCACGATGAGCGGTTAAGGCGGGACTGCGAGTCCCTTGGTTTGGAATGTGTGGCAAGAGGCGAGTCTAGCATGGCTCGACTAAATTGGATTGAGATGCAGAGTGACTTATGCGATCGTATTCGGGAAGCGACCCGTGTAGATGCAGAGTTCCAAACTTTCGTGGGGGAAGCTCTAAAGGGCGAGGGTAGCGCCTGGGAGATGGTTGATGGGATTCTGAGGAAGGGCGGAAGGATTTGTGTACCGCAGTTCGGCAAGCTCCGCGAGGAGTTGATGTTTGAGGCCTACTTCACTAAGTACTCCATTCACCCGGATAGTACAAAGATGTACTTGGATTTGAAGAAGTCCTATTGGTGGTCTGGGATGAAGCGGGACGTAGCTTTGTGTGTGAGTCGGTGCCAAACTTGTGCCTTGGTGAAGGCCGAGTGTCAGAAGCCGGGCGGGTTCTTGAAGCCTCTTCCAAACCCCAAATGGAAATTTGATGACATCTCCATGGATTTTGTGCATGGGTTGCCTAGATCGCAGCAGGGTAATGATGCCATTTGGGTGATTGTGGACCGCTTGACCAAAGTGGCACATTTCATCCCAAACCGGAAGGAGGACGGTGTGGAAAAGTTGGTGGAGTTGTACGTCCGCAATATTGTACGACTTCATGGGATTCCGAAGAGTATAGTCAGCGATCGGGATGGACGTTTTATGTCTAAGGATTGGCGGTTGGTGTAGACGAGCTTGGGCACAAAACTCAAGTTTAGTACGGCCTTTCATCCTCTAACCGATGGGCAAACTGAGAGAACGAACCGTACTTTGGAAGATATGCTAAGGATGTGTAATCTCGACTTCGGCAAGAAGTGGGAGGATCACCTCTTCATGGTGGAGTTTGCTTATAACAATAGTTACCAAGCTAGTATCAAGATGGCACCATACGAAGCTCTGTATGGGAGGCGGTGTCGAACACCGATGTCTTGGACAGAGGCGGGAGACACCAAGCTTTTGGGGAAAGAAGTGGTAGCCGACGCTAGTGAGCTATTGCGGACCATCCAAGAGCGCATGAAGGTAGCTCAAGATCGGCAGTCGAAGTATTTCAATGCTCGCCACAGGCATGTGGAATTCGCTGTGGGCGACTGGGTGTATCTTAAGATCAAGCCGTTCAAAGGCGTTTCGCGAATTCGCCGACTCAAGAAGCTGAGTCCGAGATTTTTGGGACCATTCAAGGTCATCGAGCGAGTGAGAGAGGCAGCGTACCGGTTGGCGTTGTCCACAGAGCTAAGTGGATTGCATGACGTTTTTCATGTCTCCGTCCTGAGGAAAGCTTTGTTAGAAGCCAGCGTGGTGATTGAGCCGACGACGGTGCCGGTAGAGGAAGACTTGAGGACACGAGTTCGTCCAATCGGGATAGAAGACTCAGAGGTTCGGCAATTGCGGAACAAGGAGGTCAGACTCGTAAAGGTCCATTGGGACAACTGTGGCTGCGAGGAGCTCTCATGGGAGCGAGAGCAGGCCATGCTGGAGGAGTACCCCGAGATTTTCTCCTCAGGTACTGTTTAGTTTTGTTTACCTTCCATGTTTTAAATTTCGGGACGAAATTCTTGTAGGGGGGGAGAATTGTAACACCCCAAAACTTGGAAGGGGAATCGACGGCGTCGTTTTAGCCAAGTTTGGGTTTCGGAGCAGGTGACACGGGCGTGTCAGGGCGTGACACGGGCGTGTCACGGCGTGGTCGACCACGGAGCTTATGGTCGACGTTTTGAGGGTCGACGTTCGTCGAGCTCAGGAACACGGCCTGGGATACGGGCGTGTCCCTGGCCGTGTCCTTCTCGGGCTGTTTGCAGGATTTATTCTGCTAGGCGTGACACGGGTCACGACACGGCCGTGTCGGGTCTGACACGGGCGTGTCGAAGGCCGTGTCTTTGGCCGTGTCCTTCTCTGACTGGGAAAATGTGTCGGTGGGGGGGGGGGGGGGGGGGGGGGGGGGGGCGTGACACGGGTCTCGACACGGGCGTGTCAAAGGCGACACGGGCGTGTCGGAGGCCGTGTCAACGGCCGTGTGCTGGTTTTCGAATCGGTCGAGACGGCGAATGGTTGACACGGCCCTGCACACGGCCGTGTGCCAACCCGTGTTCGGCCCAGATTTTGTTATTTTGGATTCCGATCGTGGCCGTCCGTTTCTTTGGTATGAGATCCAACGGTGGGGAGCCTCCCTGGGCGGTTTAAGACCGGGAATAGGGTTTCAAACCCTCATTTTCCTTTTGGATTTATCTCTCTTGATTCTAGAGAGAAGGGAGAGGAAGGAGGAGGAAGAAGGCCAAGTTCCGGCCGCCGGCGAAGCTTCGGAGGTCCGTTTCGCGAGCGGAGTTCAGATCCGCGAAGGTGGGAGCGTTGCGGTGGTTTTCAACCGAGCAAATCTTCTCCATGGCTAGGAAAAGGGGACGGAAGGTAACGACACTTCTCCTCTCGGTTTTTAGGATTTAGGATGCATGAATAGCATCCCCTTCCTTTCGTGTTTTGAGCACCGAATCTCTCAAATGAGAGGGATTCGTGTAGCCTAGGTTCAAGAGGAACCTCCGGGTTGAATATGTTCATCCCAGCATGCTTTGCATTAGAGATCCGCACCGTTAGCGGATTAGGCATTGTGGGTGAAGCCGTGGTCGCGACCGTTAGTCCGACCCGGTGATGTTGCATAGCGAGCTTCGGGGATTCGGTAGAAATCCGTTGCGGCAATACGCCGTTGTATGTATGCGTTTTCCTCATTATATTTGAGTGAGTACTCGTGGTCGGAACCGGACAAGGTTAGCTCCGTGTTGTGCGGTAGATGGTTTCCTTGGAGCACGGGAAAGACACGGTGCGAATGGTGATTGGGGTGGGGAAACCTTTGTTTGTGCTGTGCAAAGGCGCGGCTATGTCTCCGTGGTCGGCTGGCTATCCCGTGACGCGCAAGTCATGTGGGGGAAGTGTCCCGGTGAGACTAGCCCCTTGTGTGGGACTGACGAGATGTCGAGCGGAGGGCAAGCCCGGGCAATGTGGCCATGAGTGGGTGGGGTCCAGCAAGGCTTCTTAGAATCAGTCAGTGTGAGACGGAACCCTGACGTGCGAAGTCAGAATGTGCGGGCAAGCCCCGGGGTATATGACCCTTGTGCGGGTGGGGCCTTTGCAAGGTTCCGTGTGACGGCGTGTGTGCCGTTAGGGACATGGTGGTTCCCTTGTGTTTGCGGCTTTAAGCCAATGGGGAAACGGAAGTACCCAGTGTTTGATGTTGTGCTAGATGCATATGAGCTAGGGTGCCTTAGGTGAAACCCAGGTTGCATTCATGTTGCATAGTAGGCCCCTTTCACTTTGTACAAAACATAGAGAACATGTATGCTGTATGAGACATCCAAGCCTGTTTTACCGCTTTATTATATATACTCTTTTGGTATACGAGGTGCTAACTTGCAGGTGGAGTGGTACCCCGGGGTCCGTTAGGGACGGCCGGGAGGAGATGTGTTTGCTACACAGTAGAGGTCAGCCTTTGCTGACCCACGTTACTTCAAATCCTTACAGGGCAAGGATCGCATGCAGGAGCTAGCGCGCCGAGCGAAAAGCCCTAAGCCTCATGAAGTGTTGCTGTGCGTGACTATTTTCTTTTCCTTGTTTTGCTGCTGTCGTTTGACTATGTCCGGCTTGCATGCCGAGGTAGCCTAAGGGTGCTTGGCACTTTTTATATTTGGACTTATATTGTGTAAGGCCTTAAGGCCATTTGATACTCTTCTGTTGGTGGATAACTTCTGTCTGTTATTGTTCTGTTTCCGCTGTGTTTGTCTGGAGTTTTGAGATTGGGTAGTTTTATATCATCTTTTAATACCAAAGCTGTGGCGTCCGTATGTTGTGGGGCCCCGGCCGGACCCATATTATATGGTCTTTACAGGGGAGGTGTTACACAACCTCACACCCGTAAGGCCTTTGAGATCTCCCCCTCTCTAGCCAATGCTGAGCTAGGTGCCTTGGAGGATGAAGGAAGAGGATGAAGAAAGTGACGAAGTGCTCCCCTCCAAGGCACCCATGAGGGTCTATTTATAGTTTTTTGGGAACGGCCTACAAATAGCCAACCTCCACTGCTCTTAAATTACTAACATGCCCTGGTCTGGGCGGGAACTTGGCCCGGCGAGATCCTCCAGGAGGATGCCGAGCTATCCTAAGAGGCTGACGAGCTGTCCCAGGAGGCTGACGAGCTGCCCCAGGAGGCTGACGAGCTGTCCCAGGGGGCTAACGAGCTGCCCCAGGGGACTGACGAGCTGCACCAGGGGCTGACGAGCTGTCCCAGGAGGCTTACGAGCTTCCTCAGGAGGCTGACGAGCTGCCCTAGGAGGCTGAAGAGCTGTCCCAGGAGGTTGACGAGCTGTCTGTTCGAGCTGGCCGAGCCGGCCGGGCGAGCTGGGCGAGCTGGGTGGGCTGGCTGGGGGAGGTAAATACTGTATCCCCCTACTAGTATATTATGAAGGTTGAGCCTAAATTGTCCACCAAGAGTGCCAAACCCCTCAAAAACTTAAAAATGCATAACTAGCCTCGCGCCTGCTGGAGGGACCCCACTCCGCGAATACGGGGTTGTACATCTAGGGTCATAAGTTTATTTCCCGGGTTGCTACTTCAGAAGAATTCCAGAGAAGTGCTTATCGACGAACGTAGAATTCAGATCATCGAAAGCTGAGCTCAGTTCGACGAAAGCTGATCTCAGTTCGACGAATTCTAACTCTGAGTTTAGCTCAGCGAACTCTGGGCTCCGTTCGACGAACGATGATCACAACTCAGAAGCTCAGCTCGACGAACTCTGGGCTCAGTTTGACGAACTCCAGGCTTAGTTTGACAAACTCCAGACTCAGTTCGACGAACTCCAGGCTCACTTCGATGAATTTCTTGCAGTGTTCAATGTTCAAACAGTTTTAATTCTGAAGGCAGAATGATTTTGAAAGGCTTAATTTCAGTCAGTTATACTCTGATATTTAATGCTAAATATTCTTAATGAATATAGCCGTTTCAGGCATCATTAAATATAGATTTATCAAAGAGTTTTATTCTAATTTATTACCCAGAGCAGTTACAATTCTCAGAGATTCTTCAGGCATTTCAGAATGGTTTTAATTCAAATGTTTGAATTCTTCTCAGAGATTGTATATTCAGATTATTGCTGCTTCAAAGGGTTACACACTCTTGCAGATCTCATAAGTTTACAGAGTTAGACTTTCAGGGTGACACACTGTTACTAATTTAGAGACTTACAGATCAACATATTTTTAACAGATTTTCTGCTTCAGTCTCTGCAAGTGACAAGTCTTCAACCAGTCAAATGGAAGAAGGCCTACACCCTGAAGAAAAGCATCCCCGCCTGATCTCCAATCTCTACTCAAATTAGGGGGAGCTTTTTGCATCTTCATCCACTAAAGTCTTCTCAGAGATATTTGATAGAGAAGACATCATCAACTCTCTTAGTTTATTTCTTAAACTGTGTACAAGGTTTTTAACTCGCTTGAAAAATTACCTCTTGGTTTATAAGTCAGCTGATCAAAAGACTTAAGCTTGGTTTTTGGGCACCTGATCAAAAGCTCAAAGGATTGCAAGATCTCCCTTAGAAAATAGATCTTCTGGTGGTAGAGCACCTGATAAAAAACCTGTAGTGAATTCCTACCAGGGTGGTAGAAGAGTAGACATACCCAGGTTTATTGGGGAACTACTGTAAATCCTTGTGTCGTCGGTGAATGATTGCTTTCTTTATTTATGTGCTGTGATTTATCTTTATATATATATATATTTATCACTTAATTTAAAATCCGCTATAAAAATAAATCAAAGTTTTAAAATACTCTATTCACCCGCTCTAGAGTAAAGTTAGATCTATCCCTCACTTTCAATTGGTATCAGAGGTTGGTTTTTTGGTTTTACAAGCTAACACCTGAACCAACAAATCTGATAGATCTTATTTTCTCTAATTTGTTTTTCTTATCATGACACAAAATAAGGAGTACTCAAGCACTAGACCTTTTGTTTGCAACCTTAATAAGTTTGCATTATTGCAGACAAGGATTAGATTATATATGAACTCTATTGATGAAGATATCTAGAATTCCATTTTGACAGGTCCACCTACACCACCTACTGCAATAAGCACCAATGCTACAACAGCAAGCACCAGTGCTGTACCATCACCAAAATGGACAGAAGCTCAGAAAAAGCTGAAAATTGCTGATGCAAAGACTATGAACATTCTAGCCCAAATAATGCCTGATGACATTTTTCAGAAGGTTGCTGAATGACCCTCAGCAAAAGCTATCTAGGACTCCCTCAATGCAATGGTAGTTGGATCAGCTGATGAAAGAAAAGATAGAAGATCTCACCTGATTTTTCAATATGAGAATTTCAAAAAGGGTGAAATTGAATTTGTTACTGAGATGTACATAAGACTCAGTCTCATAATTAATGACCTGAAAACCTTGGAGAAGGACATTACATTGATAGAGGTCAATGAGAAAATTCTCATGTGTTTTCCTAGCACATGGAATTCAAGAATCTGGCCAATTAGAGAAGTCATAAGTGTGAATAAAATCACAACTAAGAAATTGTTGGTCAAGCTCAAATCTTATGAGCAGCTCATCAAAACAAGGAAAGTTGAACAAAAGACTCTACCCTCAGTGAAGATGGAAAAGAGCATTGCTTTATAAGCAATTGAAGAAGAATAAGTTCCACAGAATGAAGATCTTATGGGACTCCTGGCTAAAAGATTCTACAAGATAGCCAAAAAATACTTCAGGAGAAGATCATCCAGGAATCAAGACAAACAAAGGTATGAAAAAACTCCAACTAAAGAAATTGTTTGTTATGGTTGCAGGAAATCATGACACATTCTTTCAGAGTATCCTGAAAATCAAAAGAAGGATAAGAAGAAGGAGAAAGACTCTAAGAAGCACTCCAACAAACTCTCTTCTGGTAAACACAAAAAGAAGGAGAGAGGTTTTGTAGCTGAAACTTGGAGTGGATCAGACTCTGAATCTTCATCCAGTTCAAGGGAAGATGAAGAAGAGTCAAGAGATAAAGAAGTTTTTTTGATGGCAATCAATACATCATGCAGCAATTCTTATTCTGAATCTGAGTCTGAAGAAGATTAGGTAATTTTAACATTTGATTTTACTTTAAGATAGTTTAAAATAGATTTCAAATTACTTTATAAAGACTTAATACAATCTGAGAAAGAAATAAAATTTCTCAGAAAAAAATTAATTGAATTAAACAAACTATCTTCAGAAAATATTAAACTTGAAGAAGAGTTGAAGATTCTTAAGGAACAAGTAATTTCACTAGAAAATAAATTATCTGAGGCTAAGATGTTTGAAGAATCTCTTAATGGGAGAAGTATCAAACTGATAAATATCACAAGCACAGTCAATGCCAGACTAAATGGTAAACTTGGCTTGGGAGCTTCATCAAGTCAACCTCATATTCTACAGAAAAATATTTTCACTACACCAGTTAAATTTATTTCTGCGAAAAGAAAAGAAAAATAAGAAGATTTAGATAAAGCTATTGAAGTTTTACAAAAGAATAAGCCTAAACAAAATAAATTTTTTCATAAAAACCATGTTCAACAAAATTCGTCGAACCGAGATCGACAAAATCAATATTATTCATCGAATCGAGCTCGACGAACTCTGAACACAGGATTTGAGTATAACTATTCAACAAATGGTGCTCGATGAAATCAATATGATTCGTCGAACAGAGATCGACGAACGTGGAACTCAGAAAGTGAATATTACTATTACGTGAATGGAGCTCGACGAACTCACCACCATTCGTCGAACGCAGCTCGACGAAATCACTATCATTCGTCGAACTCAAAATTTTCAAACAGAAATTTAAATTCTTTTCAAAAGAATAATCAAACACAAAGATTGAAAAATTCTTTTACTAAGTGGATTATTCCTCCCAGGAGATATCATCCACTTGGTTATAAAGATCAATCTGAATGCTCTTATATTTCAAATTATTATGAAAGAAAATTAGGACCCAAGGTAACCTGAGTCAAAAACACCTAATTTATTTATACAAAAAAAGAACTATCCTACCACTGAGGAACAATGGTATTTGGATAGTGGATGTTCAAAACATATGACAGGAAGAAAGACTAATCTAAAAGATTTTAAAGCAAAGCTTGGACCTAATGTCATCTTTGGAGACTCCAACTGTGGATAGACCGAAGGCTGTGCTAATGTCAAGGTTGGAGCAGTTACCTTTAAGAAGGTAGCTTATGTGAAAGGTCTGAAGCATAACCTTATTTTCAACAGTCAATTATGTGATGAATGATATCAGGTATTGATACGCCCGTAATGGTCTACGTATTTAAACGCAAGTGCACGTGCCGTGTCAAGTAATAAAAAGTGAGTAAGAATCGTCTCCACAGGGAGGTGGTGAATTCAGTGCTTGCAAATACCAGTTAAGCCTTTTCCTTAAATCCAAGTAAGACAAAATTGGTGATTTTCTTAGACTACTAAAATTAAATATAAAGACTTCTAAATGAAATTACTACGGATCTTTGGAACAAAACTTTTCTTATCAAGGGAGAGATATAATCTTATATTATGATTTCCTAGGTTTAGGATGACGGATAAGTGAATGTATCGTTGTGAAATGCGTGGTGAGCGAGCCTTGCAACGATCTTAAAATAGATAATCGTATCTCTCGATATCGGCAATCCCTAGTTCTATATTTCCCCTTGGGTGAAATAAGAACCGCTCAAAGAACAAAGACCCAAGTTGCTAACACCAAGAGGAAGTCTCCTTCTCTCTTCAAATGCTATATCAAAATTATGATATGCTCTCGCAACTCCTCTCTCGATTTATGAAGCGTAACATAAAAATGAAACATTGGCCAAACATTTCAGAAAATAGAGATCATAAATTTGATAAAGAACACTCACCAAGAATCCACAACAAAATAAACTAGAAAATATCCATCACACACAACCTAGTAATCTCATAATACAAGATTAAGGAAGGATTAGTTCATGGCGTTGGAGGAATCACTCAAAATATTGAAATAGATCTTACAAGACATCGCGGTTCACGCTTAATCGCTGCAGGAATTTCTTCCTAGAGTCGCTTCTTCGATCCGTGCGAAGATCTCCTTCTTCTTCCTCTTGCCGGCGCTCTCCAATGGAGGTTTTCTTCCCAAGCCAACCCTAGATGATGCTCTCCCTCTTAGATCCAAAATTAATGATGAATAATTCTCCTCTAATCAGTTTTTGGCATTAAAAATGTCCATCCTCCTCAAGAGACACAACCTTCCATAATTAAAAATGGTGGGAATTCAAATTTTAAATTCTGAATTTCGGACAGACACATGTTGCAGTTTCAGAATTGGATGTTGCAGTTTCTGGCCAGGCCGAAAATAGAAATTCTGCATCACTCTTCTTAGTTGATTTCCTTAACAAACCTTGCATAAAAACCATAGAATAAGGCTAACTTAGTATCATAATCATTAAAACAATAATTAATCATATTTTATTATCATTTAAGCTCCTTTTTACTAATTATGAAGTAGAAATATTAGGCAAAGATAACTTCATTTGAGAAGTTATCACACCTCCACACTTAAAATCTTGCTAGTCCCTAGCAAGGACAAGTTCAAAATAATAACCTGGGCAAAGGACAATATGTAGTGCATGATTCAATGATACCAAATGATCGAGGCACACTCAAAAGATTTGCTTTATTGAGATGATAGGTTTAACAATCAATAAAAATCCAACCATTCACAAATCCATTAGTTAGATGATGGATTAGAGCTCAAATGAACATCATAGTGTGGTATGTGGTGACAAAACATATAATGTACTCTCATGCAATACCTCCTTTTGAACCCCCACATCTACAGGTAATGACAAGCTTAAGCTACGCAATTAATTTCGCCTTCATATGAGTTAGTAGTTCCAATAAGAACTAGGATATGTTCAAGCTTGGCTTAACGTTCAGGAATACGATGATTATGAGATGTAGCTCCCTAGTTAATACTCTTAAAGAATCGCCATATTGTGGTGTTTGTTACATTTTTCAAAGACTATCCATAGTAGGGATCTTTCTAAATATAAGTGCACATAACTAGGCCACATGTCACTATGATATTTCTTCTTTTCCATTTTTTTTTATATCATCACAGTTGGGATCATTCCGAATATGCATTCACATACTCGGGCCACATGTCACTATGACTTTTCTATTTTTTTCCTTACTTTTTTTTATCATAGTTGGGATCATTCTAAGTATGTGTACATATATTCAGGCCGCATATCACTATGAAATTTTTATTTTGTTAGCAACACTCACAATAGGCTACTTCTTAAGACATAACCAGTGGGAACATATGAAATTTAGTCATGGGGTGATGTGTAACAAATGGTTCAAGCTCAACTAATGACGTGATTGATCAAAAAGTTAGGACGAACTAACTATCCTCATATTTTGGTGTACATCATTTACTTCGCTCTTACTCACCACTCCCCATTGGATGTAGAGGACAATGTAGGAAAGCATGCAATGGACGTACATCAAAATTTTAGTGCACGAAAACATATGCTTAAATGAGCTCAGTCAAACCAACATCCTTCTAGCTTCACATTCATTAGTTGGGTTCTTAAGATTGACGTGCCCTACCGATCATTGAATAACTCTAGAGTAGCCCATAGACTAATCAAGAACAACAGTAAGTATCACTATATTCATATTTAAAGTAACCCTTACCCAGTGTGTAAGGGTACACCCCTCCACACTTAAAGCGATGCTAGGCCCTAGCAACTCTACTTCTAGAGGACTAGTTATGAGCAGAACACACTCCTCCACACTTGAAGTGTAACTATAATAATGACATTATCTAATGAGCATTTGTAAGTCAGGAATGAACAGTTGAAAATAAATAACTTCCCTGAAAAAACGAAGACTTGTGTAGAGTGAACCACATGTGTGCAAATATGCCTCTCAATTTGCGTAAGGAGCGTCGTCAGTGTACCCAAGTGCATTCCCTGCAGTTAAAGTGACATAGAACGCAACAAGATAGCAGTGCTACACAGGGTTATATCAATATAAGTATACGGCCATTAATAAAGTGAACATGCTTAATAAGTGGATCAGTTAGAAAAAGTCATAAATCACAAGTGCAGCTGTATAATTTTGGAGAAGGACTTGCATCCATTATAAAAGTGTCCTAATAACATAGAAGGAGATCTTTGCAAAACCATGATTCCATATAACAACAATAGCACCTCATATAAACATTTAGCAGTGTCCATGCCAAAACATGGTTTCCATATACCAACAAAAGGTTCACCTTGCATGAGGGAAATAAACATATAAGCTGTCCAAAGATATAGTTCAAAACACAGCAACAGTCCAAAATATAGTTCAGCAATAAGTAAAACTGTTCAAAACCATAAACTATCCCAAACCATAATTTGCACAAAACATAAACTATATGCCATAAACTAAAAGGTAAACCAAAAGTCATCAGAGTTGCCTATTCGTCCTCTCCATCTTTGTCATCTTCACCTTCTACGTCATCCTCGTCACTTTCTTCATCGGCCTCGTCACTATCTGCATCGTCATCGCCGTCCTCATCAACATCATCTGCAGCAGCATCTCCTCCCTTATCAACATCATCGTCATCCTCATCGCCTTCATCCTCCTCAGTTCTTCGAATGCGAGGGTCCACACGAATGCTGGCGGAGTTAAGCAAGTAACCGTCTTTGTCGAACTGCTTCCTCATCCTCAACTTGGATTGTGGCCTAGGGAGCTTGGCTTTGTCCAATAAACTAAGTAAAATGGATCTTTGATCCTCTAATTCCTCCTGCACACATAGGTGGTGGCATCGCAAGTAGGCTTTCATATATTGCATCTCCTCCATCATAGCGTCAGGATCACCGCCCCCATCTTCTTGGTGAATTTCTATGTCCATAGGTTTGTCCTTGCGTGTCTTAGAAGGCTGCGCTTTGGGGGTATCATCCGCAACCTTTATGCACACCTCAATCACCGTTTTGGTTATGTGACACTTCAATTTCTTCACCACATCCTCCTCATTCTCTTGCACTCCAACCGCGCGACAAAGGTCTGTAATCAGGACTGGATACCACAGTTGCTTTGGGCCTTTCTCCCTTATCTTTTCCTGCAGCCGATGCGCAATAACTTTCCCCACATTGAATTTGATGCCCTTGAGGATACAGTAGAGTATGGCAATTTTGTGGATAGGGACATTGTTGAGGTGTTTAGTCGGAAGTATGGTTGCATTGATGAATAGGAGCCAGACTTTGGCCTGTCTAGATAAGCAGGTTGCCTTCAGGCACTTCGCTGCCACATTTGTCCAAACCGGCCCTGACGGAATACAAACGGCCTCCGCCAATTCTTGTGGGGTAACCTTTTCAAGGACTGTAGTGTAATCAACTTGAGCTTGGTCATCCAAAGCAAACAAGTCCGAAATCCTCTCAGCTGTAAACACGACCTCCTTACCCCTCACAATAGCCGTCTCATCTTCCGCTGATACCGCATTAGCATAGAACTCGTAAACAAGGGTAAGGGCAACTTCAGTTCGGGGGTGGCAGAAGTGCTCCCAGTTAATGGCAGAAATCTGGTGTGCATAGGATAAGTTCCAGGCCCTTATGTCCATTTGGAACCCTCTCTCCATGATGAATGGAGTGGTCCTCAACTCCCTAAACCTTAACTCAGCCGCATCATCCTGAAATTGTCTACCACCCTTAGCAATTGACTTCCCCTTTGCCTGTTTCTTCCTCTTCAAGTCTTCACCTAGATTAGGGTGTTCTATTACTCATTGCCCTAAATGAAGGAGCTTCGAAAATGAAAACATGAGTCCTAGGTATACCTGAAGAGCCTTTGCCGCTTTTCTCCGATCCAACTGCCGTCGTCCGCCGTGTTTTTCCCATGGCGTCCGCACGGAGTGGATCCGCCTCTTCCGCGCGTTTGTAGGCCGGCGTCCGGCGACAGGCAATCGCGATCTAGGTGGGGGCTGGGGACGAAATCGGGCTGGGGAAGAAATCGGCCGGGGGTTTGGGGAAGATTCTAGAAGTCCTTTTATAATTTATTTATGTTAATCTTATGTAATTAAGGAAAGTTAAGCTTAATACGGCCTAAATCCCGCTTAATTAGACTAACCGCCCTTTAAAATTGAACTGAAACGTCTCAGCAAACCGGCAGTGGCGGTTCGCCCGAACCGGGCGCCGGTTCACCGCCATCAGCGCCAATTTCACGGAAGCAGTCAGTAAAAAATTAATGACCACCTCCCTTTTATGCGTTGTCATTTCCGCTGAACCGGCGGTTTACTCAAACCGGTTCCCGGTTCACTCCCTAGCTGATGTCTATGGCAGCGGACAGTAGATGAAAAACGACAACGCCAATTCTTCTGACTACAACATTTCTCCTTTTTCAAAATCTGGCCGAAATTTTATTTATTCATTTCTTTTTATTTATAAAATTTCGCGGTCATTGCGCAGCACCCCTCCAATCCAATCCTAAAGCTACAGAAACTATTAATTATAAAAAAAACGTAAAACTTTTTAAAATAAAAAATAGGAACTAATACAAATATGCAATGGGTTGCCTCCCACCAAGCGCCTGATTTATGAGTCCCGGCAGGACTTCTCCTGACTAAACGAGCTCCAAACGCGACACTACTCAGTCAATGTCGCCTCCTAGATATAACTTCAATCTCTCCCCATTTACCTTGAACTCGGTTCCATCATTCTCATTTGAGATAGTCACAGCTCCATAGGGGTGCATGATTTTAACCTTGAACGGGCCCGACCAGCGGGACTTGAGCTTTCCGGGGAATAATTTCAAGCGAGAGTTAAATAGTAGAACAAGCTGTCCCGGTTCAAAGTTTTTCTCCTTCATGCGTCGATCATGCCATCGTTTCGTGCGCTCTTTGTAAATTCTCGAGTTCTCATACGCTTGCATTCGAATCTCCTCTAGTTCGTTCAATTGTAAGAGCCTTTTCTTGCCGGCGTCACGAAAATCATAATTAATTTTCTTTATTGCCCAGAATGCCCGGTGTTCTAATTCTAGAGGTAGATGGCAAGACTTTCCATAAACCATTCGGTACGGGGTTAGGCCAATGGGAGTTTTGAAAGCAGTGCGATATGCCCATAATGCATCAACAAGCTTTTGTGACCAGTCTCTACGGTTCACGCTCACTGTTTTTTCTAAAATTTTCTTAATCTCCCTATTGGATACTTCCGCTAACCCGTTCGTCTGGGGATGATATGCTAAGGCGACTTTATGAGTTATCCCAAATTTATTTAGTAATGCAGTGAATTGATTATTACAAAAATGACTGCCTCCATCACTAAGGATTGCTCTCGGGATTCCGAATCGACTAAGTATATGGTGCCTTAAGAAGTTAAGGACTACCTTCGCATCATTCATGGGCGTCGCAATTGCTTCCACCCATTTAGATACGTAGTCCACAGCCAACAAAATGAATAGATTACCATTCGAGTTCACGAACGGTCCCAAGAAATCTATACCCCATACATCAAATAGTTCGACTTCCAACATTATATTCATGGGCATCCCATCGTTCTTATGTATATTTTCGCTCCGTTGGCATCTATCGCATTGCTTCACAAATATATTTGCGTCCCTGAATAAATTAGGCCAAAAGAAGCCAGCTTCTAACGCCTTCATTGTCGTTCTCGTTCCCTTGAAATGACCTCCATAGGGGGAGCTATGACATTTTTCCAATATCGCTCTCATTTCCTCCTCGGGGATGCATCGCCGTACGATTCCGTCGGCACCAACCTTGAACAACAAAGGATCATCCCACATATAAGACCGTACCTGATGTAAAAATCGTTTCTTCTGTTGGTAGGATATTTCAGGTGGCAAAATATTGCTTGCTAAATAGTTTACAAAGTCAGCATACCAAGGCGTACCACTCTCCGAAATAGCTAGTAACTGCTCATCAGGAAATCTCTCTTCCACTTCAGAATGTAGTGTCAACTGTGTACTCTCAATCCTAGATAAGTGATCTGCAACCGGGTTGTCCGTTCCTTTCCTATCCTTAATCTCTACATCAAACTCCTGTAAGAGAAGTACCCATCGAATCAAGCGTGGTTTTGAGTCTCTCTTCTCCATAAGATAACGGATCGCTGCATGATCGGTGTACACTATAACCTTCGCACATAAGAGATACGATCGAAATTTTTCGAATGCGAATACCACCGCCAATAGCTCCTTTTCGGTGGTAGTGTAGTTGGTCTGGGCATCGATTAGGGTCTTGCTAGCATATGCGATCGTATAAAATATCTTCTCCCGCACTTGTCCCAAAACAACTCCTACCGCGTAGTCGCTCGCGTCACACATCAAGATAAACGGCTCTTCCCAATCAGGTGTTACTACAATAGGAGCGGTGGTTAACCGAGATTTGAGCTCGTCGAACGCTCTCAAGCAATCGTCATTAAAGGAAAATTTTGCATCCTTCTCTAGAAGTCCACTCAAGGGTTTAGCTATTTTTGCGAAGTCTTTGATGAATCTTCTATAGAAGCCCGCGTGTCCAAGGAAGCTTCTTAGCATTTTCACATTTTTGGGTGGAGGTAATTTTTCTATCACATCTAGTTTTGCTTTGTCTACCCCCAACCCAGTCCTGGAGACATGATGACCCAACACTATGCCTTCACGAACCATGAAATGGCATTTCTCCCAATTTAATACTAGGTTGGTCTCTACACATCGTGTGAGCACCTTCTCCAAACACTCTAAGCACGTGTCAAATGATTTTCCAAAGATGGAAAAATCATCCATAAAAATCTCAATGCCCTGGTCCATAAGATCAGAGAAAATGGCAATCATGCAACGCTGGAAAGTAGCCGGAGCATTACATAGACCAAATGGCATCCTCCTAAACGCGAAAGTCCCATAGGGGCAAGTAAATGTGGTCTTTTCTTGGTCGGCGGGGTCGATAGTAATTTGATTATACCCTGAATACCCATCAAGAAAGCAGTAAAAATCATTCCCCGCCAATTTGTCTAGGACTTGGTCGAGGAAGGGAAGAGGGAAATGATCCTTTCGGGTGGCCTTGTTTAACTTTCTATAATCCATACAAATCCTCCACCCCGTGATCGTCCTAGTGGCGACCATCTCTTCCTTCTCGTTCCTTATAACTGTCATCCCCCCTTCTTGGGTACACATTGAACCGGCGAGACCCATGGACTATCTGAGATAGGATATATTATACCCGCGTCAAGCCACTTAATAATCTCCTTTTTAACTACCTCTTTCATCGGCGGGCTTAAGCGGCGTTGAGGCTCAATCGACCCCTGAAATGACTCCTCCAAAAGGATCTTGTGCATACATAATGAAGGGCTTATCCCCCGGATATCAGCGATAGTCCATCCTATGGCCATTTTAAATTGCTTAAGTAGTTCAATTAGTCGTTTCCGTTGATCAGATGTTAAGTTGGAATTTATGATGACCGGTAGTGTCTCGTCATCCCCTAAATATACATAAGTAAGATGCTCGGGAAGAGGTTTCAACTCAAGTGATGGAGGTTCAACGATGGACGGTTTAGCTGACAAGGATTTCTCGGGCATCTCTAATGGTTCCGGCCTACGAAACCAAGCAGTTTGCTTCTCGAATGCTTGTAAGCAATCTTGAATCACTTCATCATCATCGGATTGGTCATCCTCCGTTAATAATTGAGTCAACAACATATCATGTTCAGCAGAAAGTGAACTAGACATGTACTCGCATATAGAAACGTGATTGACCACCTCCATATTATCTTCCTCCCGGTGGGGGAACTTTAACGCTTTGAGTACGTTAAATGTGACTTGTTCGTCATTCACCCGCATCGTTAACTCTCCCTTATGCACGTCAATCAAAGTCCTACCCGTCGCTAGGAAAGGTCTTCCTACAATAATCGGAACTTCTCTATCCTCTTCCATGTCTAGAACGACAAAGTCCGCCGGAAATATGAATTTATCCACCTTCACCAACACGTCCTCCACTATCCCCTTCGGAAACGCTAGGGTCCTATCGGCCAACTGCAAGGTTATGGAAGTCTTGGAGATCTCTCCCAAACCCAACTTCCTATATATCGATAATGGCATTAAATTAATGCTCGCCCCTAGGTCACATAACGCCTTACCCTCGAATTTGTATCCTATGGAACATGGAATAGTAAAACTCCCCGGATCTTTCAATTTGGGTGGGAGTTTTTTTTGGAGAATGGCGCTGCACTCTTGAGTAAGTGCCACCGTCTCATTCGTTCCAAATCTTCTCTTCTTCGATAGGATATCCTTCATAAATTTAACGTAGCTGGGCATTTGTTCCAAAGCCTCGGCGAAGGGGATGTTGATTTGCAACTTCTTAAAAATCTCGAGAAATTTTTGGAATTGTTGATCGAGTTTGCTTTTCTTTAACCGTTGCGGAAAAGGTGGTGGTGGATAAATTATTCTAGCTTCTTTTTTCTTCGTAGCTTCATCTATTCGCTCTTTCTTTTTCTCTAACACTTCTACCGCAGGTTCCTGACTATTCCCATCTTGTATGGCCCCCTCATTAGGGATACAAGGAATCAACTCCTCTAATTCCTTTTCATTACTACCCTTACTTTTCTCTCTTAGAGGAATGCTCTCCAACTCCTTACCGCTTCGTAGAGTGACCGCCTTGCATTGTTGATTGTCTCCTTTCGGATTCGGTGTGGTATCCGTTGGGAGTGACCCTTGAGGTCTAAGGCTTAATGCGCTCGCGATTTGTCCCAATTGAGACTCAATCACACGTAGTGAACCCTCTACACTAGTAATGCGTGCATCGTTTCTTTGCATGGATTCGATAAGGATCTCATCGGATAGCTTTCTAGAAGGTCCTTGTTGATTATAATTAACGTTTTGAGTTGGACGTGGAGTTGAGTTAAAACCAGGCGGGTGTCCCGTGCCGGTGTTATTCTTCCACGAGAAGTTAGGGTGATTACGCAAATCCGGATTGTAATGAGTTGGAATTGCATTATGATTATTGTGATTCATGTACCTCGGTTGCCCACCTATATAGTTGACCTCCTCGTTATTGTTAATGAGTTCCTCCACCGTAAGTGAAGGATTTATATTAATCGGAGGAGCTACTATACTGTTAACTTGGGGGTTCATTGGAACCTGATTTTGATGTAAGGTTAAGGCATCTAACCGCTTATTCATCGAGTTGAATTGTGCGGTTATTTGTGCAGCGAAAGAAGTGAGTTGGTCAACTTGGTGCGCTCCTCCCATGGATGAGGAACCTTGGCGCTCAAATGAATGATAATTATTCGAAGATAGATCCTCTAAAATTTCATACGCATCCTCGGGATATTTGTTCATCAATGATCCTCCTGCAGCTCCATCTACTTGGATCATTGTAGACGTCTGGAGACCATTGTAAAAGGTCCACACCTGTTGGTGTGTGGCTAGGCCGTGGTGTGGGCACTTGCGCAATAGTTCCTTAAATCTTTCCCATGCGTCATAAAGTGTCTCTCCGTTCCCTTGCATGAATGTAGATATGTCACGCATAAGTTTGGCAGTTTTCGATGGAGGAAAATATTTAGCTAAGAATTTCTCTATCAGAATCGCCCAAGTAGTGATAGAACCATTGGGCAGAGAGTTCAACCAATCTCTTGCTTTTCCTTCCAAAGAAAATGGGAATAACCTAAGTTTTATCGCTTCCTCAGATGCTCCATTGATTTTGAATGTGTCACATATTTCAATGAAGGTCCTTAAGTGAGAGTTCGGGTCTTCATTATTAAGGCCACCAAACTTATTGTGTTGAACGAGTTGCATTGTCATCGAATCTATCTTGAAGTTGTTTGCTTCAATTGCGGGTCTAGTAATACTAAACTGCAAGCCTCCTCGGAAGGGCATATTATAATCACGACATGTTCTCCTTTGTTCAACGGGGTGACCATTCTGTTCTACTTGACCTTCTTGACCTAAGCCTTCCTGGTCAACTTCATTAGGAGCGTTATGATTATCAGGATTCATTATTATCACGTTATTATTTTCTAATCGAAACGTTCTCCTATTTTGTCTACACGTCCGTTCGATCTCTAGGTTTAACGGTAGTAATTCAGGTGATCGATATCTGGACATAAAACACGCACACCAACAATTGATAATTGATAATAAACAAACAAGCAAAACAGACACAAAACAAAGCAGTAATAGCAATGAGAATTAACAAAGATAAAACAAAACTTGATCTCTAATTACTAGGGATTCACTAATATTGCAAAATAAAACACTAAACGTTTCGCACCTCCCCGGCAACGGCGCCAAAAACTTGATACGCCCGTAATGGTCTACGTATTTAAACGCAAGTGCACGTGCCGTGTCAAGTAATAAAAAGTGAGTAAGAATCGTCTCCACAGGGAGGTGGTGAATTCAGTGCTTGCAAATACCAGTTAAGCCTTTTCCTTAAATCCAAGTAAGACAAAATTGGTGATTTTCTTAGACTACTAAAATTAAATATAAAGACTTCTAAATGAAATTACTACGGATCTTTGGAACAAAACTTTTCTTATCAAGGGAGAGATATAATCTTAT
This sequence comes from Platanthera zijinensis, assembly GCA_039513925.1. Lineage (NCBI taxonomy): Eukaryota > Viridiplantae > Streptophyta > Magnoliopsida > Asparagales > Orchidaceae > Platanthera > Platanthera zijinensis. The sequence goes on along the minus strand of CM077089.1, from coordinate 179,684,292 downwards.
ATTATGATTTCCTAGGTTTAGGATGACGGATAAGTGAATGTATCGTTGTGAAATGCGTGGTGAGCGAGCCTTGCAACGATCTTAAAATAGATAATCATATCTCTCGATATCGGCAATCCCTAGTTCTATATTTCCCCTTGGGTGAAATAAGAACCGCTCAAAGAACAAAGACCCAAGTTGCTAACACCAAGAGGAAGTCTCCTTCTCTCTTCAAATGCTATATCAAAATTATGATATGCTCTCGCAACTCCTCTCTCGATTTATGAAGCGTAACATAAAAATGAAACATTGGCCAAACATTTCAGAAAATAGAGATCATAAATTTGATAAAGAACACTCACCAAGAATCCACAACAAAATAAACTAGAAAATATCCATCACACACAACCTAGTAATCTCATAATACAAGATTAAGGAAGGATTAGTTCATGGCGTTGGAGGAATCACTCAAAATATTGAAATAGATCTTACAAGACATCGCGGTTCACGCTTAATCGCTGCAGGAATTTCTTCCTAGAGTCGCTTCTTCGATCCGTGCGAAGATCTCCTTCTTCTTCCTCTTGCCGGCGCTCTCCAATGGAGGTTTTCTTCCCAAGCCAACCCTAGATGATGCTCTCCCTCTTAGATCCGAAATTAATGATGAATAATTCTCCTCTAATCAGTTTTTGGCATTAAAAACGTCCATCCTCCTCAAGAGACACAACCTTCCATAATTAAAAATGGTGGGAATTCAAATTTTAAATTCTGAATTTCGGACAGACACATGTTGCAGTTTCAGAATTGGATGTTGCAGTTTCTGGCCAGGCCGAAAATAGAAATTCTGCATCACTCTTCTTAGTTGATTTCCTTAACAAACCTTGCATAAAAACCATAGAATAAGGCTAACTTAGTATCATAATCATTAAAACAATAATTAATCATATTTTATTATCATTTAAGCTCCTTTTTACTAATTATGAAGTAGAAATATTAGGCAAAGATAACTTCATTTGAGAAGTTATCAGGTATCTTTTAACAAGTCATTATGTTTTATTACATATAGTTTAAATAAAATTGTTTTAACTGGGATTAGACAGGGTAATATTTACTTAGTTAATTTTAACTCTACAAAATCAGAAATCTGTTTATTTAATCAGATAAGTAAAACTAATGATTTTTGGCATAGAAAATTAGGTCATATAAATCTTAGAACTATTGCTAAATTATCTAAGGACAATCTTGTCAGAGGACTACCTTCTGGTTCTTATAAGAAGGAAGGACTTTGTAGGGCTTGTCAATTAGACAAATAAATCAAAAGTAGTTTTAAATCCATATCTAAGAGTGATTTACCCAGAATTTTTTATTTGCTACATATGAACCTTTTTGAACCTATTGCAGTACAAAGTTTGGGAGAAAAGTCATATACCTTAGTTATTGTTGATGATTTCTCAAGATTCACTTGGGTGTTCGTTATTAGAAATAATTCAGATAACTTTAAAGTTCTTACAGACTTTCTTAGGAACATCAAGATTGAGTACTCTACTCAGATTGTATTGATCAGAAGTGATCATGACACTGAGTTTGTATCCCTTCTGATTAAAGAATTCTGTGAGAAAAAAGGTATCAGGCATTATTTTTCTGCTCCTAGAACTCCTCTACAAAATGTGGTAGGCGAAAGAAAAAATAGAACTCTAATTGAATCTGCTGGAACATTGCTTGCAGATGCTTATTGTAAGACCCCCATTTTTTTTCTTTTTACACCACCGGGGTCTTAGGCCTAGAACCGCCGCTTTTCGGTGATACCTTCATGCCCGGAAAGGTCGTTACTACAAAATGCCGATCCTGCCAGCCATATCGATCGCAGAAAATGTAGCAAAACTATAAGAGTAAGAATGAAACTCAACAAGTCCACCAAAATCATATGTATAATAAATATTCTCCACGAAAGGAGTGCCCACAGATATAATAAAAGTATAGAAAAACTTGGGCTCATGCCCGGTACATCAATGTCCTCACTACATATCTCTGATCATGGAAGAAAAACTAAAATAACTACTAGCGATCAGGACTCACAGTCCCAGCTGTCTAAACTCCGGTACTAGACTGTCCCATCTCCAAGCGTGCCGAACTCTGGGGAAGCTCCTCTATGTTGGGTTCCACGGTCCCCTAAAATGACGTGGTTTGAAAACCGTTAGTCTAAAAGACTAAGTCCTATCATCCCCCGCCCCTTCCCTCATGGATCCTAGGTACCGAGCGGGGAGGAGGAAAGGAGAGGAAATGAAGGTGGAGAATAACAAATAACAGGTGATGACAAAACTAATCTAGCAATTCTAAGAGTACATGTGACAGCAATGGAAGTAAGAAAGACTGAATATATAATATGTAACCTTAACTTATATTTTTAACACATAAGCTAAGGGATCTTCTGCAGGGCTCCTATCATATAAAAAGTCCCATACCAATTTATACGATAGGGTGTCGGTTTTCTAGCAAGCATACATATATATTTACTGAATAAAAACCTTAACTTATAAGCACGCTCGCGCGAACTTATAAACCAAGGGGTCGTTTTGCAGGGCCTATTGTATAAAGCATCCCATACCACCTTATACAATATGTGTCAGGGTTATATGCAATGGTTATGCTATGACATGCAAGTATGCCATGATGTGAACATGCAAGTGCAACTCACCCACTCGACTCTGTGTACACAGGCCTTTAGTTCCCCATTTCTAGAGCCTAACCTCCTAGGATACCTCCGTAGTGGAAAACAGAAGCGGTGGGTTGGGCCTCGCCCACCTCTAAACCGGTAATTGCACTACCAATCATACCTATTGTACTCCTCTTGCCGGCTGGCGCACCGGACTTTGTATGGAGAAGTGCTAAACCACACTTGCCGAGTCGACGTAATGGCGTCAGTACATCGACCCTCCAATATCGAAGACCCACCGCCTTATACATTATGCACAAACAACCTTATGTAACAGCTACCAAGCCAAGGCTCCCCGAACCATCCCATCCGTCACAATCAAAAACCGAGCCAAACATCGCCGGGCCAAACTGCCCATCACCAAAATCCCCGGGCCTACAGCCCGTGTGAACCAACCTAATATCCCGAGACATCGAGGTGAGTGAAAGTGAAACCCTAGTTATACTAGTTACTCTTGCAGTTTTTTTGCCTACAGTTTAGGTTAGCTCAGGACTGCCCCCGGTATACCCCGTGAAGGACTCTCAAAGGGAACTAGGAACTACGATGGGCTGAAGCCCAAAGCTCCCTTTCACATGACACTTATTATCATTGGTTATTACCCGATTTCCGATCCTTTTAGTATTACACTGGTTCTTACCCTAATGAGTTTGACCCTGTCTCCCTCTTCATAGGATAGATGATCTTTCGTCGATCCCGAGTACCACCTATACTCAGACAGCTTTACAACCCTACTTTTCCCATCTTCCTACAATCATCCCCCATGTTAATATGATTTCTGCAGTTTTACTAAACGTAGACCATCTTAAGCTACTTGATGTACACAATGGGAGGTGCTCCAAATTATCATACAATATTCCTGTAATAATTATTGGGGGTCTACCATGACATGATTAGCCCAAATGTAGAATTTCATAATTTTTCTAATTTATTTGATAATCTATTTAATTTCTTAAGCAATCCAAATACCTTAGTTTGAACATGAAGTACCTTTTTCAACATGCAAAATGCTCCACAAATTTATGATAAATACAAGGTGACTACTTAATAGTAAATTCAAAGTATTCCAATTTTTAAGTAAGGTTTGAACCTTGATATGTAATTATAAACATAATCACATAATTAACTGCTAATGAAGTAAATATTGTAAATAAGCTTCCAAAAATTATAATAAAATTTAAGCATGGCTTATATGTCCTAAAAACACTTCTTACAAAATTTCCAAACTTCTCAGTGAATAAAAAGCTCACATTTTAATTTTTAACAATAATTCACATTCCTACATTATTGAAACAGCTACTATAAATATCCTCCTAAAAATTATGGTAAAATTTTCTCAAGTGTATATTGACCTAAGTACACCTTAAAATGAGTTCCACAATTTTCAAACCCTTATTGAGCTCTGAATCAAATTTTGAATATCATTGCATTCTTAAAACTTGTGAAAAAGTAATGAATATACACATCTAAAAATCATAATAAAATTCAAGGATGAGCATAATGACCTAAAACACTCTCTGCCCAATTTCCATAACTTTATATTAAACAGTGTGATCATAATAATTAAAAGATTAACAAGGACAATTCCATGTACTATAAAGGAGGTACTATGTGTAATGTTCCAAAATTACCAATAAAATCACCAGAGGCTCTAATTAACCCCATGACTATACTACCCAAGTTTAATAACTTTTCATTATATTTTGGTGGCTTATCTTGCATGTACAAGTGTTGTGCCCTAAACTAGGGTTAGGGTTTTGAGGGGTTTATCCATCTCCAAATCCTCTAAGATTTTTACCAGAGGACATTAGCTACCCTAGTATCCTCTCTACCAACTTTCAAGTCCATACATGGGCATTTGACCGCATGCCCTTCTCAAACCCCCAATGTCCTAACATAGGGTTTGAACTTGGGCTAGGGCAATCCTACCCCAAACCACCCCATAACTTATATGAGGGTGTTAAATGTCATGTCAAACCAGTGGCCCAAATTTCAGCCTCTGTTGAGGTGGTTTGACCACTCAAAACTCAAAGTGCATTTTTGACCTAAATACCCCTCATTAGGGCAAGGCTAGGGTTTGTTCAATTCCTACTCAAATCAACTCAAAAGATGTGAAAATTTATACAGATTCTCATGATGACCCCAAGGACCACTCACCAAAATTTGGGAGGGTTTGGTGGTCATTTGGTCCCCTAATTTAATTACCCTAGGTATTTAAATAATTTCAAAAACTATAGGAAAATTATCACCAAAAATTCTCATTTTTGGGACGGACTAGGTATAGATTAGGGTGACTCCCTGTACAAATTTCTGGTCATTTGGATAAGGGATGAAGTGGGGGCACTCATTTTAGTTTATGTCTAACCCTAGGTATAGACCCCACCAAAATGGGTGCCATGGTCAAACAAGTTGTTTATATTGACTCAAATCAATTTTAAAATAAAGTAGACTCATAGGAATACAATTTATATGTTGACCACTTTCTCTGATTTAGCCTCTAAGTATTTTTAAATTAATTTACAAAGTAACTGAAATAGTGTGATAGAAATCATTAAAATGAAATGTTAATATAATGCTCCTGCACGAATCTTGAAGCAAGATCCAACGGCTCTGGCTCATCTTCTTCCTCTAACTGACGGGTAGGATTGACCTGTCCTGGAGCTACTTCCAACTGCCACCGTCGGCCACCCGATCACCTCCCTGGCCGGCCACCGCCACCACCACCTCCGTCGAGGTGGTGGCTATCGCCAGGCGACGGCACAGCCGCCGGAGGGGCGGATTCTGGCGATCACGACAAGCTTTATTTTGCGTAAATACCAAGAGAAATCTTCTCCCGATCGGGCTCAATTGAGCCCGAATCTTGGCCCTAACAATTCCTATGATCTACCCACAGGAAAAGAGGAAGGGGAGGACCTTGTTTGCGGCCTGGAGGCAGGTCGATCGCTGGGATGCCATTGGTGGTGGAGGAGTCGTCAGAGTTCTGCAACTAGACAGTGAAGTAGCTTGGGATTGTCGGGGCAAGGGTGGAAACGAATGCTTGGAGTCCTGTGATGCTTTTAAAATGATAAAATGGGGGGGGGGGAGGGGTCTAGCTGGTGGTGGCCATTAATGCCCCCTTAAGGTGAATTTCAGCCATGGTGGTGGGGAATGAATATGGGCTCAATCCAGCTAGGAAATGGCTGGAAACACCTCCTCTTCCCCAGAGGAGTTGAATCCAGCCATAAAGGGTGGAAGGGAGAGGCCAAGGCTTCAATGGCCATTAATGGCCATTGAAGGTACAATTCGGCCACGGTGTGGTAGCACCATTCCGGCCTTGAACAGCCACCAAAATGGCCTCCTGGTCTTCCTGGATTGAATGAGGAGTTGGATCAGCCAATGAAGAATGGCCCTTGGCCTCCTTGGCCATGAATGACTCTCTCTTTCACCATTTCTCTCTCCTCCATTAAAGAGGAGTTGGAGTTTCTCTCTCCTAGTAATCAAGGTTGACCTTGCTGACCACTCCAGCCTATTGGAAGCCCACTAACCCATATTTTTCATGGAAATAAGGTTAGCCCAAATGGAAAGAGGGCTTGAGCTTAAGTTAGCCCATTTGTGCTAGGTTTGACCTAACCTAGACTAGGGTTTACCTAGGTCAATTTGACCTTTTGAGTTGCCATCAATGTGTCCTTGGTGACCTATTGGCCTCCCCTAGGGTCTAGGTAGGGATGGGTAGGGTTGACTTGGCACCTTGAAGGTCACTTGACCCTTATTAAGGGCACTTTGATCACTTTGGGGTTTGAGTTGACTTGGGTGAACTTAGCCACTAGGGTTGACCCCAATGGGTCCTTGGTGACCCATTGACCTCACTCTAGGGTAAGGAGGGTATGGGTGGGATCCACTTGGCTAAGGGAAGGTCAATTGACCCTATGTAGGTCAGTTTGACCCATTTAGGGTTAGGGTTGACTTAGGTCAACTCAAGCTCCATGGTTGACCCCAACGGGTCTTTGGTGACCCATTGAACCCTCTTTAGGTCAAGGAAGACCTTGGTAGGGTTGGTTGGGCTCATTAAGGGCATATTGTCCTTAGTTAGGGCACCTTGCTCTATTTAGGCCTAAGGTGATCCTTGGTCAACTTGGCCATCCTGGGTTGACTCAAGTGAACCCTTAGAGCCTTTTAACAAATTGGTGAGGTCATGGTGGGGTCTTAGAGTCATGGTGAAGCCTCATGGTCATCCTAAATTAGGGTTTAGGAATCTATTATTTGCAGACCATTCATCCCAATCACCTCTATTCCTAAGTCCACTTGGTCTTCTTGGGCTTCTAGGGTTTTGTCATGACCTAGTCATGACAAAATCACTCCTAGGGGGTCTAGTTGTCTGAGGGATGTTACACTTATTTACCCCTATCCTTTTGGGCAGAAGCAGTAAGTACAACAAATTATGTTTTTAACAGAAGTCTCATTCATAAACTGAAGGGTAAGACTCCCTATGAATTACTTAAAAATAAGAAACCTAAAGTAAATTACTTTAAAGTTTTTGGGTGTAGATGTTACATACATAATAATGATAAGAAACACTTAAGGAAATTTGAAGATAAAGCTACATATGGAATATTTCTTGGATATTCTCAAGTCAGCAAGGCTTATAAGGTGTTTAATAAATCTACCCTTAAGATAGAAGAGTCAGTACATGTTTCTTTTGATGAATCTAATATGTTTTATAAGGAGAAGAACACTTCTAACATAGAATCTTTTCAAGTATCTCTTCTGTGTGAGAAGTTAGATGAATTAAACCTTAGGCAAGAAGATACATTACATTCTTCTCAACAGATTGCTGAAGACAGTGATGAAGACAATCTAGAAATCTATGCTGAAAATATTATAACTAATGAAATTCCGCAAGAGGAATTACCATCACAAGTTATTGAAGAAACAACTCCACTTATTGATTTTGTCACACTTAGAGATCATCCTAGATATCAAGTGATTGGAGACATATCAGCTGGTGTGCAAATAATGCATCAACTGAATCAAGATTAGTTGCATACTTGTTTTATCTCTCAGATTGAACCTTAATCCATCAAAGATACAAAACAAGATCCCCACTGGATCATTGCTATGCAAGAGGAACTCAATCAATTTGAGAGATATAGAGTTTGAGACTTAGTTCCAAGACCCAAAGACTATCCAGTCATTGGAGCCAAATGGGTCTTCAGAAATAAGTTGGATGCTCAAGGAGTCGTAGTAAGAAATAAAGATAGATTGGTAGCTCAAGGATACTTACAGGAGGAAGACATAGATTATGATCAGACATTTGCTCCTATTGCAAGATTAGAGGCTATCAGGATATTTCTTGCATTTGCAGTATTCAAGAAATTCAAGGTATATCAGATGGATTTGAAGAGTGCATTTCTAAATAGAGAACTCAAAGAAGAAGTTTATGTAGAACAACCATCATTTTTTATCTCTCCAACTCACTCTTCTTATGTTTTTAAACTCAATAAATCCCTTTATGGTCTTAAACAAGCTCTAAGAGCTTGGTATGAGACCCTTGCTAGTTTTCTTTTAGAAAATAAATTTAGTAGAGACATAGTAGATAAAACTTTATTTTTTAGACTTCATAAAATCAAAATTTTAGTAGTTCAAATATATGTTGACGATATAATTTTTGGTTCTACTGATTCCAAACTTTGCACAAGGTTTTCTGAACTAATGCATTCAAAGTTTGAAATGAGTAGCATGAGTGAATTATCCCACTTCCTTGATTTAAAAGTGAAGCAAACACTTGATGAAATTTTTATATCTCAATCTAAATATGCTAAAGAGCTAATTAAAAGATTTGGGATGTCAGATGCTTCCTCTATGAAAAAACCCATGCCTCTAATGCTGTAGTTGATAATGATGAACATGGTAGATTTGTTGATCAGAAAACATATAGGACTATTATTGAGTCTTTATTATATTTACTGCAAGTAGATCTGATATTATGTTTGCAACCTATATTTGTGCTAGGTTCCAAGTCAATCCTAAAGAATCTCACCTAATTTTAGTAAAACGAATTTTGAGATGTATAAAGGGTTGTCCTAATCTAGGACTCTGATATCTTACTTAGTCAGGATTTGAATTAACTAGATTCACAGATGTTGACTATGCTGGATGCAGACTTGACAGAAAAAGCACATCAGGAACTTGTCAGTTTCTTGGTGATAGGCTTGTGTCATGGTTTTGCAAGAAGCAAACATCTGTTTCTACTTCAACTGTTGAAGCTGAATATATTGCAACAGGTAGTTGTTGTTCATAGATTTTGTGGATTCAAAATCAGTTACTAGATTATGGTTATAACTTAAATAATTCAATTATTTTCTGTGATAATATTAGTGCAATATCAATTGCATAGAATCCAGTCCTTCATAGTAGGACTAAACATATAGAAATTTGACATCATTTTATAAGAGAAAATCTAGACAAAAATAAAATTAAACTAGAATTTATTTCTACTGATTTTCAAAGAGCTGATATTTTCACTAAACCTTTAGATGAAAAGAAACATAATTTCTTCTTAAATCAGTTAGGAATGATTAATGGAGAGTCTTTACTTTGATTTTTGTTCTAAGATTGACGAATTGTACATTGAAAGTGATAAGTTGTCTACCTGAATCACCTAGAGGGGGGGGGGGGTGAATAGGTGAATTGTGCGTCTATATACGGAATAAAAAATTTAACGAACTTGCACAAAAATAATCAAGCAAGCAAAGACGACAAGAAGATTTATAGTGGTTCCCCAACCTTGGGTACGTCCACTTTTCCTCACTGATCTAATAAATCACTAGACTCGGCTACTCCACTATCTCGGATTGAAAACCAATCCTATGTCTCGGAACCAAGTTCTTACAATCTTGATCCAAATGGATCTCCACTCGGAAGATGAATACTTCCTACAACTCGGAGAAAAAAGCTCCTACACTCGGAGAATAATCTCCTATAATATTAAAAAGAGATTTGATAATACAAACAGAAATTTCTCTCAGATCTGAAAAATTGTTCCTAGGTCTTCTTTCTTGAACTTTGCGGCTTTTTCAGAAATTGTAGAAGAAGACTCTCTGGAAGATCTGATCTGAGAAACTTGGACCTACTCGATCAAGGAGAAGATGAAGCTTCGTTTAACATCAAGTCGTTCTGGATGGAAAAACAGCCTTGTCGATCTTCAAGTTGAGCGGCGGCGGCGGTTTCTGTAATATCTTTCTTGAGAGAGACGGCCGATTCAGAATTTGAGAATGGTACGGCTCTTTGTTTAGGGTTAGTCTTAATGACAAGACCTTATATAAGATCTCCCTTAATGGTTAGAATTAACATTAATGATGACACGTGTTCCAATCACGATGTATCATTTGAAAATCCTGACAATTCTGAACTTAAGCAATTTTCTGAAAAACTGGACTGCAGTTCTCGAGAAGTATATATAAGTTCTCGAGAACAAGCTGATTACTCGAGTGCTATACGTTCTGGACTTATGTAAGTACTCGAGAATTATTAGCTAAGACTTCTCGAGAACTAAACTGGACTTCTCGAGAACTAAAAGAATATTACTCGAGAGCTAAAACTTGTACTGGAGTACTAAGCTGACTTCTCGAGAAGTAGAAGCTAAGTACTCGAGAACTATAACCCAGCTTCTCGAGAGATGGACTTAGAAAATTTTCAAGGCAAGCTCTGGCTACTCGAGAAGTATAGGCTGATACTACTCGAGAACTAAGTTAAGCTTCTCGAGAACTAAGAGAACTTCTCGAGTTAAGCTAACTCCACTACTCGAGAACTATGATAGAACTTTTTGAGAAGTGGACTTAGAAAAAATTTGAATGTTAAGAATTTTTTTCTTCTTCAAGAATCCAATCTTCATCCCATGTTCCAAGTACTTGAATGTGAAATTTATCCCAATAGAGAGGCTACACATGAGTCAACACCTTGGATCGCACAGTGATGGATTACACTGTATGGTCCTGTATTCATGACCCACTGTAGACTGACATTGGTCTACACTTAGCAATGATAGTCTGCAAACACACAACTAAATAAAGATATCAAATACAACTTAATTCACCTTAGTTCAAGGGTGACTTCATGCAAATCTGAGTTATTGTGGATGCAATACCCAACAATCTCCCCCTATTTATAGAAGTCAGAACCCTCTATACTAAGGTGAATTATATCAACAGAGAAAGAACTGTATAATTAAGTGCAAGAAATGAGAAATTAAACACAGAATCAGCAAAACTAGAAATTATATATATATATATATATATATATCTATATATATCTATATATATATATATCTTTATATATATATATATATAATGTTTTAGAGTTCAAATCAACATCCATTTCATCCTTAATCTCAAAAGAGTTATCAATAAAAAATCAGTCCTTGCTCTGATGTTGTCTGTCATACTTCTCTTGTTGTCTTCTCTGGTAGCTGAAAGGCTTTTGATAGTACCTTGGAGGTTTAGGAGGTGCCTTTGGATTGTTCTTCCCATATTTTCTGTCATAGATTCTCCTTTTAGTCATGGACTTTTCATAGAGTTCTCACTCAGAAGAGCTGTAGTGGAGATTCCTGCTTTCATTATAGTCCATTACTAGCTTGAGAGTATCAAGAATCAAAGCCTTGGAAGTAGGACTCCAGACTTCAGCAAATTCCTGTACTTTCCTTTTCTCTGAGTCTGGCTTAAGGATAGTTTTGCTAGCAGAGGGGCCTTCCCCCATACTTCCTCTTCTTAGGAATGTGGATTTTAGGTAGACCTTGAGGAATCACATCATCCCAAACTTGATCATAGGAAGCAGGAGGAGGAATTTGATCTTCTGGCCTTGGAGTGAAGGATGACATTTTAGGTTACATTTGAGCAAGCATCTGGCTTGACTGAACTTCAGCAAGGGGGTTCAGGTGATGAGGTATGACATTAGGATCAACCTGGAATTCAGGGAATATCTGGTTATGCATCCAGACTGCAGTGTCATAGTTATGAAATTTCACAGACTAGATCTGTTCCAAAACATTCTTATTAATTGCAGTTAATTGCTTAGACAAGACAGTGTTGGAAGTAGCAATAAACTTGTCCACATGTTCTTTCACTAGACTCACCCCCTTTCTGAATTCTACAGATAGTTTGTCTATAGCATTTTCTTTGAAGGCACCAACCTCTTCACAAATTTTCATGCGTTTTTCCTGGGCTTTCTTTTCCAAGTAAATTTGGTTGCAAGCGAGAGTTACTGATTGATCCATGACCTTACCAACACTAGAGATAGTGCGGGCTATAGCTTTTCCACTAATCTGAAACAGCTCTTTCAGAGAGTCAGTGTTGTGTTGAATTTCTTCAAAGCCTCTGCCCATCTCTTTCTCTAGAGCAGATACTTTGTCTTGAACTAGTCTCAGAGATTCATCAAAATACTTTCTTTGCTCACTCAGCATTCTTCAATCTTACTTAGAATATCTGAACTTATAGAGGCAGCAACAGCACCAGGAACAACAGGAGGAGCAATTTAAGGTGGAGGAGGGACTTCCCATGGCGGGATTTTTTTCAACAACTACAGAGCTTTTAGCTCTGGTAGTATGAATGACTATAATTTCTTCCTCACCAAGGGGGGTGGGAATAGAAAAGTCAAGTCTCCTCAGGGGAGCTTCAACTGCCTCTGGTTCTGGCTCATCTTCTTCTGATAGAAGTATAATATCTGGTTGATGTGAGTCTTTGCTTGGAGATTGAGAAGGAATTACTTTGGGAGAAGGTACTAGAGATGGTGAAGGTGCTGGAGATGGATCCTTTGGGGCTTCTTCTGCATTTTCTGAATGGATGGAAGGAAGAGTCTCATCAGAAGTGAGTTCTTTTATCATGCTGTCTATTTCTTCTGCAATAGAGTTGAGGGTTTTCTGAACTTGCTCATCTGAGATTGTCTCATCTAATATATCTGCCATTGGTGACCTGACTGGAGATCTGATTGGAGTCCTGACTGGAGATCTAATTGGAGTCCTAACTGGAGATCTGATTGGAGATCTCACTGAAGGAGGAGGAGAGGGAATTCTGTCATCTGGAACAGAGGAAGCAGGCTCCCCCTCAGTTGCTGCACCAAATGGTTCAGCAACTTCATGAGAGGAGGGAGATGGGGTCCTGTCTTTTGCAGCAGGGTGTGCAGTCTCTTTTGCAATCCATTTGGGGTTCTTCAGTATTAACTCCCACCTATGTATAGAATTTATGGAGATCTTCTTCAGGTGATGAATAGGTGTTCCTTTGGAGATGTCAAAGAATGTTGGATTAATTTCATGCAGCATCAAAGAAATTATCCTGACAAACTTTGGATTCTTTATGTTGTCCCTTATCATATCAAAAATCATCATCTAATTGAGCCATAAGCCCAAAGTAGGCTTCCTCTTCTTCACTTGACTCAGATGAGTCAGAGTCACTAAGAGTCTTGCCCTTCTTGGCTATCGGGCTCTTTTATGTCCTCTTCTTGCTGTATGAGGACTTCTTTTCTTCTCTCCTGTCACCCTCCTTCTTCTTATGGGGTCAGTCAGCTATAAAGTGACCTGGCTTGTTACAACAGTAGCAAACTATATCAGTCGAAATATGTTTGTTCTGTTTAGAACCATACCTGTCATGACTGCTTGAGCCCTTTCTATGTCGATCACTGTCAAGTCGTGATCTTCTGTAAGAGGCATACTTGCCTTTCCATTGCTTCTTCTTGTTCAAGAATTTCTTGAACTGTCGTGAGAGTAAGGAGAACTCTCTTTCAGAGAGCTCTGATCCCGAGGTACTTGGCTCCGAGTTTTCTTCTTCACTAACTTCTTGTACTGGGGCTGGAGAGGTAGCCTTTGACTTCCTAGAGGTGTCTGCCTTTAGAGCAAAAGACTTCTCTTTGGATGTAGACCTGTTTTTCTCTTCTTCAACTTTCCTTGTGTTGAGTTGAAGCTCATAGGACATCAGCTTCCTGAAGAGAATCAGAGGGTCTGTCTCAGCTAGCTTTCCAAATTCCCTGATGGCACTGACCTTGTTGTCCCATTCCTTGGTTAAGGATCTTAGGAACTTGTCATTCAGTTCTCCGTTGGTGAAGACTCAGCCATAGACTCTGAGGCCGTTAACTATCTTGAAAAAATTCTCAAAAGTATCTGCAATGGTATCTTTGTGCCCTTGTCGGAAGGCTTCATATTTCTGATTCAAAAGGGATCTTCTGTCATCCCTTACTTCTTTTGTACCTTCCATCAAGGTGATGAGGGACTGCCACATCTCCTTAGCAGACTGGCAGTGGATCAGGTTTTGCAGCATAAAGTCATCGACTGCACTTGCTATTATATTTTTAGCTTTCTTATCCAGAGAGACAAGTGAAATCTCGTATTTATGTAGATCCATCAACTTCTTTGGGACTTTTTTTGTTGGATCTATAGTGGAGGTAGTTATAGGAATGCAAGTACCTTCTTCAACAATCATGAAGATTCGGGGATCCACAACTTCCATGAAAAACTTAATTCTTTCTTTCCACATGGGAAAATTTTTCTTTGTGCACAGGGGAAGCTTGGCAAAATCTTTAGCCTTGTCCATTTCTTGAAAGGTTCTAAAGAGACAACTAAAAGAGGAAATTTGATCAAGGTGTTAACATTTTAATGACCAACCTCCCTCTGATACCAATTGAAAGTGATAAGTTGTCTACCTAAATTACGTAGAGGGGGGTGAATAGGTGAATTGTGCGTCTATATGCGGAATAAAAAATTTAACGAACTTGCACAAAAACAATCAAGCAATCAAAGATGACAAGAATATTTATAGTGGTTCCACAACCTTGGATACGTCCATTTTCCCTCACCGATCTAGTAAATCACTAGACTCGGTTACTCCACTATCTCGGATTGAAAACCAATCCTACGTCTCGGAACCAAGTTCTTACAATCTTGATCCAAATGGATCTCCACTCGGAAGATGAATACTTCCTATAACTCGAAGAATAATCTCCTACAAGATTAAAAAGAGATTTGATAATACAAACAAAAATTTCTCTCAGATCTGAAAAATTGTTCCTAGGTCTTCTTTCCTGAACTTTGCGACTTTTTCAAAAATTGTAGAAGAAGACTCTCTAGAAAATCTGACTTGAGAAACTTGGACCTACTCGATTAAGGAGAAGATGAAGATTCCTTGAACATCAAGTAGTTCTGGATCGAAAAACACCCTTGTCGATCTTCAAGTTGAGTGGCGGCGGCGGCTTCTGTAATATCTTTCTTGAGAGAGACGACCGATTCAGAATTTGAGAATGGTACAGTTCTTTGCTTAGGGTTAATCTTAATGACAAGACCTTATATAAGATCTCCCCTAATGGTTAGAATTAACATTAATGATGACACGTGTTCCAATCACGATGTATCATTTGAAAATCCCGATAATTCTGAACTTAAGCAATTTTCTGAAAAACTGGACTGCAGTTCTCGAGAAGTATATATAAGTTCTCGAGAACAAGCTGATTACTCGAGGGCTATACGTTCTGGACTTATGTAAGTACTTGAGAATTATGAGCTAAGACTTCTCGAGAACTAAACTGGACTTCTCGAGAACTAAAAGAATATTACTCGAGAGCTAAAACTTGTACTTGAGTACTTAGCTGACTTCTCGAGAAGTAGAAGCTAAGTACTCGAGAACTATAACCCAGCTTCTCGAGAGATGGACTTAGAAAATTTTCAAGGCAAGCTCTGGCTACTCGAGAAGTATAGGCTGATACTACTCGAGAACTAAGTTAAGCTTCTGGAGAACTAAGAGAACTTCTCGTGTTAAGCTAACTCCACTACTCGAGAACTATGATAGAACTTTTCGAGAAGTGGACTTAGAAAAAATTTGAATGTTAAGAATTTTTCTTCTTCTTCAAGAATCCAATCTTCATCCCATGTTCCAAGTTCTTGAATGTGAAGTGTATCCCAATAGAGAGGCTACACATGAGTCAACACCTTGGATCACACAGTGATGAATTACACTGTATGGTCCTGTGTTTATGACCCACTGTAGACTGACATTGGTCTACACTTAGCAATGATAGTCTGCAAACACACAACTAAATAAAGATATCAAATACAACTTAATTCACCTTAGTTCAAGGGTGACTTCATGCAAATCCGAGTTATTGTGGATGCAATACCCAACAATCTCCCCCTATTTATAGAAGTCAGAACCCTCTATACTAAGGTGAATTATATCAACAGAGAAAGAACTGTATCGAGCTTGTCCGTGATGGATCTCTTCTTCTGCTGGATGGGGGGAGCCTCCGGGTCCAGGTTGAGGCGATGACAGGCCACGTCGGGGTCGATCCCTGACATCTCCGCGGCGCTCCAGGCGAAGATTTCCACGTTCCTCTGGATGCACTCCAGCATCCTGCGTTGAGCCTCTGGGGTCAGGCCTCCGCTGACGCGGACCTTCTCCATCCTGACTCCAATGGTGAGAACTTCCATCTCCACCACCTCCTCCGCTGCCTCCAGACGGGACTGCTCCCCCCATTCCTCGATACCTCCCCCTCCGGGGGCAAGGACCTCTTCCTCAGCCTCTTCCACGGCCATGGCCTCGGCCGACTCTCGAGTCTCTTCCGTGACCTCCTCCCGGGCGTGGTACTCCACCTCCATCTCTTTGCCAGCTTCCTACTTTTCCTCCTCCAACCTCCGCCCCATCTCCTCGGCACCCTCCAGCCAAGAGATGGAGTTTACCGCCGAGACGTAGCATTCCCTTGCCTCCTTAGGGTCTCCTTGGACCCGGATCTGGACCCCCTCGACGTTGAGCTTTAGACACTGGTGGAAGGACGAGTGGACGCAGCGGAAGGCACTGATGAGGGGTCTCCCGAAGATGGCACTGTAGCTGCTAGGGGCGTCCACGATGACAAACTTGCAGTTGCGTGACAGCCCCCCCAGAGTGACATGGAGTCCTACTCCTCCCTCGACTTCTTTCCTCTCTCCCGAAAAGCCGAACAGGGGCCCATCCGAGGCTAACACCCTCCTGGCCTCCACTTTCATCGCATCGAACGCCTTCTTGAAGATGACGTTGACCGAACTTCCATTGTCGACGAGGATTCGGGAGACGGTAAAATCTTCGATGGCTGTCTGGATGACCAGCGCATCGCAAAAGGGGTCCTCGTGACCCGGCAAGTCCTCTCTAGAGAAGGTGATTTTCTCCTCCGGGGGAGGGGACTGGGATGTGGAGCCAACGCTCCTTCGGTACATAGTGTGGAGGCTTGACTTACGGGAGGCCTCGATCCCAGCCCCCCCGTGGATCGCTCTGATCCTTCCTCGGGTGCCCACATCGACCCGGTCTTCACACCGATCCCCCTCCTCCAGAGGCCGGATCTCCTCTATCCGGACTTCCTGATGGTCTTGCTGTTGCTGTTCCCTTCTCCCTCTCATCTCGAGGAACTCCGGGCACGTGGATGTGAGGTGCCCCTCCTCTCGATGAAAGTCACAATAGGGCAGGTCCACCCTGACCTCCCTCCTTCTCCTCGGTTGTCCTCTCCTTCTCCCCCTCATGGCAATTGCCATTGCCTCCTCCTGATCGGGGAGAGGGGGTCTCTGACCCTGCCTACCCCCCTGGGGATTGTACTGCCCTCGGCCACCCTGGCGGTTATCTCCTCCCTGATAACCTCTCCATGGTGCCTGGTCTTGCCACTCGGGTCTCCATCCCAAACGGTGGGTCTGCTCCGGACGCACCCACCTGGGTTGTGGCTGCTGCTGCGGCTGCTCCCTTTGCCGAGGTTCAGCCCTCCTCTCCTCCTGAATTCGGCCACCCCTTGGCCTCTCCTCCTCCACGGCCCACTTGGCCAACCTTCGCACAAACTCCGGGTGCGCTGCCTCCATATCGGCCTCCCTGGCCGCTCTCTCCAGGAGTGCCTCAAAAGACACTGGAGGTGATCTCTTCAGTTCCATCGCGAAGAACCCGAATTGGAGACCCAGGGTGAAGGCCACCATCATGGTGTGCCCTGGCATCTCCTGAACTAGGGACAGTTCCTCTTGGAACCTGTCCAGATAGCTTCCCAGGGTTTCTCCCACCCTCTGCTTGATGCGGAACAAAGACTCCGCCTCCTTCTTCCTCTTCTTGGAAGTGGTGAATCTCAGCATGAAACCCCGTCGCAAATCCTCAAAGCAGTAGATGGACTCGGTCGGGAGTTGGTGGAACCACTCTCTCGCCTTTTCTCTGAGGGTGATGGCGAAGAGTCGGCACTTGAAGCCGTCTGACATCTGTCGAATGGAGACCATGTCCTCGAACCACTGGATGTGGTGGACCGGGTCTCCTCTCCCAGAGTAATAAGTCATCTCTAGCTCGCGAAACCCCTCGGGAACTGGGGCTGAAGAAACGAACTCGCTGAAGGCCCCCCCCCTCAGCCGGGCGAGACGGGAACTCCCTCCCTGCAGTCTCGCTGAAGTGGTACTCGGTGGCCGAGCCGGGGAACAGAACTCGCCCCTGGAACTCGCGCTCGCCTCTCTCGGCGGGTTCCTTCCCTGGTCGCCTGAGCGGCGCGTCGTCGCCGAGTGCGGGAGCGGCGACCACCGGAACTGCCGGTGTCGCACTCTCAGCTCGCATGCCGAGTGCGGTCCTGACGAGCCCGAGGATCTCCTCCCTAAGCTCCGCCGGCACGCTCACCGCTGGGGGTGGGGGAGGGGGTGGCGAGCTACCCCTGCCTGATCCTTGTCCTTCTTCTCCAGTCATCGAACCTGCAGAAGGTTTTCTCTGCTGACCACTGTCCACGCTCACCGCACCAAAATGTTGAAACCGGAAAACCGGTTCCTGTGGAGTTCGACCCTTGGGGAAGGGGCGGTCGCGCACCTACTTCGCTCCTGCAAGAAAATGACAAGAAAAAGAAGAACCAAGGACTAGACCAAGGGCCCGACGTGGTGGTCCCACCACACACCCGGAAGATCTTAGAGCGCTTCCCCTCCTTAGCCAAGTGTCGGGCTAAGGTACCTCAGAAAGCGCTAGTAGACCTGAGAATGAGTAAGCGTGCCCTCTGAGGTACCCCTTGGGTCCTATTTATAGGAAAAGATGGCCTGCCAATATACAACCTTCGCCGTTCTCGAGGACTATAGGCAGACCAGAGAGGGCAACATGGTAAAAAGATGTCATGGCCAAGATGCGAGCTGGACCTGAGGTAGCATCCGCTCGGCAGGGGCCTGACTCGCCTCGCCTTGGGCCTAGGCGAGCACGTACTCGGCAGTTGTGCTCGACTATCGCCGAGCTCGGCTCGACTATCGCCGAGCTCGGCTTGACTATCGCCGAGTTCTAACCGGAAGCGGGGCTCGGCACGACGATCTCCGAGCTCCAACTGAAACTGAGCTCGGCGTGGAGATCGTCGAGCTCGGCTCGACTATCGCCGAGCTCGGTCTCGGCATGCTGGGCCCCGTTCGACCGTCGTCGAGCTCGGCTCGACTATCACCGAGCTTGGTCTCGGCATGCTGGGTTCATACTGCGGTCTGAGCCGGCCGGTTTAACTCCTGTCGACCACTCGCTGGATACGGGGTTGTACAACTGTGTTGACAGGTAACAGAAAAGGTAACATTTACTTAGTAGATTTTCATTCATCTAAAGTAGATATCTGCTTGTTCAATTCCATATCTAGACCTAATATACTATGGCATAAGAGACTAGGGCATATTAACCTTAGAACTATTGCTAGGCTATCCAAGGACAACCTTGTTAGAGGACTACCTTCTGGCCCCTACAAGAAGGAAGGACTTTGCAAGGCTTGTCAATTAGACAAGCAAACTAAAAACAGTTTTAAGTCACTTAATAAGAGTGATTCACCTAGGATTTTGTATCTGTTACACATGGATCTTTTTGGACCCATTACAGTACAAAGCTTAGGAGGGAAATCTTATACTTTGGTGATTGTAGATGACTTCTCCAGATTCACTTGGGAATTCTTTCTGAGGAAGAAGTCTGATAACTTTAAGTGTCTGACAGAGTTTCTCAAATGTATACAGATTGAGTTCAATACTCACATTGCTCTGATCAGAAGTGATCATGGGACAGAGTTTGATTCTCTTCTTATGCAAGAGTTCTGTCAGAGTGAAGGGATCAGACATACTTTCTCAGCTCCTAGAACTCCTCAACAAAATGGGGTAGCAGAAAGGAAAAATAGAACCCTAATTGAATCTGCTACTACACTGTTGGCAGATGCTCACTTACCTCTATCTTTTTTGGCAGAAGCAGTGAGCACCTCCAACTATGTGCTAAACAGAAGTTTGATACATAAACTGAAGGGCAAGACTCCCTATGAATTACTCAAAGAGAAGAAACCTAAAGTAGATTACTTCAAAATTTTTGGTTGCATTTGTTATATTCACAATAATGACAAGATATATTTAGCAAAATTTCAAGCAAAAGCTGATGAAGGAGTGTTTCTGGGATACTTCATGATCAGTAAAGCTTATAAGGTTTATAATAAAACTACTCTAAAAATAGAAGAATCTGTCCATTTTTCCTTTGATGAAACTAATATGTCTTTCAAGGAGAAGAATACTTCTACCATAAAACATTTACAGGTACATTCTCTAGCTGAAGACTTGGACAGATTGCAAGTTACTCAAAAGGATGAAAGTAGTGAAGATGAAGAAGTTGCTCAACATTTGGAAGAAAATCTTCTTGAAGAGCCAGTTGTTGTTTCACAAGAGGAAACAACAACACAGGTTGGTGAACAATCAACACCCCCTATTGATTTAGTAACATCAAGAGATCATCCAATCTCTCAAGTGATTGGAGACATCTCAGCTGGTGTGCAAACCAGAAATCAGGTCAACCAAAACCTGATGCACACTTGCTTTCTCTCTCAAATTGAACCTCAATCCATTCAAGATGCAGAGCAAGATCCACATTGGATCATTGCAATGCAAGAGGAGTTGCATCAATTTGAAAGAAACAAAGTTTGGGAACTAGTGCCTAAGCCAAAGGATCATCCCATTGTTGGAACAAAATGGGTATTCAGGAACAAGTTGGATGATCAGGGAGTCATTGTAAGGAACAAGGCAAGTCTAGTTGCTCAAGGCTACTCTCAAGAAGAAGGAATAGACTATGACCAGACCTTTGCACCAGTTACAAGGTTAGAGGCCATCAGAATATTCCTAGCTTATGCTGCTCACAAAGGATTCAAGGTATACCAGATGGATGTAAAGAGTGCATTTCTCAATGGGGAGATCAAAGAAGAAGTCTATGTCAGACAACCCCCAGGTTTTATCTCTCTAACTCATCCTGATTATGCTTTCAAACTACATAAAGCATTATATGGTCTAAAGCAAGCTCCTAGAGCATGGTATGAGACCCTAACATGCTTTCTTCTGGAAAATGATTTTGTTAGGGGTAGAGTAGACCAAACTCTTTTTATTAGAACCCATAAGTCCCATACCCTACTAGTACAAATATATATAGATGACATCATCTTTGGTTCTACTGATTCAAACTTGTGCAAAAAATTTTACAAGCTGATGCACTCTAAATTTGAAATGAGTAGCATGGGTGAGCTCTCCTTCTTCTTAGGATTGCAAGTCAAACAACATGCTGAAGGCATATTTATTTCTCAAACCAAGTATGCAAAAGAGCTGGTTAAGAAATTTGGTATGTCTGATGCATCATTTATGAAAACACCCATGCCTACCAATGCTGTATTGGATGCTGATGAACATGGGAAACCAGTTGATCAGACAACATATAGAGCAATGATTGGCTCTTAATTGTACCTTATAGCTAGTAGGCCTGATATAATGTTTGCTACATGTATATGTGCTAGGTTCCAAGTAAGCCCTAGAGAGTCACACTTAACTTTAGTAAAGAGGATTCTTAGATATGTTAAAGGTTGTCCAAATCTAGGTCTCTGGTATCCAAAAGATTCAGCATTTGACTTAACTGGATTTTCAGATGCTGATTATGCTGGATGCAGAATAGACAGGAAAAGCACCAGTGGAACTTGTCAGTTTCTTGGTGATAGACTTGTCTCATGGTTTTGTAAGAAACAAACATCTATGTCAACTTCAACTGCTGAAGCTGAATATATGGCTGTAGGTAGTTGTTGCTCACAAATCTTGTGGATACAAAATCAACTCCTAGACTATGGTTACAAGTTAGAGAAGTCTAAAATATTTTGTGACAACACCAGTGCTATTTCCATTGCACAAAATCCAGTCCTCCATAGTAGGACAAAACACATAGAAATTAGGCATCATTTTCTAAGGGATAATGTTGAGAAAAACAAAATTGAACTACAATATATCCCAACTGATTTGCAAAGGGGAAATATTGTCACCAAGCCTTTGGATGAGAAGAAACATACCTTCTTCCTTAATCAGTTAGGAATGCTAGATGGAGGCTGTCTAAAATAAATTCCAAGATTTTGAAAATCTAAAAACAGACCAAGATTAGGCTAAAACTCATTTCTTTTTGTGTCTGTAGGATAGTTTCTGTCTCTGAACTGCGCTCGACGTTTTCCCCAGAAATCGACGAACGGCGATCGACGGTTTCCCAAAAATCGTCGAACGCAGATCGACGATTCCTGAATCGTCGACCTGAGTTCAGCGTCGCCTGATAGCTTTAAGCTATCCTTCCTTTTGTTAAGCGGTCGTCGAGCGGAGCTCGACGCTCGTCAATGTCGTCGAACGGAGATCGACGATATTGAAATCTCTTCGACTTCCATTAGAAGCCCCAATCGTCGAACAGAGTTCAACGATTCTTCCTTTCCGCCGTCGAACCCTAATATAAAAATCATTTTTCGGCCGTCATTCTCCTTTGCGCTTTCATAGTTTCTGGAGAAAAACTCTTTTTCCCTCCAAACTTTTGCTGCACTTGTTCTTTGTTTGTTCATATTTGCAGGATCAAATGTCCGTTTCAGTTGTAGCTCTGTCGGCAATGAAATTCGACACCGGATTTGACATCGATATGGATTCCTTTAAAAGTAGTGATCAAATATTCAAAGACATACTCGAGCTCTTCAAAGAACAGCAACTAGAGAACATCATGACAATAAGAATCAAGATAGCGGCAGATGAAATCAAAGAATGGGTATATACATCACAGAATCTGAATAACAACACCATCGTCGGCACGATCTCGGGAAATCAGGTATCACTTTCACCTGAGGTTTTATCAGAAGTTTTTCAGTTGAGTATAGGAGAAGATTGCATTGATTTGTCTGGAGAAGAATTCTCCAATATGCTTGAAAGGATGGGGCATACAGCTAACCCCAACAAGCTTTTGAAGAAAAATCTTTCAGTGGAATACAGATTTTTGGCAGATGTGGTAGGGAAAGTGCTATTGGCTAAGCACTCTGCTCATGATACAATTTCCAGGTATCAGCTCTGTTTGATGGGAGCTCTTGTGGATAAAAAGCACCTAAACTTGGGAGAACTCTTTTTTGATTCAATCAAAAAGAAAATAAACAAGAGTTTTGTTAATTTTGGTAGAATAACTGGGTTATTTCTTCATGCTAAGTGCCCTGAATTGTTAGTTTCAAGTGGAATGCATATCAATGCTTCCAAGAGGCTGACTTGTGCCTTATTTGGAAAATGGGATAGACAGATTGTCAAGCCCAGCAGACCTACAGCAACTCCATCTTTAGACACAAGGACTGCTACAGTCACTTCCCCTCAGGTCTCTGCCCCAGCAGAAGATTTGCCTGCTTCCTCTCCACTTGTTTCTACAACCATCTCCACATCAACCACAACAATAACCTCAACCATATCTATCTCTTCCCCCATTACCATTTCATCGCCCTTATCTCCTCCAGCCACTTCAGAAACATTCCACCCTCTCCATTATTATCCACCTCTCACCATTCCATCATTCCACCTTCTGGAAGACTCCTTCATGGATGATTCTCCTTCCTCTCCTCCTGAGATTCCATCTACCTCCTCCTACCAACAACTCCTTCAGGATATACTCTCTCAACCATCCTTTACTCCATCCATTTCCACACCCATATCATACATCTCCACTCCAGTACCATCCATCTCCACAATCTCTACTCCTGAGCCATCCATCCCTATACCTCCTACCACCACACCATCCAACATTATGCCAGCAACATCAACTCCTACCTCTACTCAAGCCCATCTTGAGCATGTAGATCTTCCTGCACTGGAAGACAGGCTGTATGAGCTGTTATCCCCTAGGCTATCCTCATTGTTGGAGACCACAATGACCCCACTTCTGAAACATGTTCAGGAGCTGTCTGACAGGCTATCTTCATTCCTCTCCTCTTAGGCAATCCCTTCCTCTGGGTGCCTTGATCCAGTTCATACTGAATCCAGGCAGGGGGAGATGCCTAATGAAGTTCTGGAATTGCCTGCTGCTGCTGAAGCTTCAGTTGCTACTCCAGTTTTTGCAGTGGATCTCCAGAGCCTGCTCTCAGTTTTTGATGTTGTTTACTTCAACTATCTACCAGCTCATCAGTGTGAAGATCTCTCCAAGGCAATTGTTCCTGTTCCAGTATGTGAGCCAATTTTGCTAGCTTCTTTTATAGAATTTGTCCAAGCTGAGGACAAGGCCACTACTGCTGTTGTTATTGCTGCTAATGATAATGTTAATGACTTTTCAGTTGATTCTGTTATTAGTTCTGTAATTGTTTCTAAAGATATTATGATGACAGTGGCATGTATTGCTGAGCCTACTGATTCTGCTAGTTTTGTTTCTAAAAGTGTTGTTCCTCCTATTCAAGTTGCTGCTCCTATTGTTGCTGCTCCAGTACTTTCTCAAGCCAAAAATCTTCAACAAGAATACATTAAGAGAATAGATGCTCTATATGATGATCCCCAGAGCTCTGACAGTGACCAGTTCAGAACAGACAGTGATGATTCCTCAGCCGCCATAGCAATGAAAAGGAAAGCTAGAAGCAAAGCCATGAAAAGAGTTCCTCCAAAAAAAGTTACAGATGCAAATGATGTACCTTATTATATATTGCATAATTGTGAAATCACTGAACCTTGGATGCAATACTCTAGAAATCAGCTTAAGGAAATGAAAAAGAAAAGAAAGTTTGACAAAGGATCTTCCAAGTCTTATCTTCCCCCCTCTCCACCTCCTCCTGTTGGAGGTGCAGGTGGCAGCTCTGCCTTCTCATCTACTCAAAGAGGCCAAGGCTCTTATCAGTTCCAGGGCAGATCTCAGCCTAGGGGAGGCCACTCCAGAGGTTACCAACCTAGAAGAGGTCAATTCAGAGGTAATCAGAGAGACTTAAGGGTTTATTCAAGACAAAGGGAACAAGGCCCCAGGGATCCTTCTTCTGGCCCTTTTCCTTATAAACTCAAAGACATTGTGTCTACCAGAACCCCTGCTGAAGTGACTTCTAACAGATATGAAGCTCCAGTGCCATTTGAAGATCCAGAGAATAATCCTAATTCCTGGACAGCCATAATGAAAGAGTCAGCTGCACTAGAACAAATTAGGAAAGCAAGAGAGCAAGCCAGAGATATTTCCAGCTTCACAACTCTCTCAGATCAAAGAAAGAAGGAATTAGAAAGGTATGCTTCAAGCAAGTTCTTTGATTCAGAAAGTTATATGAGACTGCATCCTGAGGCTATAGTTCCAAGAACAACGCAGCAGACAACCTTAGGTGCAAATGATGATAGAAGATCAAAGAAGGAAGTTTTAAATCCTAACAGAGATATCATCTTCAAGCAAAGCAAAGAGAAGGATTAATTGTGTAAGCAGATATTATGTTGTTTCTCTGAAATATCTGAGACTTATATGTGATTCTGCAATGCTCCATATCTATTCTTTCTTGCATTATATGTTTTTAATTCTTATGTCTGTAAATAGTAATCCCAACCCAAATAGGGGGAGATTGTTGGAACACCCTATTACTAATTTGGGCTAGGATCACTATATGCTTTAGGACATTTATCTTGACCTTCCTGTATAGATTTAAAGGTCAATTAGTGTGAGTCTAAGGGTTAGTAACTAGGTTTGGTAGCTGCCCTCAAGACCCTCAAGCCAGACAGTTTTGTTCAGAGACTAAGGCATTTTGTCGAGCTTAGGTCGACGAATCGTCGAACTCCATTCGACGATCGCTGAGCTCACTTCGACAAGTCGCCGAACTACGTTCGATGATCTTCGAGCTCAGGTCGACGATCTTGTCTCTAGTTTGTTTCCAGATCGCTGAGCTCAGTTCGACGATCGTAGAGCTCAGTTCGACGTTTTCTGTCTGATGTTCAAATCCAATCTCTGAGCTCAGTTCAACGATCGTAGAGCTCAGATCGACGTTTTTCTGAGAGATTGACGACTTTAAGGATTCAAATTCAGTCAGCTTTTGGAATGTTTTTCAAATTCTCTCAGCATTTATTACCAAAGATTTTTCAGCCGTTTTCATTTATTCTGGAGCAAGTTTCAAGGGATTTCTCAGGGAATATTTATTGGACTTTCCTCCAGAAGACAAAATATATTTATGGAAGACATTTATGACTGCTAACGGCTATCTTGGACAGAGAATTATCAGAGAATATAAGAGTTTTTCCTCTTCAGTCTGCCAGACAACATTAAGAAAAAGAATACAGAAGAATTAGTTTTACATTACAGAAGATTGAACAACACAATTTCTCTGATCAAGATTTCAACTTCTGTGATTTACAACTCTACTGAATCTTCAAGTGTTCAAAGGCTTCAACATTGAGGACTCCATACACAAAATATTTCAGCATCTGCTGGAATCATCTTCTGCTGGAGATCTGAAGCTTCTGAAAGCCTATCACCCTAGCAAAGCTCTCACTCCTGAACCATTCTATATCTCAGGGGGAGCTTTGACAACATCAACAATCCACTAGTCTTCTCTCAGTGATTTGAGACCGAGAAGACATTATCATCTCTTTCTTTTTCTTCTCCTGCTGTAAAAGGGTTATCAAAACTCCCTTCAAAAGTTCTGAATTTGGTTTCTGAGACCTGATCAAAACTCAGTGGTGGCAAGACACCTTATCAAAAAATCTAGATCTGGTTTTTGAGCACCTTATCAAAAGCTTATTGGTGCCAGGACACCTGATCAACTCATCCTGAGTGGATTCCTAGCAAGGGTGGTAGAAGAGTGGATGTACCCAGGTTGATTGGGGAACTACTATAGCTTCTTGTGTTTGGTTGCTTGTGTGTATTCTTTGCTGTGTGCTGTGAATCTTTTGCTTTCTTATTATTATTACTTCTGTTAAATTGCTGCAGCACAATACACATACTATATTAACTTAACTCTTCCTCTGCAAAGTTTTATTTTGAAAATTATTTTAATAGACTCTATTCACCCCCCCCCCCCCCCCTCTAGAGTCAGACTGATCTTATCCTCCACTTTCATCTAGTTTGTGAAATTTCTTTGAACCTTCAGCACCTTGCACGGTTTGAATGGATCGCTTCAAACCAGCTTTGGAACATGAGTACTCTCTAATCTTTATAATTCGAGTATGTGTCCAATACCAAATATGTTGTTTACGAACACTAAAACCAGCATGGTGAGCATAATCGCAATACAACTTGTATGCATCTACCTCTGAATGTACTGTTGGGAAAACAACAGCGGAGCTTGCCTAAAGAAAAAAAATCAGAAAAGAAAACATGAATATATGACTTTCTATCTGCAGGAAATCCAGGGAAGAATTGACTATATCCGGTCGGACTTAGCTACCACGTTGCATATTCTCTATTAAATCCGACTGGAAGACACTCAGGTTACAAAAAAACTGACTATATCCGGTCGAACGTGGCTACAACGTTGCATATTATCTAGTAAATTCGATCGGAAGACACTCAGATTACACAAAAAAAACGAAAGAAATTACCTGCTGCGGGAGCTCTTCAGAAATTACCTGCTCCTCAGGTTGCGGGAGCTCTTCAGAAATTAAATGCTCCTCCACTTGCGTGAGCTCGGGTTCAGAAATATCAGGACTTGAAAGCATGACTCTCTGAAGAGCTTGGGTTTACAAGTTTGAGCTCGCCGTATTCATGGCCGGGTAAGAACTGCGTCAAGGTTCTGGAAGGTGAAGGAGGGTCCAGGTTGAGAAGTCGCCGATGCTTCCGGCTTGCGTCGAGGAGCTGGAAGGTTATTGGGAATAGCCGGAAGGGAGGGAAATGTGAAATTTTGCTTTGGAAGCGAAATGCAGGTGGGCCCGGTTCCATTGGACCTATTTAAATGACGCACAGGATTCCGGTACTTTTCACGTATCAAAAAATTTTCCGCCCGTAACACCTCCCAAGAGGGTTACAACACCTGTCACATTCATTAGATTACAGTCGATGTAGCTCGATAGTCAATCAAGTGTACACATAGTCAAATTAGTTGACAATATAGTTTTTATGCGAAAAACACCTAAAAGGGAAAAAGTAAGGGGCGATTCAATTTTTTTAAAAAAATCACTAGCAATATTTAATGACTAACAACCGTTTTAACGAGAGGCGTACTCCACCGCTAGTTTTATAATGATGATAACAATGAGTCTCTTCATGGCAACGAGTGACAAGAACATGATCTGGGGAAAGACACATGTTGGTGTTTGTTCTAGAGAGCAGAGTGCTGATATGGAGAGCGGCAGTATGCATAGGTGTGCACTGGAGTGCGTAATATATGGGACGCAGATAGAGGTGCGCTAGAGAGCGGAGTACGGGGCTAGAGAGTGGAGCACCTTGGCGCCCACATGACATTAGAGCTCAAGGGCAGTGCACATGTGCAAATTGGCCTGGGGTGCATGGGACAGGCACTAGAGAGTGGAGTGTGAGGGGTGCACAAGATAGCGGCGAGCCACAAGACTGCTTGTGTGTGGCGCTATAACACATTTCGAAGAGCAGTGCGTTGTAAAATTTTCAAGATATCAGGTAGATAGCTCTGATACCATGTGAAAATTTCTCATGGAAGTCGAGCATGGTCGCAACAACACTCAACTAAAATCAAAGTCATGTAGAAATCATCAACAACATAAGCACAAGAGTCTCAATATAAAATCAATAATGTTTTTTACAGGGCGAGACATACATTACGAGATATGATTTCGCAATGTAATCTATGAAAACAAAAAACTACAGGCAAAAGTGAAACCGACGGTCTGATAATAGAAACCGCCCAAGCTGCAAACCGCCAAGACAGTCTGCCGAAACAGCCAAGTCGTCAACCCACAACACAAGCTGCGCATACTGCATGTTATTGAAATATTGATGAACTGGAAAACAGTCTACCCACTGATGAACCGGGCGAACTGCTTGAACTATCTGCAATATCGAGGAAGAGACTCCAAGTCGGCGCAACCTGTTGTATACCAAAGACTGCTATCCGCGAACTGATCCACACTAAGCTTCTCAACTAGTTGTCTATTCGTCCGATGCTTGCCGCACAACCATCACAGTACAAGTCAACTTCACCTAGTCTCGCGGTTAAGAAAGTTCAACTGCAACTTCAAAGTGCGAGCTGAGTACTCACTATTTCCATTATATATGACGAGCATGGGACCCCTATTTATAGGCGACAAGGTTGTCACCACCCATAGTGATAGGATAACCGCTTGTGAACCTACAACTAACACCACTAGTCCGCACAAGAGTGCGAATACTAGAGTCAGACTGTGAAGATATGCATACAACATGCTCAGTCCGCGTGGACATAAGCAATCCAGCCATGCATTCTGAGCCAAGACCGCGCCTAAGGTTATCTATGGGACTCTATACCCAGACTGCGCAATACTGCGGTCTTCGCGACTAAGCATTCAAACTGGGCTTATCACAATACCATGACCATGTTCACACAACCAGCAAACTAGGGTATCAAACCATGTGAGCAGTCCACAACAAACTCGGCGATTGGCCTCCACTATCCGCACTAACTGCCTGCCTCAACGCAAACCAGATCCTCAGCTCCAAGCGAACTCCGCGGTCTCACCAACCAGACCGCGATAGTCGCGGTTAGCCAACGCTAACCGTCTGATTACCTTCTTGGGTGCTTGCTGAACAAGACCGTAGGAAGAAGAACAATATCCAAAACTAGACTATCCGCTAACACCTAGCCGCCAGACCGGCAGCGGTCTCTGCGGTCTGCCCAATCAAACCGCCCACTTCCTCTTCAACAGTTTCAACACCCCTTCTGAAGTGGGAAGTAGAAACCAGCCCGAACAAATCCCACAACTGAGTAAATGATCCCTTCGACAACATCTTCGTGAAGATGACTGTGATGTTGTCCTGACTCTGCACATACTCTACCATCAAGGACCCATCCAGCACCTTCTCGCGAATGAAGTGATGCTCGATCTTGACGTGCTTTGTCCGCGTGTGATAAATGGATTATTAACCAGTTTGATGACACTCTCATTGCCACCGCGTAGCAGAGTAGGAACTCACACCTTCTCATGGATGTCCTCCATTAACCTCCTAAGCTAGATGACTTCTTGAGCTGCCAAGGCCGAAGCTTTATATTTAGCTTCCGTAGTGGAGACATGCATTGAATCTTGCTTCTTACTTCTGATCATCCTCCCCCATAATCAGCATTTGTATAACCATGCAGATTGAAGCTCGCGTTCCTCTCGTAAAAGAGACTCATATCTGAGGTGGATTTCATGTACTTTAGGATATTCCTAGCCACCACCAGATGAGGTTTCCGTGGCTGCGCCATATACAAACTTGACTTACATCATAAGCAATATTTGGTCTTGTAATCGTCAAATATATGAGACTCCCAATGAGATCCTGGAACTCTAAGGGATCTGGAAGAACCCTTCCATGATCACGCCAAAGCTTGAGATCGACCTCCATAGTAGTAGAGCTGCTCTTCCATTCTCGCATGCTGAACCGCTTAATGATTATCTCCGCATAGCCCTTTTGGGAAACAAGCACACTGCTATTCTTCCTCTCCACCTCGAGACTAAGGTAATGGTGGAGCTCCTCGATCAAGATCCTTCATCATGAACCGGACATGTAGCTCTACCTTGAGCCCAACTACATCTTCCTCTGAGTTCCCCGTGACGATAATGTCGTCAACATACAATAATACCAAGACTTCATACTCCCCCTCTTCTTAACAAACAAACTCGAGTCCGAGTCTGAAGCAAAGTATACGCAGAACTGGAGGTATTCTGTGATCTTTCTATACCTCGCCCAAGGCGCCTGCTTCAAGACATAGAGGGCCTTCTTGAGCTTGTAGACATGTCTTGGATGTTCTTCGGATACATAACCAGGTTGATGCACCATGAATATGTCATTATCAATCTCACCATAAAGGAATGTATTCTTTACGTCGAGTTGTTAAATCCTCCATCCTTGACAAGCCGCCAAGGCAATCACCACCCACACCAAAGTTATCTCAACCACATGACTGAACATCTCTTTATAGTCTTCTCCGTACTGTTGTGAAAAACCTCGAGTTACAAGGCGAGGCTTGTACTGCTCGATGTTATCGTCAACCTTCTTCTTAAGCTTATAAACCCACTTGCATGTCACGGGAGTGATGTAATTGACATTGGGCACAAGATCCCAAGTTTCGTTCTTCCTGAGAGCGTCAATCTCCTTATCCATAACATCTTCCCACTCCTTAATGCTAATGATGTTCTCAAAACATAGCGAATCCCGTTCATCTAATGGATCTGCGAAGAAACATGAGACAAAACTCATCATATTCTCGTTCGTCCCTATAGCGAGCCGGTAGAATAATGATCCTTTTGGACCTTCGCAGGGCTTGACCTTGATCCACCACTTCTGCTGCTTCTTCTGAGATAGCTTTGATCCCGGGCATACTTAGAGCATCACTCCCCCTGCTTCCTGATCTATACGCACCTGCCCTAGAGCTAGAAATAACCGAAGCACCTGGTGACACATACAACTCCACCAGAAGATCCCGAGCAGCTTAATCTTGCCCTTCGTCTCACCTACTCTCTTGTAGTTCCATAGAGGAACTACTTTGATATGACGCCAGCTCATCAAATATTACGTCCCTAAAAACCACAAACTTCTGTGTCTTAGGATCCATGCATTTTCAACCTTTCTTCCTCTCATCATAACCGACGAAAACTAACTTCCTTGCCTTCACATCTAGCTTCGTTCTAAGAGCATTTGGAACATGCACGTAGCAGGTAGAAGGGACCGTTTGTATGGTTATGGGGATTTGGAACATGCACGGTGCTGGAGGGGTCTCTGATGGTAGAGTATGTGTAGAGTCAGGGCAACATCACAAACATCTTCACAAAGCATTTGTCGAAGGGACCGTTTGTATGTTTATAGGGATTTCTCGGGTTGGTTTCCACTTCCCAATTGAAGGGGGAGTGTTGAAATTATTGAAGTGGAAGTGGGTTTTCTGAGGATGGTGGACCCTACAACCCACAGTAACCACTACCGGATAGCACAGTTAGGTATTGTCAGATAGCCGGGTTTGGGCTAGTGTTCTTTCCCTGCGGTTTGTCTCTGCAAGCACCCTAAACCCTAAACCGGAGGTTAGAAGAGCTAATCGCGGCTTGCGGTCTGGATTGTAAGTCCGCGAAGTTCACTGAGAAGGGAGGTTCTCTTGTTCGCGTGGAAGCTTGCAGATAGTGCGGTTAGCGGAGGATAACCGCTGAGTTCACTATGGTCAGTCCACACGGTCTATTGTTAGAGTCCGTTGGGATTGTGGACTTGGTCACGGTGTTGTGTCAAGTCTGTGTTGTTGCCTATTTCGCGGAGACCGCATGAGTTGCACAGCTTGTCGCCATGGTGTCCGGTCGTAATCCGGCTTTGTGGTCTGGTGTTGGTGTCCGCACTGATGTACAGATAGGTGCTGCTAGCCGCAGGATGATGGGAGGTTACGCTATCGCTTTTGGGCGGTGACCACACTCCCCCGGTCGCCTATAAATAGGGGTTCCCGACTCGTCATACATAGCAAGAACAGTGAGAACTCAGCTCGCATTTTGAACTTGTGGTTAGACATTGTTAATCGCGCGACTAAGTGAAGTGACTTGTGTTGTGCAAGCTAGCACCAGACGCCTAGGCATCTAGTTGGAGGCTCAGTGTGAAACAGTTGCGGATAACAGTTTATGGTATACAACAGGTCGCGGTTAGTGCAACTAGAAGTTTTCTTCCTTGGGGTTGCGGATAAGTTCAATTAGGAAGTTCGCCCAATCTTAGCGGGTAGTTTATTTTCCAGTTCATCAGATTTGTTCGCGGTTAGCTTCAGCGGTCAAGCGACCATGCGGTTAGGCGACTAAGGAGCGGCAGACAGTTTGTATCCAACAGTTGTTCGGTTGGCGGACAGGCGGTTTTAGCTTGCGGTTTATGGCTAGGCGGTCTGGGAGTTCTGTCCGGCCAATTTTTCTCCTGCTTGTTTTTTTTGCTTCCATCGGGTACATTGCGAAATCATGTCTCGCATTGTAAAGAAGATAGTTGTTTCTATTACAAGTATTATTCTTCTACTTCTTATGGTTACTTGACTTTGTATGGTTGAGTGTTCCTGCGATCTTTCTCAACTTTTCAGAAATTTTTACATAGGAGACTCAGATAATTTCTTTAGAGCACGCCAAGGGGTTCGGGGAACTCACCATGATAATGCAGAAAGAAATCAATCGGTGGATGACCAAACACTTCGACAAACACATTTGAATCAAGGGATTCTAGAGGGGAGACATGGTCCTCAAGACAGTCAATGTGGTCGAGAGATCAAATGCTGTCAGGAAACTCATCCCAAACTGCAATCACAAACACTCAGAACTAAGAGTGAGTGTTGTAATTAAGAAGCAGTTCAGAGAAGAAATATTGAGACTAAGAAGAAACCATCATCATGCATAGAAACAAAAACCAAAAAAAGGAGTAGCAGAAGTTTGGAACAACAAAAGCATGGAGGAGCCGAACCCTAGACGGTAGCCCGACAAAAGAAAGCGCGAGGAAAGAAAAAAAAAGGATATCTAGCTGCTTTATATTATAGAATGAAATATTTTTGTACTCTGGACAATTTTTCAGGCCTTATAAATACTAGCCTTGTAAAGTGTTTGACAGTAATGAAATCTAATTATACCTTTTTGCGAACATGCGTTACTTTTCCCTAAACTGGATAACAAAGATAAATGAGAACCAGAAATGTTGAGTGTGGCATTCTTTCCTTTCAAAAAATGATGATTTTGGTGAAGATGCATTCCGTTCGTTACAAAAAGGATATGCATGTGGTAACAACACCTTTTGTTTTGCAACAAAATTGCAATATTCATTGCTAAAAGCATTACTTGTTGCAATTAATGGCTTGTTTTGATACAAATAGGTACTAGTTGTGCGCAACAAAATTAAATTTGGTATCATTATTTTGTCATAAGAGATTAGTTTTGTTGCAGTGTGCGATTTATCAAAAATCACTAGAAAAATGAGGGGTGCAATATTGGTTAATCTAAATCACACCATTAGAAATTTGATGTGTGTTGAGAATGTCTTTGCTATTGAACTTGATGCCATTTTTTGAAATTGAAGAGAAGTTTTTGGTCGTACTCGTCTGCATCGATCACAACACTTAATGATGTATCTTTATAGTTAATTAAAAGAAATCTGACTCCGGCCTCTAATGCACACATGGCATATTGTGATCAACAAGACAAAGGAAAAGGAGTTGAATTAGTAATTTGAAGAAAAAAAAGGAAAAGAAATAATGATGCAGACTAAGGGCCTGTTTGGGAGGGATTTTTAGCTCCTTTTCATTTTCAGGAAAACGCTATCACACTTAAGAAACCGTTTGGATTGTCTATCGGTGGGAAAAGCAATCACGGAAAACTCCATTTTCTCATCTTTTGGAAAAGTCACTTGTCACTAAAGCTCTGTTTGGGAGAGCTCTGGCGGATTAAAAAGCTCTTTCCAAGCCGCTAGAGCTGTTATTGTCGCTGTTTGTGACAGCTCTTTAATGAAATCGCGTTTCGAAGAGCCGCTCCAAGAGCTTTTTTCCGGAAGCCCCTACCCCCTGCGTTAAGCGCTCAAAAAATCGCTTCCCGATATTTCCCCCCCCCCCCCCTGCGGTTCTTCTCCACGATCTGGCGTCGTTTCCTTCTCCCCGATCTTGCTGCTGGGTGAAGACGGGGCGCGAGCAGGGAAAGAAACCCTAACGGCGGATATGCTACTGCGAGCTAGGGTTCGCCGGAGGTTTGCGGAGCGAGAGGACGTATTTAGGGCGAAAGAAACCCTAACAGGATTTTAGGGTGCATTTTCCCCTAATCGCTGGATGATTTGTGCTGGAGATGTTCATGGTTTACATGCGGAAATCGTTCAAGGATTCGCTCAAAGTTCTGGAAGCTGACATCCAGCATGCCAATACGCTGTAAGGGGTTTCCTGCACTCCATTTCTATCTTCTTCTTCTTTTTCTCCTGTTTCTACCATCTATTTCTCGGATTGGAGTCGACAGGGGAAATAGATTACTATTTCCTTTTGGTTTTTGCTCGTTTTTTAATGTTTTTGGCTAGAATGCTTCCTTTTTTCATATAATCCGTTAGGGGATATCTTGTTTTTTTTTTGTCCTACTTTAATGTTCTATTGTTTCTTGTAATTTCATGATCACATGAATTTGTGAATATTTTTAATTTATCCGAGAAATTTGATCGATTAGGATTTGCAAGAGAAATTCTCATTTTTGTTTTTCTTTTAATTTATATACCGATGTCATCCTTATGATTGCATTCTATTCCCCAATTCCATCCAAATGAACAGATCCTAACAATATTATAAGTTTTAGCACTTTAAAGTCATCGTGTTTGGTCAGTGATGATCCCCAATTCAGGGTGATGTTTAAAAAAACAGCTTCCAAAAATTGTTTCTTCAAACAGCTAAAAATAAAAAATCGCTCTTCAAAGCGCACTTCTGCACAGAACACCCAAACACTCTGCAGCTTTTCAAAACTGCTCCCCAAAAATCTATTTTAAAACAGCTCAAACAGCTAAAAATAAAAAATCGCTCTTCAAAGCGCACTTCTGCACAGAACACCAAAACACTCTACAGCTTTTTGAAACTGCTCCCCAAAAATCTATTTTAAAACAGCTCTATTCGAACAGCAACTTTTCAATCCGCCAGAGCTGTCCCAAACAGAGCCTTACTTTTATCTTTTCGAAAAGCACTTCTTCATCACAAAAAAGTTTCTCTCTTAAAAAAAATCTCAAACTAGATTTTTTTGTCCAACCGTGATTTTTTTCGCGGGCGTAATTTTTTTTCCCGGGCATATTTTTTTTGCCTCGACGCTAATTTTTCAACTGAACACAAATTTTACGCCAAGGCGCGACTTTTTCGCCCAAGTGCGGGGTTTTTCGCCCGGGTGCGTTTTTTTCGCCCGAGTGCGGTTTTTTCGCCCGTGCATGATTTTTTTCGCCCGGGCGGGTTTTTTCGCCTGGACCGATTTTTTTGTCCGGGCGCGAATTTTTCGTCTGAGTGCGAATTTTTTGCCCGAGCGCGAATTTTTCGCCTAGGCCCGATATTTTTGTCCGGGCACGGGGTTTTTCGCCGGTTTGCGTTTTTTTGGCCCGAGTGCAGTTTTTTCGCCCGTGCACGATTTTTTTAGCTCGAATGTGTTTTATTCGCCCAGACCAATTTTTCTTCCGGGCGTTTTCGCACCGACAAGATTTTTTCGCCAGGGCGACATTTTTTTGGTCGGGCGCGATTTTTTCGCCTTGACGAGATTATTTTGCCCGATCGTGATTTTTTTCGCCCGGACGCGATTTTTTGGCCGGGAGCAAATTTTTCGCCCGGGCTCGAATTTTTCGCTCAACAGCGATATTTTTTTATCGGAGCTTGTTTTTTACGCCGATGAGCGGTTTTTCGTCCGGACACAATTTTTCAGCTGAGCGCGGTTTTTTAGCCTGAGGACGAATTTTTGCCCAGGAAGCTATTTTTTTCGCCCGATCGCGAATTTTTCGACCGGACGCGAATTCACCCGTGAGCGATATTTTTTGTTTGGGCGTGTTTTTTTCTCCCGGGCAAGATTTTGTCGCCTGAGCGCGCCCGTGGCGAATTTTTTGCTCGGACGCGAATTTATTGCCGAGACGTGATTTTTGTCCCCGGCCGTGTATTTTTTTTCGCCCCGATGCTATTTTTTTCGCTCGAATGTATTTTTTTCGCTTTCGGACGAAAATATCAAGTCTGTGAGAAAATATCGTATGCAGGCTAAAAATTCACGCCCGCACAAAAAATCACGTCCGAGCGAAATATTCGCGTCCGGCTAAAAAATTGGCGCTCGGGCGAAAATATAGCGGCCGCCCGAAAAATTGCCGTTCAGGCGGAAAATATCGTACCATGGCGATAAATTCACGGACGGGCGAAAAAACCGCGTCCCGACGAAAAAACTACGTCCGGACGAAAAAACTGCGTCCGGACGAAAAAACCGCGTCCAGACGAAAAAATCGCGTCCGTTTGAAAAATCCGCGCCCGGGTGACAAATCCCGTCTGGGCGGAAAAACAACTCATGTTCGAAAAAAACAGGTTAGGGCGAAAAGAATGATGCCTTCCCCCCCCCCCCCCCCAACGCATATTTTTGATCGGGTGCACATTTTCCGCCCGAACCCACATTTTTCTCCCGCGCGCTCATTTTCCCTCGGACGCACTTTTTAAATAAAAAAAGTTACCGCCACAGAGATTTGTCAAACGGTTTATAAAATACTTCTTTTTCTGAAAAGCTCTATAAATTGAGTTTACCCAAACAGTTCACCTTTTCTAATAGATATTTTTCAAAGCCTCCCTTTTCTACCATTGTTTTGCCACCACTCCTCCTTTCTAAAAGAATTTTCCAAACAGGCCCTAATTTGGGAGAAGACAAATAAAGTATACATAAGCAGGGGAGAAGGGGATTATTAAAATGAAGAGTTTTTCTAGTGGATTTTAAAAAATATATACAACAAGGAAAGGTGAAGTTTTCCATTAATTGGTATATATAAATAAATAAATAAATAAATAAATATATATATATATATATATATATATTTCAAACTTTATATGCTCATTATAAAGTTTACTTATATTTTTTTTTGTTGCATGACATATTGAACATGCATTCATATTATTCTTGCTTATCTAATAGTCATGATCTTTA